>JAVGVS010000086.1:1056340-1248840 GCA_032718565.1 Distichodus sexfasciatus
TACCGTTATGCCTCTATGGTAGACTACAGCACATACCTTACCATCTTTGCATCACAGCACGCTCTTGGCCGCTGCAAGATGGAGTTGGAGGATGGAGTCCACCAGGGTGAAGATAGAAACAAGAATCCATATTTATGACTTTAAGCATTACTAAATGTAGCAGTTACTACTTGTAGTTAGTTCTCTCTGTGGCCAACAGTAGTTTGGTTGTAGCTTAGCTATTTTTAATCATAAGCTTGAAACGCTAAAGTTGCTGCTCCGACACTGCACATTACTGTAATATTATTACTTCCCCCAGTAACAAGTAGTGTAAGATTACAATTTCCAACAGTTATAATACTACAGTTATTACTCCAAGTAATACTGTTTTACCACAGAATATCAGGGCAGTTCCACCTAAAAAGTTCAACAATGATGGAGGAAGAGGAAGGGAGAGAGGAATTCTTTCAAAAACTGTCTTTATTTTCAGTCTGTATCGGTCACTGGTGCCGAGAGGAATCACCTATCATTTTGGCTTTTGCTGATCTGACGAATTTATCAAAACCTCTCACTGCAGCACAGCCGTTTCATTTCTGAACATTGGGACGTGGTTTAACATGTCAGAAGAGATAACAAAACGGAGGGTTGGACATGATATTGGCCTGGATTTATAGCTTTGTAAATGATTAATAAAATAGTTGCTCCTTTCTACAATAAGAAAAAAAGTCTAGCAGTAGTCTAGACTAGTTTACATTTATATATTTAATTTACATATTTATCATTTTTCATACAGGCTGGTTGTGGTTATGCAGTTTGATGCCGAACTCCTTCTCTACAAGGTTAACAGTTAAAGTAAATGTGATTATTTGTTTAAATAAGGTAGTTGTGTGACACTGTTATGGGGGGATAAGTATTAAAGTTAATAATGTAATGTAACAAGTGATATAACTAATTACTTTGATACTAAGCAGTAAGTAAAGTAATACTACTGCTGCTAGAAAAGTGCCCACTACTTCTGCGCTATGCTGTGGTTTGCTGAAAATGACAACTACATCCTCACTTTCCATGTTTGTAATCCTTATCCTTTTAATGTACGTTGTTCATTAGTAGTGAGCAGCACGGGGGCGCAGTGGTTAGCGCTGCCGCCTCACAGCGAGAAGGTCCTGGGTTCGATCCCTGGGTTGGCCCTAGGGCCTTTCTGTGTGGAGTTTGCGTGCTCTCCCCGTGTTCGCGTGGGTTTCCGCTGGGCGCTCCGGTCACCTCCCTCAGTCCAAAAGCATGTGCTGTAGATTAATTGGCGACTCTAAAATTGGACCCTGAGGTGTGTATGAGAGTGTGACTGTGTGAGTATGTGCCGGCGTGTTGAAGCCTGCCCAGGGTTGGTCCCCGCCTCGTGCCTGTAAGTTCCTGGGATAGGCTCCGTTCCCTCCCGCGACCCCAGTTGGGATTAAGCGGTTCAGATAATGAATGAATGAATGAATGAATGTTCATTAGCCACACAAATGATTAAAGCCATACATTTGGAAACACACCAAAACAGATGTTGTCAAAACTGTTTTCTAATATCTTTGAAACCTCAGACCTCAGACATTAAGCAATATTCATAAAAAAACAAAAAGCACAATTATCTTAAAAAAAAAACAACCCATGACTTACTGCTGCACTCAGAAGCTCTACTACAAGGAAAGAGTTAAACATGGAGCATTCTCATGCCAGGAAACAAACATTACAACATGGAGAATAAAACTTTTTACTTTAGCCTTTTTTTTTTTACATTGGATCATTTAGCCATGGTTGGTTTTCCAGCTTTTTTGGAAGGAATGTTAACTCTGAGAAGGTCAGACCTCTGTTGTGTTGCTCTTAAAGATCTTGTGGTGTCTTTATTTCCCATGTGACTTCAACACACCACAAGATCTTTAAGAACACAGGTATCAAAATAATGGTTCGTTTAAAAGAATCATAAAGTATCCCAATGCTCACTTACTGGATTCATCAGAAACTAAACAATGAATTTAGGCTGAAATCTGGTCTGAAGCTATTTCAACTGGAATCAGATCTGTAACTTGCCATACTGTTTACATGTCAATAATGAAACTGCATTGTGATAATGTGCAGAATATTTACAGTCAGTACACACAGCAATGTTTCCTGTGCAGGCTGCCAAGTTTTGTGGCTGCTACCGAACATTGTGCCAAAATAGCGTGGACTATAATAGCTCAAACATACACACACACACACACACACACACACAAAGGCAAAGGTTTGAGACAATGTTAAAAGACAGTGGTGAGGCAGCATTGCTGTCATTTCACAATAAAACATCAACTTTGTCACAATCGTATGAGGACTAGGAAATAAACCAGAATATTAAACATTGTTAGTACATTTTGGAAACAATGGGAGACTTGGAGAGAGAGGTGAAGAAATGTGGAGAGAAAGAAAGAGCGAGAGAGAGAGTGTTTAGGCTTCTGTAAGACTCTCTGTCTCTCGCCCCGTGAACACACCATTATAAAGCTCCTATTTTTCCTGCTTTTCCACAAGCCGCAATATAAAAACCAGATGCGAATGCTGTATTCTTTTCAAGTTATTTTTGGATGCATTTCATAGACATATTAAAATATGTATTTATATAAAGGGGGCCGAGCCGCCTGGCGTAGCCTTTGGCCGCGCTATAAAGCCTCCTGCCTGCAATCTGAGAGCAACATGTCATTTGCAGGGACCCATGCAGAGGAGAGAGCAGCAGTGCTGGCACCCGGGATCATAATCTTAAATGATTATACACACGTATACTGTACACGTTTACACACACACACACACACATATACACACACACATATATACACACACATGCATATAATATAAACACAAGTGAACGTGCACAAAATTAGCCAAGTTCTCTCTCTCACTCACACACAAAGCAAAGAATTCTTCTGCATATACAATAAACACAGCATGCGCATGTATATAAACGCAGCCACCAATGGTTATGATCTCACTCTTCCTCCATCAAACACACATGCCACGCAGCCACACACTCCAGGACTCTCTGAATGACTACAGATCCGTGTGTGTGAGTCAGCGAGTGCTGCTCTTGTTTTGTGCATTTACAACTCAGGATTATGGAGCTGAGAAGCTCTGGAGGTTTTTGGTTGACCATCAGAAACATTCCTGGACATCAGAAACTTTCACCACTGAAGCTGAGGCTGAGATTTGGACGTCGGGTCACTGCACAGCTGCACGGTTATGCGAACACAGCCCCACCAACGCTGCACCTATTAGCCTGCAATGTGTGTGTCTGTGTGTTCTCTGTGCTGTAGGTCCTGTATGATACTTTTCTGTTCAGAACGAGAGAAAAATTTGCGCATGTTGGACTTGGAAAAAAGCTGTAAAAAACCTAAGAACCGTTGGAAGATACTGAAGCAGAGAGCAGATGACAACATTGTTGTTGCAAAGGAAGCAGGAGAACGTACTGTATGTTACACTGAGTACTGCACTACAAGTGTAGTTAGATACAGGCTTTGCAATGGAAAAATGCTCATATGGTCGTGCTTTTAAAAAGTGTACATATCATGCAGTGAAATAACTGCCGTAATATGTTTACTGCATCCAAGGTCATAAATGTGGATGGTGAACCAAGTGGTCGTGGGTTTGAATCCTACCTTCAGCACTACCATCACTGGGTCCCTGAGCAAGACCCTTAACCCCAACTTGCTCCAGGGAGACTGTCCCTCTATTTAGAAAATGCAAGTTGCTCTAGGATGCCTTTCCCAAAAGCATAGTAACAAAGTGTACGTTGGCAACTCGCATAGTGTGGCTAACATAGTTAGCAATAAGTCAGCAACTATGCTTTTAGGAAATGCAGAAATGTCAGAAAACACACACCTTTTATGTTGACAAAATCTGGTACTATCTTCAAAACATTTCTAACTAAAAGAGTGAAAACTTGGGCTAGGCGACTGAGATTTCGATTACACCCAGAAAATTGTTTCACAGCACACATGTGACAAATTTATGACACCCAATCTACAAAAATATACATGTGCACCGTTAAAGATCTGTGTGTGTGTGTGTGTAGAATAGGGCAGCACTAGCTGGGTGGCCACTGGGAGGCTGTTTGCTTTGGATGAAGCTCCAAGGCCTCTAGTCTGCCTCCCGTTCTGCACCGAGACTTGCAGGCTGTTGCCTCCAGCTCTATCTACACTGCACACACACTCCCATACACACCAACACCGACTCATCTATAATGAATAGCAACTCTCCCACTCTCTCTCCCCACATCATTCCTCTCTCTCTCTTCTCCAAGGCTTTTCAGTGTCACTGGTTCTGCTTCTGAAACCACACCAGCACAACAGCAACCTCCTACTGATACACTCACATAAAACTGGAATGGCATCCTAATAACCTCACCCATAGAAACTTCAATTAAACATCAATTCTACACAAAATCGATCTGAAGACAATCTGGTCAAATCAAGCTTCAAAATTCTTTATCACATACATAATTATACAAAAACAACAGATAGTGAAAGGTAACAAAAATGTCGACAATAAGACAACAAATTATAATATGATAAAAATCTCAGTCAACTTTTCAACTATGACCTGCATTGACTATAGGTGTTGAGGTTTTTATGGTCTTTTATGTGGCCATTGGGTGGCGCTGTTGGAGGCAGGCGAGGTGTGGTGTTGATCCTGCAGGCGGGACGGAGGTCACACTCCACCAGCAGAAGGGGCGGAAATCTCCAGTTGCGATTTTCTACTAACCACTGCCACTTATCTGACAGAATGCTCAGCAAAGCCTAATAGGGCAATGACATTGCCACGATGACAATATTTTTACGAAGCATGGAATCTTACTGATGAATGCAATTTGATTACTAAACATATATTTTGTTTTGATGTCATCAGACGTTGGTTTCACTCCATTTAAAAGTAGTATATCTGCAGTTGGATGAGGCAAGTCTGCAGTGAAAGTTTTCATATATTTAAAGATATAAAGCATCTAAGCACATAAAACTTGTTTTCCAAAAATGTTTTGTACCTCAGAATTTCAAAGGCCACAGCGACACACAAGTTATTTAGGCAGATGTAGCACCAGCAAACCAAAACCATCCTAAATGACCAGTAGTAATGACCATCATATCACCATTTGCCCTTGTGGCTGCTAAATACACTCATTACTAAAGCCATTAAAGCTGTCTGGGCACTACTCATGTTTAAAAAATGTTTGAAAATCAGCTTGAGCTTATACTGCATTGATAGTGGCAGGCTTGTTGAGATCCTATCTGATTATTTTTTCCTCCAATTAATTTAAGCACATTTATTTGTGCAGTAAGTGCCATGAACACAATATATAACAGTTGAACGATACTTCTGCATACTTAAAGGTTAAGATAAAGGAACATAGTGAATATTATCGCTATAATAAAATTAATCTTCAAATAGACTAATCGTTAAAAAAGCAAATAGCTTGGCAGCTTGTATTAAGGAAAAAGAAACAAGTTTAAAATGTTAAGCCAGAGACCTGTAGCTCAAAGGGGAACTGGTCTAATATGACTCCACTGAAAAGCACTAATTTGACTAACGCAACTAGCTGGAACGGAGCAAAAAAGAATGAAAAGAGCCTAACAATGAATGAAAGATAATAGTAAAAGTAGTAGAACTAGCTACGTCAGGGCTACGCTACTTGTTTTATACACTGTTAGCCACATTAGCATCTTTAACCATTCTTAAGAAGAACTTGTTCTTAAATCTCACTTGCGCTGTTTTCATGAAGGTTCTTACATTCACTAATGTTTCCAGATTTGAGATTTGTTCTTAGGTAAAAACAGATTCTACAAATGGCGAAGAGCAAGCACTCTTACACAAATGTTACTGCATGCTGATTTGGACAAAACATTAGCTTAATTAGACTTTCTTCAATTCTACAGTTGCATAAAATAATACTATTTAAATATTTGAACTTTCTTAGCAACAGGATTACACAATCAAAAAGCTAAAGTCTCAGTGTTCTTTTGACTGGGGCTGGAACTATACAGTCAACAACTGTTTATTGTTATTTCTTTAACGTAAATGATTTCATGCCTCTGTGCATTGTTACACCCCTACTCAGCATGTTGTCATTTTTAATGGTAAAATACTGTGGCCTGGAGCACTGTTGTACCCCTACGCTTAACCCTTTAAAGCATGAATTACAATCCACAAAGTCGACCACAGACACGGGAGACCTTACATAAATCGTTCTTTTTGCTGATTGAATTGCTGTTGAACTTTCCCCTTTGCGAGGGCCGAGCGGTAAATAATAAGTCAGCAACAGTAGCCCTGTTTTTTAACTCTGACCCTGACTGACCGCTGCTCGATTTACAACTCAGCGAGAGTTCAGACGCCACACTGCGAGCGGCTGACGAACTCAAGCAGGTGTGAAGCAGGAAACCCGGCACGGCCTCGAGCTCTCCGCCAGCCGCCTCGCCCGGCTTTCCCACGACCTCCGAGCGTGTCTGAGACAACACGCCGCATGTCGGCCTCGCGGTGGCGTTCAAATACACGCAAAACCTCTTACAAAATAAACCTAAACTAAATAAAAATGAATGCTGGTGCACAATATTGGTGTGTTTGCAAGCAGAAGCTGAGCTGAAAAAGGAAGAGGATGGCTTTGTCTCTGCTAACCACGTGCAGCAGTGCGTGTGTGTGTGTGTGTATGTGTGTGTTGGGGGAGACCTCAGCACTGTCTCCTCACCAGAGCACTAATCAACACGGCGGGCAAACGAAGACCGCAGCCGCCAACAGCACACACGAGGCTGCAGCGTGCTAATCACACACACACACACACAGACACAGACACACACACTTCAGAAGCGCGCAACTTCGCCCCCCTTCAAGTTTATAAATGAGTCAGGCCAATTGGCCCGGCCGGGAAATCTGATCTGCAGCGTCACAGGAAGGCCTCAGCCGCTGCCGCCCGTTGAAAATAAATATGAGAGGAGAAAAAATACGGTGCAAACGGTGCTGCAAACCAGAATTCTTTCCTCGGCTACAGCAAGACACTGAATCAGACAAAGAAAACAGTTATTATCCTTTTACAAAGTCTATCCATCTATTCTTGTCACACAGACTAGCACTGAGGCCTCTCTCTGCTTCTCTTTTTCTCTCTCTTTTGCTCACGCTCGGCATATTTCACCTTCTCTGGCTGTCTGTCAGAATTCTCACAGTCATTTAGACAGATGCATGGATGTGCACACGCACACACACACGCACACACACACAGGAACTACATCTGAGTCCTGAGATATATTGATATATATTGATTATATTGATTTGGAGTGAGTGTTGTGTGGTGTTATGCTGTGCTGTGTTGTGTAAAAATGTGATGTGCTGTGCTGTGTTGAGGCGAGCTGTGTTGTGCTGTGCTGTCTTTTGTTGTGTTGTGAGGAGTTGAGCTGTGTGGTGCTGTGTTCTGTTGTTGAGTTGTGCTGCGCTGTGAGGCGTTGAGTTGTGCTGTGCTGTCTTGTGTTGTGTGAGGAGCTGAGTTGTGCTGTGCTGTGTTGTGTGAGGAGCTGAGTTGTGCTGTGCTGTGTTGTGTTGTGTTGTGTTCAGATGTGAGGGGCTGTGTTGTTTTGTGTGGTGTTGTACTGTATTGTGTTGTATTATTTTGAGCTGTGTTGTGTGCAGTAATGTGCTGTGTACGGTAATGTCCGCTGCTGTATTGTATTGTGTTGTGTGGTGTGCTGTGTTGAGCTGTGCTGTGCTCTATTGTGGTCAGTGTGGGTCAAGCGGTGCAGCGTTCCCCGGTTCCCAGGCTGAGTGTTCTTGAGGAAAGCTGAGAGCTCAGTGAAATCTCACTTCATCCTGCGTAAAAGCAAACTCAAAGGAAAAGCTTAAGACGCCTCCATTTAAATGTTTATGGGAGTGTGGGACAGGAAGAATGGTAATTGTAGTTGTGGAGTGTGTGTGTGTGTGGTGTGTGTGGCGTGTGTAGCTATGAGTGTGTAGCTCTCAGCCTTGTTAATGGCTTCCACAATGAACCACAAACTCTGGGTGAATCTGTCTTCAGGTGGGAGTGTCACCTCTCTTCACCATGACAGTTATCTGTCTGTCTTTCTCTTTCTTCTGCACTGTAAAAATTAGTTGATCAATTAGTTATGTGAACTTAATTAAAACAATAATTTATGCAATTTCAACTAACGTTTATGTTTTAGTGTAACTTACGTTTTTATGACATTTCACAAAAATGAAAAACTGAAGATACCAGATTAACTTAGTACTGGAGCTACGGCTATGTTTAAGAGCGAATGTGTTAATACGCCACAGACATTGTAAAAAATTGCATTTGGTTCAACTTAAAGCTCAACTGCTGCCTTAAAGCTTCATGTAAAAACAAAATGGATATATATTTTCTCTCTTATTATTTTAAGTTTAATTTTAGCTTTGGATTGCTCTCAGTAAGAACTTTACCTTCTATATGAATGAATGCTGAATATTACTAGGAAGAAGCAGAATATATTGCTATTTCAATTTCACTAATTTCAATAAACACAGTTCTTGTATGGTGCATGACCACATCACTCTTAAACACAGCCATGAAGACTCACAGAAGTTGAAATTAAGTTGAAGTAAACGAAAGAAGTATGTTTAAATGCCTTACTAATCGAATCATTTTTACACTGTGTCTCTTTCCCATTCTCAATTCTCTCTCTCCCCCTCCTCCAGGTACACGCCGGTTCAGTCTGTCCTGCTCCTCACGTCGCTCTGGGGTGAACCGGGTTGGGGCGGGGTGGTTTGGGGCGATTATCGGACCAGACTGCGCAGCGCTTCGGCTTTCTGCTCCTGCTGATTACGCACAGCGTCGTTGCTGCCGCACCCGTATCTGATTTAGTGGAATTCATCTGATTTAGCAGAATTAGGCGGCCGCTTATCTGCCATCTCCAGCCCTGCTGCAGCCCAGCGCCAGTTACAGTCCCACAGCCTGGGATCAGCCGAGAGGCCAAATCACAACCACCGCTCTACACTAACGCCTGTCCTGCATTAACAAACGCTCACAGAGGTTCAGCCTGCGCTCAGAGCTGAAGGACAGAGTCTGACGTGGAAAACTGTTGATAGTTGTTGTTAATTTGTTTTAATGGAGTCTGGAGCTACCAAATAAAAAAACACAACTATGTGTTCTAGAGCTACAGGTTTACTTTCTGTAGTTTGTATTTTAATGTTTTTGTCAAAAGTCAAAAGTTCTGATTATACTGAAATTAGTCTGAACTGTTTTTATTAAGTTATTACATCATTTAATTATCACACTGATAGAAAACGCTGATAGGAGGAAACTGTCAATATTTGTGTTAAATAACAACTGATAAATGACAAAAACAAAGCAAAAAGAAACAGAGACATACTGTATAATGGATTCCTGCTATGAGTGTTGTCATTGTGTTGTTTGTCCACCAGAAGGCAACAATGCAGCTCCAGTGTTGTTATTTTTATTATTAAAACTTTAGTATGTTTTATTAGATATACTTTTAAGCTTCAATAAGTTTGTTTTTTAAACTGTATTATGTGTTTTGTTACTAGGATAAACACTAGGAATTCTGGAAAATAAAACAATATCAGCATTTTATTCTTAGATTTTTTTAAGAATCCTCTATTTGCCAAAATTGGTGTCAGTCTTAAAAATTGTATAATAGTTTGGGTTAAAAAATGTCTGTGAATGTCATTCATTTAACAGAAAAATACAGTGTTCAACACAGAGCGAGACACAGAGAGAGAGAGAGAGAGAGATTGCAGTCAGGGATATAGAGGGAGGGAGGGAGGAGTGCGGAGCGATCACAAGCATGACGTTACACTGGTGTCCTTAAATGCCCTTTTCTCCAATAGCTCCCCACCCTCCTCCAACTGCTCTCTCCTGCCAAATCTCCTCTCACTTTCCAAGATCCTCTACCCCCCCACTATCACTCTCTCTTCCTTATTGATTCCACTTTAATCCCTCGCTCTCTCTTTTTATGATACACTCTCTGCTACAATGCAGCAATGTGGCAAACATTAACATTAACCTCAAGCCATCTGGACTGTTCATTATAAAAGTGAAATATCTACCCTCCCTCCCTCCCTCTCTACCCCCTTCCTTCACTCATTCTCTCTTTCCCTCTGTCTTTTTTTATTCCTCGCAGTCACATTAACCTTCTACGGCAGTTTCCTGACTCCAGTCCAAGAGAACACCACAACTGATGAAAACAAATTCAACGTTAAACGTCGCTAGTGCTTCCATGCCAGATAGCTTTTTTTGGGGGTTGTTTTGAGCATGAGAGCAGTTAAAGACACACGTTAAATACTATCGTACACCACTGAATATCTTTAACATAGCAAATGCAAAAAGATTTGCATTCAAATCCAAAAGCGTGCAGTGCAGGTTAATTGCCGACTAATTTGGCCCGTAAGGTGTGAGTGAGAGTGTGTTTGTGTGAGTGTGTGTGCCCTGCGGTGTGCTGGTGCCTGCCCGGGGTTGGTCTCACCCTGCGCCTGTAGTTCCTGGGATAGTTCCCCCCAGGAGCATTAGTAAGCAATAATCATTATTATATTGCATGATACTGCACTGCTTAGGGGTTTAAATAAATAAATAAAAATTAAAATAAAAATAAAAAATTAAGGGGGGGGAGAAAAAAAGGGGTAGGGGCGATGGGTAGTTTTTAGTTAATCTGGAAGTTCCATAAACTTGCATAAACAACGGTTGTAAATGTAGTAATTGAAATAAGTGTTGACCAGTCAAACTGACCAAATAAGTTTTTACAGTGCATAACTTTAGAATATCCGCACTGCAGCTCAGTTGATTCTGGTTGCTATAACCGCACATACTTCTCTGTGTAATTTGTGTGGGTTCTAATAAGACTAAAAACACAGTGGGAACATTTTGTTTGGGCAGAAAGCCTCCAAAAAAGAAAAAAGTATTAAACGCTTTTCCGTTATATAGTATGGGACATCACAGCATGGTCATGGGTACAAGCTGTACCAAGTGTACCAAGCAGAAATGAGATCCCGGAGCCAAAAACCTGCCGGTCACTAATTTATAAAACACCTAGCCAATGTACCCAGCTGAATAAGCTCGCCTGGATTCGTTACAACAACTTGTTACCTCCCAAAAGTTTCTTAATTTTTCCACCAACATTGCTCTGGTGGTTTACAATCTCTTTTTGTACATTTGAGTCACTGTTTTGTCCTGTATAACTGTGTTGTGCGAGGCGGTGTCATGACGGCAACCCTCATCCTGCTCCTAAGTCAAAGCCGCCTACTATTAGAGGAAGCAGGGACGCCGCCAGCCGATTTTACCAGGACTTCATTCTAGCCTGAGTAGCCAAAATAACTGTACAGTTGTTTAGCTCATTTATTTCATTGACATGCATGCATCTGGAAATTACATGATAATTTCAGCAGTCTATATTCTGTAGTCTACTATAACACCTTTTATATACAGTATACAATTTTAAAAAATCCTCGGTTCCTCTTTGAATTTACATCCAGCCCGGGATAAGCCCAGTGTGTCCTTAAAGGCTGGAAACGCCCCTGAGAAGAACTTTTTATGATGGAAAAGTACTAGAACTTTTTCACTCCTACTGAAAAGCAAAGTACCGGACCGCACCGTGAGTTAATGCTGGGCAGTTGGTAGTGTAACGGTTAGGGAGTTGGTCCCATGATCAGAAGATCACCGGTTCAAATCCCAGACTGGTAAAGGTATCACTGAGGTACTCATGACCATGGTACCGTCCTCACACACTGCTGCACGTCAGCTGCCCACTACTCCTTCACGGATGGGTCAAATCAAGAGGTCGCATTTCCTCGTGGAGCATTGTGTGCTGTGCTGTGGTGTTTTCAGGATGAAAGTGAATGTGAGTGAGTATTTGTCATTGTGAACACACCAATGACAAGTAATCACTCACTTTCCCTTAAAACATTATGGGATCTATTCGTAACAGATGTTTATTTAAATGCTGATAAATCTCAAATCCTGCCTCTAGCACTACCACCACTGGGCCCTGAGCAAGAGCCTCACCCCCAAGCTGCTCCAGGGAGAAGGTTCCTGTGACTAGGAAATGGATGTCGCTCTGGATAACAGTGTCTGATAAATGCTGTGAATGTAAATGTAAGTAAGAAGGATGTCGGATTTGTGAATTCTCTCCTATTATGCCCGGGGGCAGTAGTGTGTTGTGTACAGTAGTTGTGAAGCAGGGCAGTAAGAAGGTTCAGGGCGACTCGGTGCTGCAGCTCAGAGCACATCACGCTAATAATAGCCTGGAAAACCCTGATCAATATGAGAGCAGCAGCAGCAGCAGCCAAGAAACCTGATCACCATGCAGCCGTCTGGAGCAGTTCACCTGCACAGCTACACACACACACACACACAACACCACTCACAAGCACACTCCTACACTAACACACACACACACACACACACTCAAAACTGCTTACGCATTCTCCTTCAAACACACACACACAGTCCAAGACACACTCCTACACGGAAGATCCACACAATGCATAAACACTATATCTAATGTTAAGGGAAAAAATTCTACAGATGCACTTCTCCGACCCCAACCCCAGACACACACGTCTGCACACAAACACTCTCTCTACGTACAAATAACAGAGTAAAACACACACACACACCTACACACAATCCCCCAGCAGACACACAAGTCTACACATACACACACAGCCTAACACACACAGAAGCGTACACACACTTACACAGAAGAGCCCAACCTACAGTAAGTCTTAATGCATACATTTACATTTACGGCTATGGCTGTATGATGCGACCAAAATCTCATATTCCGACATAAGTAATGTGTGTGTGTGTGTGTGTGTGTGTGGGTGGTGGACGTCAGCAGTAGTCATCACGGCATTATATGGCGTTATGTTTGTGCCTTAATTCGGAGCGTGCAGTGGAACTTTCGTGAGGAACATCTTGTTCGCTCAACTCTTTCATATCCCGATAACTATATATATATATATATATATATATATATATATAGTTATCGGGATATGAAAGAGTTGAGCGAACAAGATGTTCCTCACGAAAGTTCCACTGCACGCTCCGAATTAAGGCACAAACATAACGCCATATAATGCCGTGATGACTACTGCTGACGTCCACCACCCACACACACACACACACACACACACAATGGTAGATAACACAGTATATGGTAAGTTGTGGTTGAGTTTCTCACAGTAGGATCGTGACACCGGGCAGAGTGGCACACAGAAACAAGGCACCACAATGCCAATGCTCTCCCAATGTGAACACACACACACACACACACTCCAGCACTCCAGTCCACATCAAACACAACAAACAGCATCTCTCATTTTTACACTAATAACTACTACAGCTACATTATTACTACCAGTAGATGCCCTCCTGTCAGCCTTACGCTTGAGCTTTTTGGTGTGTTACATAATCAGATTTTTCTGAACCAACCATAATACACTTCACTCACTTTCCCCTGTGACAGCACCGAGATCACAAACATCCAGTGTTCCAACTAATGGTTGATGAATGTCGGCCTGGCCGATTATCGGGGGGCGATTTTAGGCATTTTGCCGATTATCAGTATCATTTGACTTTCATCTATTATTTGTAGACTTTGGTAACATTATATTATTAATCCTGATTCTTTTATCATATTTTCATGCTAGAAACTGTGGCACGTGATGTGACATGCTGGAACGTTTAAGGTAAAACACACACACACACACATATTGCAGGCATCATTAAAAAGAGATATATTATAACCCACTCTCTCAGACACACACTGTCATCCTTGTGCAAACATATCACTTATGATCTTGCCAAAAGCGGGAAGATAACAAGCTAAACCTGTGTGTGAGCCTGCATATGGCTTTTATGGGTTCAGAGAGTGTAGCGTTCCAGAAGTACAACCTACACATTTCATCTCTCCTTAACATTTGTTATATGTAGATATTTAAGAGTGCCTACCAAGATACGAACATGCAATGCACACATTTTGTTCATGAACAATATTTACAAGTATTTAATTTAGACAAATAATAAAGTGTAAAAACACAAAAAAACTCCAAGAGTTGCAGTCTTGCCCTCTGGTGGATAAACTACACAAGTTTACGTAACAAGTTTATCTCCTTCCTCTTCTTTTTTTTATTTTAATTTATCCATCACCACAAGCTCCACTACCTATTTATTGGCAATTAGCTGATATTACCCTATTATTAGGGGTGTAAATCACGTTGCAGCACAATACGATATTATATCGATTTATTAAACAAACCAATGTCTATCTTCTCTTTTCATTAAAACAGACGTCCTGCTTACTATAAAGTGACTCGTTTGTTTGGCCAGCGTCTGACCGTCTGAACAATGTTTTCATTTTGCATCGATGCTATGGACTTGTTGATCATCAAATATATATATCAAGGTAGATCAATATGTTGTCACATGTGTCTCCAATTATATCAGCACATCAACTTATCAGTTGTTCCCTAGCACAGAGAGTAAAAAACATCTATTATTCACAGGCCACAACATCCATTTTTCACCAAGCCAACCTCCGCCGTCGCTGCTGTCTGACCAACCTACTGTTTGGAGCTAATTTATGGGTCAGAATTCTTGGGAAGGGGCTTCTCATGGATTCAGTAGGGGGTCGGCAGGGGGGTGCAGCGGTGGGTCTTGGGGGGGGGTTGGAGGCAGCTGTGTAACCCAAGCCCGTCAAACAGCTGGTGCCAGCGCTCTGCACTCAGGGTATAATCTGCCCCTCATCACCACTCAACAAGCCTCTGGTTCCAAATAAACACTTAAAATGAAATATTCCATACTTTCCAGAGTAGTCAGGGTTAACCCTTTAAACCCTGGGATAGAAAATCCCGGCCAGAGCATGCATTGGATTTCCATTTACAAAATGAACGCAATACATGTCAAATGCAACTGATGCAACTGGACATACATCTTTACATCTTTGTGCAATTTGTGCATTTATAGAAAGGTTAAAGTGGAAGTGTCAGTTTTCAAATATTTACATTTATAGTATTTAGCAGACACTTTAATCCAGAGAAACTTCTATTTTCCCAATTTCAGGGACAGTTTCCCTGAGAGCAACATGGGGTTAAGGGTCGCGCTCAGGGGCCTAACGACAGTAGTACTGGAGGTAGGATTCAAACTATAGATGGCACCGATCCGAAATGTGGATGGGTATCAGTCCGATAACGACTCAAATAGATTGGGTTGGGTATCGGTGGCATTAGGCCGATCTATGGAGCCGATCTGTAAATGCACACGCGCACAATTCGTTATGCATCGTAAGTGTGACTGCGGTAAAGCTGGTTTACTGCTCAACATTCACACAAATTCCTACATACTGATATGACAATGAGCTGAACAAGCAACGCATATCCAAATTTATAAAAATCGGTATCGGACATAAAACGTGGTATTGTGCCATGTCTAATTCAAACCCACAACCTCTTGGTCCAGAGGTGAGTATCTTAATCACTAGACCACCACCACCACCCAAATGGAATCACTGGAGACCTTACTCTTTCCATAAGAGTAACACATGGTAACCTGTAATCCGTCATTACAGTTAAATATGTGCACCAAACATTTTGGTAACATGGTCCATGGACATTTTTGCATAAGCATTGTGAACCGTCTCCCAGTTTTAGGGCCAAATGGGACTTTAACCCAGACATTTCAGCTTTCAGATCCAAAAACAAAATTTGACGTCACTGCTTAAGGTTGCGATTTTATCTCTATTTAAATAGACATACATAAGTGGAAGGATTTAACAGACAGCTCTGGGTTTTCCTGCTTTCAACTTCAATAGGGCAAGGGAATGAGGGAGGAGAACAAAGCCAAAGAGGGAGGGAAGGCAGAGGAGAGTCAATGAGTTCAGATGAAAGTGGCCTTGGATGTGATTATGACCTTCTCATCTGTCCTGATGTAGACGGTCACTCCCACAGGGTCTGGACAATAGCAGGCTAAAACGAGTGAAACGCACAGGGAAAGTTTTTAGCCCCAATCACTCAGCCCGCACCTCTTTTTTTTTTTAGCCGTAACGTTAACCATGCGCCAATTACGGCAGACCAGTTCGCAAAAGTCCTGTGTAAAATCTCAGTGAGGGAAAATGTGTATTTCATGCCTTTTTTTCAAATTGCAGTGCGTTTCCTGACTTCTTAAATATCACCATTCTGTCCAACATCAACAAGAGAGACGAGAGATTTGCGTCTCCCACCCAGGAGCAGTTTAACCCACAACATGAAAACCTCACTGCCCTGTTTCCATTCCAGTCAAATACGCTCTGTCAAACATCATATCAACAGTCCAATACATCCCGCTCTCCATCCCTCTCTTTTCTTTGTATCTTCTGGCATATCTCTCTCTCTGTCTCTCTCTCTTTCTCACCCCTTTTTTTCTTTCCTGACTCATATTCTCACTTTATGTCTGTCCCTCAGTTTCTTTCTCTCATACACACATTCTTTTTAGGGTTATGCTATAATTAGTGCTTCACATATACATTTATACCTTAAATGATAAGGGCCTGTGTCCACTAAACATGTTTTTTTGCGCTGAGAGCGGTCAAAACCTCACTTCCTGAGCGCTTCTCTCAGCAGTTGTTGTTGCTAAGTTACGAAAAGCGCCATTGGGCACTTCCTCGTTCGTTCCTATTTCATGTAAACACTGTAACGTGGTCCTTTGATATCAGCAGTTCAGCCGTCAAGATTATCTTTACAGTGGAGAGAAATGGCATCTTGGCATTAACACGGCGTTTGAACTAGATACTCACATGTCTTTGAGACGTAGAGATTGGGTGCATGAGATAAACAGCTGGGAGAGTTGCACTGATTAGGGGTTTGATCACATCCTTGAAGTGTTCTGTCTTATTCAAACTGTGTAAATAAAGCCAAAATAAGCTTCTCCAGCTGCCCAAGATACGCCGCCATTTGAAGTGAGTTCCTGACTGTGTATGTCGCTCCCCTTCGTTGATTTTGACGGGCTAGCAAGCGAGAGGTAATATTGATGAGCCCAACGCCGTTCTAAAAGTTGAGAAGTTAGCAACACTAAGCTTGCTCGTCTGAATAAACATTTCCACATTTCTCTGCGGGTAACGTCTCAGTGAGGTCACGCCGATTCTGCAGGAGAACCGATTTACCCAGATGCCTTTTCAACACATCTGAGCCGAAATGTTTAAAGCTCCCACTCCCCATCTGAATCCCTGCATTTCTCTCTCCGTCTTCACTCTAGTGCATCAGGTTTTAGTGCAGTGTACGTGCCAGCGGACTCCAGTGGGGACACCTGTGGTCTGTCCACAAACCCTCACTACCGCGGCTCCGGGGGTTCAGCGTGTAATGTGCAGTCGTCCAGAACCACGTTTCGTGCACAACAACAATGGCTCCATTGACGGCGCGGAGCAGCGGCCATTCCCTCCGGCAGTAAATACAGACGTGATTAAAGACGACAGGACGGACGGAACAGAGCCTCTCACTCTACAGGAGAGAGAGAGAGAGAAACACCACCGTGTCACAAATGAACCAGACTGTAGAGACGTAATAATTACACTCCTGCATCAGAGGGTCAGCAGCCTGGAGCTGTGGAGTACTGATACTGGGTTAATGGAGGGAGAGAGAGAGAGAGAGAGAGAGAATGTGTGTGAAAGTGGCAAAGGAGAAAGTAACTGAGAAATACAGAGACAGAAAGAGAGTGTCTGTAGAGAAAAAGAATTTTAATTGTTTACATTCTTTATATTCAAAGACAGTCTAGATCAGCGTTTCCCAATCCCAGTCCTCACGGAACACCGCTCTGCACAGATTCGGTATTTCCCAACCTCCGCACGCCGATCCAACGCTGCTAATTAGCTAATCAGTAGCATCAGCTGTGCTGTGGGTCGGGAAACTGGAATCTGTGCAGAGCGGTGTTACACGGGGATGGGATTGGGAAACGCTGGTGTAGATAGAGAGATAGACACAGAGAGAGAGAGAGAGACGGTATAGAACTAATGTGTGTCTGAGGGATTAAGATAAATTAGATTAGATTGATTAGACAGACAGACAGACAGACAGACAGACAGACATAGATAGATAGATAGATAGATAGATAGATAGATAGATAGATAGATAGATAGATAGATAGATAGATAGAGGGGAGGGGAGAGAAGGAGGAAATGAATGAAAGAGAGACTGACTGCTCGCTGAACCCAAGCGAGGATATAATTGCTCTTTCTTTTATTCCTCTCTTTTCCCGCCGCTGAATGAGATAAAGGGGGAGGGATCTCTCCTGCTGGGAGCCTCCTCTCTCTTTCTCTCCTCCAGTTCTCCCTCCATCCTCCCCTCCCCTGCAGGACGGATGGAGGGATGGGCGGAGAGTCAGGCGTGCCATCAGAGGCGCAGCCGCGGCATTGTCTCAGTGCCACTAGTGGTGCCAGCTGCCAGCGCTGGCACAGATCCACACCACCGGAGAGCAGCTGCCACTGGTGTGTGTGTGTGTGTGTTGGGGGAGTGACATGTACGCACAAAGGGCTTCTGTTAAGCCACAATGGCACATAAACACTAGTGGGGTTATTAGACCGTTCATGTCAAAATGATAGCAATGATTAAGATGCTAGCAATGAACAAAGCCAAATTTCAAACGTTTACACCGCAGAGTTACACTGCAGTGTAAATACAGAGTTTACCGTATAAGTGATTCGATCAGTCGAACTGCAGCTCACCTTTTTGAAGTTTCTGTGTTTCAAGTTCATGGAAATGAACAATTCGATTTGCTTAAAACTGTAGTTTGTTCTAGCAACTATGGTTTGTGGTTTTGTGTCACTAGTGTGATTGTGCTTCACTGATGTGTATGTTTGTCACTTTTGTCTTTGCGGGTAAGTTTGTGTTTCCAGGGTGTGTTTGTAGTTCACTGCTGTGTGTGTGTTTGTGTTTCACTGGTGTGTTTGTGCTTCACCTTTTTTGTTTGTGTTTCATAGGTGTGTTTGCGTATACCGTATATCTTCCAATAGTAGCCCCGGCGTTTATTCAAAGAATTATTTGGACGGCCCGGCGTTTAAAAGAGACCGGCGGTTGTTGGAGACCGGCTGTTATTCGCCTCGCAGACGGAATGGTGATGGGTAAACGGGGTTCAATTGGCAGTAAAATATGGTAGGGTACCGTATTTACGGCCACAAAATGTAGGCAACAACACCGGATGAACATTTCAGGATTTAATGAAATTATCAGCACAGCAGTACGGTATTATTAAAGCAGTATCCGGTATTAACGTGAGCATGAAAAACTGGTACGGTAGACGTCTACTGAACTTTCTCGCCAATGATGCCACCAGCGTGATCTTTTACTACAGACCGGCGCTTAAAGGAGACCGGCTACTGTTGGAGACCGGCGTCTATTTGTCGCGACATCTCTTCAAACCCGGCGTTTATTGGAAACGGGCGTCAATAAGAGACTACTAGAAGATATACGGTATATGTGTTTCACTTTTTGCATATATATTTGTATTTCACTAGTGTGTTTGTGTATATGTGTGTGTTTCACTGGGGTGTTTGTGTTTCACTTTTGTGCTTGTGGTTCACTACTATGTGCGGTTTAATGGTGGAAAGATGCAGGTGAAGCTTCTGCCACGTCTCTCTGAAGAAGAACTTATTTTTCACGCACACACCCAGACGTAAGGAGTGCCGATATCTGTACTAAAGGGGCACTCAATCGCAGGGCTAATTTAGTTATCCTAGATATGTTATGCTATGTTATATGTGTGTGTGTTTGAGATTGTCATCACGTGTGTAATCCTCCCCAACAGACGGAGTTTACTCAAATGAATGGCACCATAGACCTCTCCATCTTCCAGCTGCACTGCCTGCAGCTCCGCCCCTCATCTCCACAGAGCTCAATGAGTGACAGGTTGGAGGTGGAGCTGCCATGCCCCGCCCTCCAGCACTTCATTTACTCAGCGTACACCTGGTACAGTGCCAGCCGTTCGGTCGCTTCATTCCTCTTCGCTCATTAGGCCCTGGAGGGCCACTGTGGTCACCGCAGGCTTGCTTTCCAACACACAGCGCTCGCTGAAAAGTCGTCCAAACAACACACTGCGGAATGTGTGTGTGTGTGTATGTGTGTGTTTTAGTAGCCACACGTAGAGTGCCAGTGTTTAACAGAGATGGTGATATTAATGAGGCTTTTCCACGCAAATACGACGTCGTCGTCCACACGCGTGATGACGCTGCAACAATATTTTCCTTTGCTTTCCTGGTATTGTTGCGCTTGAGCCGAATTTTTTAACCGCCTCGTTTAATATCAATATTGACCAAGTATCGCCTGGTAGCAATGAAAAATAAGCCCTGAAAAAAGGGATCGGAAAAAAACAAGAGGTCGGGAAATCGGTGAGACCGCACACTCTCCTGCGATGACACAGAGGAGGAGAGGAGAAGAGAAAGAAAGGAGAAGAAAGCAGTGAAGAAAAAACAGGACTGAGAAGACAGGATGCAAGACGGCGCTGGCTTGGCAGAAAGGAGGGCAGCGAAAACACCATCAAAGTCCTCCAAAGTGGCCGCTGCTTTTCTCATGCAAGGCGAGTTTCCAGATCCCTTACTGACACCTGACCTCACCGAGGCCTTCCTGGCAGGACCAGAGTGAGGTCAGAGCTGCCCGGCATTCGGGAGTGGAACTGAAAACTTACGGCAAAGAAGAGCGATCACTCACAAAATCCCACAGAGAAAAACTTAAACAACCTTTTGGGGCAGTTGGTAGTCGCAGGTTCGAATTCCAGGGCTGGTAAAGTTGCCACTGAGGTGCTCACGAGCAAGGTAACACCCCCAAGCACTGCTCCTTGGGCGCTGCCCATGTTAGCTGCCCACTGCTCCTTTATGGATGGGTCAAATGCAGAGGTCACATTTGGTTGTGGTGAACTGTGATGTGTTCACAATGACAAATAAACACTCACTTTCAGTAGACCAGAGCTGGTGGAGCTTAGAAGAAGCTTAAGATCTTAGAGAAGGTGATTCGCATGCTCCGGTACACTTTTAAAGCGCTTTTCCATTGCAAAGAGTACATTACTGATGGCTGATTGGTCAGACACAGAATCTTTTGAAACATTTTTCCAATTGGAAAATTGGAAACCTTCCCTAAGATCTTAAGTTTCTTCTAAGCTCCACCAGCCCTGGTCTACAGAAAGTGAGTGATTAACTGTCATTGTGAACACATCACAGTTCACCACAACCAAATGTGACGTCTGGGCAGCTGACGTGCAGCGCCTGGGGAGCAGTGCTTGGGGACGGTACCTCATTCATGACTACCTCAGTGGTACCTTTACCGGTCCGGGGTTCGACCTGGCAACCTTATGGGCCAAGCCCCCTAACCGTTACACTTGACTACCAGCTGTGGTGTGGTGTGTTCACAATGACAAACAATCACTCACTTAAATTCACTTAAAGATAGACGCATACATTTGGTAAGAGTGGCAGGTTTCTAGACCTCACTCATTTCAACATCGAGTTAGAAGCAGCAGCAAGAGTTGTGCTGAGGGACCTGATTTATCCAAAGCTGAAGTTAGGGTTTCACTCCTTTAACATATCCTGAGTCTCAAATGAGCTCTTACGGGTCTTGGAGTCTATGTTTCTCTTAAAAGTTTCTGAAATCCAACACTGCCCTCAGCTTTTTACGTCAGCGCCGCAGTAGTGAAACTCTAAACTCATTACTTTAAACCCGTCATGAGGACTGACTGAGTGCAACAGGGAGATTTTCTCAAGGTTAAACTCCAAAAAGCCTCCGTCTACAGACACTTCATACAGCGGCGCATCTGTCAGACAGCGTTAGCTGCTGCCAGAGCCACAGAACGTGGGACAAAGAGCTGAGATGAGACGACAGCAGGGCAGAAGGCTCAAGCCACACTCAATGCATTAGCTACGCTATTCTTCCCCTATATGGAGGACCAGAGAGAAAGACAGATTAACATCAGACTGGGAAAAAGGTACTTGTGCAGACGTCAGGGCTGAAGGGGTTTTAGTTAGATGACACAATGACCGCAGAAGAGCCGAGTTGAAAACCGTAAGCGGCGAGCTGAGCTTGGAGGTACGGAGCGTTCGCTAGACACACACCTGAGAGGAGGAAAAGTGTAAAAGGAGAGAGCTGGAGAGTTCTGGAGATCTGGTTTCTAACACCACACGTTCTGTCGCAATCCTGCCACCTGAGCTGATTAACACTGATAAGGCTGTACCATAACGGCTAGAGTTTCATCTCTCTCTCTCTCTGTATGTGTCTACCTCCTTCTTTCATACACACAATGATTTATGTCTTTATTTTTGGCTCTTGTTCTCTCTGTGTTTATACACACAAACCCTAGTCCGGCCCCTTACTTTCTCCCGCTTTCTTTGTCTCCACAGCACGTTTACCGTCTTCCCTTTCCTTGCCATTTCCGTCATGCTTTCGTTAGTTGGTAACCCCAAACCCAAAGTTTCATAGTGCCAGTTTAGGCGATACAGACGTACTCCAGCGACGATAAAGGTGTAATTCCACCTATAGTGAGTCGATGTACCATCAGAAGGTAAAAAATAGTTTGAGCCCTGAAAAACTACATTGCTATAACACTGTGGGAGTTATTTCAACTGTGGGTTGTAACATCAGTCACTCACACACACACACACACACACACATAATAAACACTGAAATGAATTTGTCTTTGAAAAGTGACCCCGAGATCACACAGCTATACAGGAAAACACACCAACAGGCCCTGGGTCATGTGACGACCCTCTAGGAAGGGACAGAGAGACCGAGGGACTTAGGGAGGGAGGGAGGGTGGAGATAAAAAGTTGGAAAGAATCCCGCAGAAGGCCGCTGGAGGAGTGATGATGGCGAGCAGCTGTGTGAAAGCTCACAGACAGCAAAAAAGGCTTGCAGCCGCTCCAGGTTGCCAGATTAGGTCAGCAGTTTCCCACCCAATCTAGTGAAAAACATACCCAATTTACAACCTTTACAAAGAGGCATGAAAAATTAAGTCACATGTGCACCAGGAAAGAGACGATCAACACACAAAAGGTCATGAAGGCATTACATCTACACAGATCCTCAGGTCGAGAAGATCAGCCTGGAAACAGGGAGGCCTTAAACCCAGCTGCAGTAAATTACAATAACTCTATACTGTATTCACACTGTATCTGTTTACACACACACACAGTTCTTTAGATTTTTGTTGGTACTATTTTAAGGCTACACGAGAACACTCACTTTCTTCAAATAACAAGCCGTACTTAAGCACGTAGTTAAAAGCTACGTTCACAGTGTCAGGCTGAAATGACCCAATTTCAGTTTTCTGCCTTAATGTGACTGTTCCGCCGTGACCTCTGTGTGAACCGTCAAATCGAAATCCATGTGACATTTATGCCACAATAAATAACGTAAATTCTGTTCAACAGAACACTCAAACCAGGATGACTTCAGCAATGGAGTGACCTTACACAGACTTTATAGGCAGGTATCTGGGGCGACACTTCTGTGCTAAAACTTGAAAGAAACATCCTCGTCCTCATTAACATCTGCTTGGAAATGTGCTGCTTTAATCATCACAGTGACACTTCTGTATGCGCACTGAGTGACGTGTTGTTACTCTTTTGCACATGTGGGTCTGAACCATGTCTAGTTCACACCAGAATCTCATATTAGCCACATATGAACAAATAATGTGAATGGCTTAACGAAAATCGGATTTGAGAATAAATCAAAATTGTGCCGTTAGGATTGCAATGTGAACGTAACATTAAACTTGGACAATATTTTTTAAATACTCTTATTTAGTTTTATTTGAATATTCGGTTATAGATCAATAACAGTTTTTATTCATGTTTTCATGTGTATCTGGCAGTGGTGGCACAGTGCTAAAACCTTGTGTTGGTGACTTTAGGGGGTTTGTGTTCCAGGAGAGTCAAAAAATGTAGCTGGGCCCCTCAGCAAGGCCCTTAAAGCCAAAGTGCTCCAGGGGGACTGTCTCTGTAATTAGGAAATGTAAGTCCCTCTGGATGAGAGTCTAATAAATGACAAAAAGGTAATATCTATCAGATTTTAGAATTTAGAATGAATTTAGAATTGCAACTTTGTAGTGAAGTTGCGTATTTGCAGGCAGTTGAGAATCTGGCAACACAGATATTTACATGATAACAGCATGAACAGGATTATACTGATAGACTGAAAGATATTACAGAGATTTTGCAGCGATTACTGATCAAAACGTGCTCCTAATAAATCAAGATTGAAAATATTTTCTAAACGTTACACTGAAACTTCTGAAGTGACCCCAAATGACCTGCACTGGTTGTGTCTGCAGCCTTGACCTTTCTGTCCATTTCATCTCATATCAGCTTGTGTGGTTGTTATGCACTGCAGTCAAACAAACAAAACACAAGCACATTTATGCAACATTTCAAATTTCCAAAAGCAATTTCCTTTAACTTTAGATTATATGTGGTGTTCCTATCGCCAAACTCGACCATGATCTAATCCCAAACCTGACTATAACGTAATCCTAAACTCACACCTGAACATAATCCAACACAAAACATGAACATATCAATAATCTAATCCTAAACCTAAACCTGACAATAATCTAATCCAATTATGATCAAATTAAGTATGCAGGACTGAACCCAGGGTCAAGTGAGTGTGTGTGAGTGAAATAGAGAGAGAAAGAGCAGATGTGGCTGCGCTCGTTTGTCACGTCTCTCTTTCATGTGCAGATCTCTCCTTTACAACTTTGATCTGGTGCTGTACTTGACTGTCCTCCATCCACAGCCCCCGACACACACACATATACGCCTTCTGGTTTCTGTTGTACACTAATCCCCAGGCTTCAAAAACATAAAATGCAGAGAGGGAAAGAGAGATGTATGTGAGTGTATTTGTGTAGCGTGTTGGCGCCCGCTCAGGGTTGGTCTCAGCCTTGCACCCATAGCCCCCGAATAGGTTTTGGTCCTTGCAACCCCGAATGGGACTGAACGGTCCAGATAATGAATGAATGAATAAATTAACTACTTTTTCAGTTGCAATTTCTTTTTACACTTTGCTGTGTAGCGTGGTGAAACGAAAGCATCTGACAGGCTACTGCTGGGCCACTGTGCCCACATGCCGCAAGCGTATTATGTCACAGTGCTTATTATGTTAGCAGCTGCAAGAAGGAGTTGGAGGATGAGGTCCACCTTGGTGAACATGGAGACAAGAATTTGTGAAATATCTTCGATGCAGCTACTTTAGCTAACTACTATATTAAAACAGTAGCTAGGCTGACATTTAGCTCATTTTAATAATAAGTAGCTTGTAGGTAGAAAAGTTAGCATTTAAAAGGAGCTTCCTCAGCGCTAACCTTATCCTCACTAATAAAAAAATCTGCAAGAGAGCACTGTTAAGAAAATACAAAATACAAAGCCCATGTCGTCCACCCAAACCAGAGGAAGCAGGTGGACAAACGAGTGTGGAGCTGGAATCTATTTCTCTCCTAAAATAAGGGAACAGAGCTCAGTACAAGCAGCTTACTGAGGCAAAACCTTCCCGCCGGCATCTGCTGATGCGACACTATTTTTTTTTTTTTTTTTTTTCCACCGAGCGTCTCAGAAATAGCTGGATAGGTGGAGGCTTATTTGGAGATGAGAGATTTAGGTCAGTGATGCATCCAGCAGTTCGTTAAAACATCTGACTCACCGCTCAATTACCAGCACGGGGGTCAAAGTGGGAAATTTTAAGACGGCGGTTTGTCGTGCGAAATTTTTTGTCACTTCACGCCACATGAAAGGACGCAAAGTCATAAAGAAAACGTTCCCTCTCTCAGCTGCGTCAAAGGCATCAGAAAAAGCTGCCTGGGCGAAGTTTCGGGCGGTGTGGAAGGGTTTCGCTCTGAGCGCCTCCACCGGGTTGAATCGTACTGTAAGGTTCAAACTTAAAGGAAAGCGAAAAGCGCAGAGCTTCCTGTTTGGGGAAGAGCCTTCCGTTGTCGTCATTTCAGGCTTCATTATGAGAGAGGCTTAGCCAAAAAGGAAACTGATACCAATTTAATTTCCCATTTGTGGTGAAAGCAAAGTATGACTTCACACTTCAGAAGAGTAAACACTCGTACTGGGGGATTTTAGCCCACATCACACCGGCCTTTGTAGTAAAGGTCAGCACTTTAACACACCGTCACAGGTCTTTATGTTCACAAGAATGTTTGTAGGTGAAATGCATCTTACGGACAAATCTTATTTGTGTGAAAGACAGACGTCCGGATGTAATACATTTCCCTTCAGTTTAGGCCGGACAAAAGCTAGTGCTGAGAAACAAAGCGTATCACTTCACTCGCGATAATGATTAATGAATAATAATTTATTTATGCTTCTTGTTTTTAGTAGGACATGATGGAGGCACATGATGTAGTCTTTTCTGAGGGAAAGTTCATGGAACACACCCAGTATAGAAAGTAGAGATGTAACCGATCCGATATGTGGATCGGTATCGGTCCGATAACGGCTCAAACGGCTGGATCGGGTATCGGTGGCACTGGGCCGTTCCATGGAGCCGATCTGTAAATGCGTGCACGCTCAATTCGTTATGCATGGGAAGTGGCACTGCGGTAAAGTAGAGCTGAAACCACTGTTGCAAAAACTCGAATAATTCTATTACAAAAAATGGTCGAGGCAATTTTTTAGAATCGAAGCTTTGTTTAATTCATTTTACTCGCTAGAGCAGCTCTGCTTGTATTTCACACGGACGCTTAATTGTGACACACAGCGTTTTCAGTGGCGTGATCAAGACAAGACCTGATCCCTCTGCATGTGAAAGTATTCGTGAGATGTTCCGTGCACTAAAACAGAAGTAAATGCATAAAAACGCATAAATGACATTTGTCGCGATGTAAACACACACACTGTGTTAATGAGCGAGCGCATGAGCGCCATTACTCACTAAAACGCTCCATTCCGGTCAAAGTTACCCCTTTATTACAGACACAAACCATATTTTAGCTGATAAATAACCAGCGTTCTACTCACAATTCTGCCGTTTATTTGGATTTTCCATCGTTTATTCTGGAACGGGCACCCAGCGCTTCACTGTGATGTGGCTCCGGGGCGCGCGCAAAGGATTGTGGGAAATGTAGTTCTCTGCAAAAGCAGCTCATTTTCTTGGCCAAATTGGTTCAAAATGACAAACTTCAGTATTTCATTTCAAATTGATTTTTTTTTTCAATTTTATAATGTTATAGTGTAATCAATAAGAAAGAAGAAATATTTATGTCTAAACAAAATTTTTTGAGAACAAATAATTTAGCATATACGTGTGTAATTATTACATTATTATTAGTAAGAAAACAGTATTTAAATCAAGCATTTCCTTAAGCATAACAATAATCTGTCATGTATTCAGACATTTTAAAGCATTATTTTATGTTCAAAAAAAGTCTGTGACTGTATGGGATTTGTATCTGTATCGGCAGATATCCACATTTACAATATCGGTATCGGTATCGGACATAAAAAAGTGGTATCGGCCCATCTCTAATAACAAAATATAAAATAATATTAAATTACATGATTATGTTGGTGAGAGACTCAATTAATGATGATTTCAAAACATTTTGGGTTAATTATTCAGCCCTAATAAATGTTGCAGTAATTGAATATATTTTTAAGACATTTATCACAACAACATTTTAAAAATGGCTTAAATGCTGCAATCAAATTCTTCGATTTCACACTGGATAATTACATTTGTAAAGGTACTAGGGATGTACTAATCCGATGCGTGGATCGGATATTGGTCTGATAACGACTCAAGCAGCTGGATGGGGTATCGGTGGCATGGAGCCGATCAGTAAATTGCCGGTTTTATGCTCAATTTGTTTATTCCGAGACCCGAATTCATCACACTGTCCTTACAGTACTGTATGTCCTAAACACAACATAAGGCCCGTATGGCTTCTACTCAAACACTATAATAACCCTAAAAACAAAGGTGTAAACAAACGCCTCAAATTATTAAAAAAAACAACAACCTGGTATCAGATCAGATTTTCGGTGTTGTAGAAGTCAGTTCACACTGTGTGCAGAAAATCCAACAACAAAAAAGAAAGAAAGCAAGAGTTCATTAATCAATCTATGAAATAATCATGATATTGGGTCTAATCGTTTAAATAGTTCTAAAGAAAGTCCTTGTAACATCTGCTTCACACTTACATACACACATACACACAGCGGCCACATAACATTTGCTTTTGACGGCGAGAGGTTTTCATGCAGCTGAGAGTGTGTAAATAAATCACACCTGGGCTCTTGTTGTGTTGTGGCCATGAGTTTGTCGGACGGTTTACTTTATGGACCCAAGCGCTCAAGGCTAGTGTGTGTGTGTGTGTGTGTCTGTGTACAAGTGGATCTCATCAAACTGTGTTGAGCTAACACACTTACAACAGTGGCAAGCAGCTGTTGGATTTAGGAAGGCAGAGGCTGATACGCACACACACACGACAAGACAGACTGTCTTGATGAAGATGTCTGTCGGCACTGCAGCAGCTGCCAGAAAGCTTCTTTAAATTTTTTGTTTTTGTATGTGACCGGTGAGCCCCGTGTCCAGCCCCAGCTACAGCCCAGCACAACTCAGACCCCCTGCTCTCCTTTAATTATCCTCCCATTCCTGCTCTTTCTTCTCCCAGATAAAGCGTCTGCCTACAGAACCAGTAACTCAAGACTCCCGGCGAGCGTGACCTCCCAAGAACCTCAAGCATGCACACACACACACACACACACACACATTTGGTCCAATTAGTGGAGCCCAGTAGGCCTGGCAGCGCTCTCTCATGCAGCAGACAGAAGGAGGGATGAGTTGGAGTAATGGAACAGCATTTACAGCTTTAACGGTGCGGCTGCTTTTAGCACAGCTCCAGTCAACAGCTGGACACGCGCCGAAAATCACCAGCAGAACAGCACAATAACACAGGCTTCTTAGTGCAACCCTCTCACAGACACAACACACACACGGTTAGTCACACACTAATTTGTAAACCACATTTATAGAAATGGAATTCTGCGATTATGCAGTTGCATACAGTGCCTTGAAAAAGGATTCATTCAACCTTTACACATTTTGACACCTTACAACCACAAACCTAAATGTTTTTCATTGAGATTTTCTGTGATAGACCAACACAAAGTAGCACATAATTGTGAAGTGGTACGAAAATGAGACATGGTTTTCAAAATTTTAAGCAAATAAAAATCTGAAAAGTGCGGCGTGTATTTGTAATCAGCCCCCTGTACTCTGATAGCCCTAAATAAAATCCAGTGCAATCAACTGCCTTCAGAAGTCACCTAATTAGATAATAGAGTTCACCTGCGTGTAATTTAGTCCCATTATAAATAAACACCTGTTCTGTGGAGGCCTCAGAGGTTTGTTAGAGAACATTAGTGAACAAACAGCCTCATGAAGACCAAGGAACTCACCAGACAGGTCAAGGATGAAACTGTAGATAAGTTTAAAGCAGGGTTAGGTTATAAAAAAAATATCCCAAGCTTTGAACATCTCAAGGAGCACTGTTCAAGCCATCATCCAAAAATGGAAAAAGTATGCTACAACTGCAAACCTACCAAGACATGGCCGTCCACCTAAACCTACAGACTGAGCAAGGAGAGCACTGGTCAGAGAAGCTTCCAAGAGGCCCATGGTGACTCTGGAGCAGCTGCAGAAATCCACAGCTCAGGTGGGAGAATCTGTCCACAGGACAACTGTAAGTCGTGTACTCCACAAATTTGGCCTATATGGAAGAGTGGCAAGAAGGAAGCCATTGTTGACAGAAAGACATAAAAAGTCCCGTTTGCAGTTTGCCAAGAGCCATGTAGGGGACACAGCAAACATGTGGAAGAAGGTGCTCTGGTCAGATGAGACCGAAGTTGAACTTTTGGGCCTAAATGCAAAGCATTACGTGTGGCGGAAAAGTAACACTGCTGATCACCCTGAACACACCATCCCCACTGTGAAACATGGTGGTGGCAGCATCGCGCTGTGGGGATGCTTTTCTTCAGCAGGGACAGAGAAGCTGGTCAGAGTTGATGGGAAGAGGGATGGAGCTAAATACTGGGCAATCCTGGAAGAAAACCTGTTGGAGGCTGCAAAGGACTTGAGACTGGGAAGGAGATTCCAGCAAGACAATGACCCTAAACATACAGCAAGAGCTACAACGGAATGGTTTAGATCAAAGAATATTCCCGTGTTAGAATGACCCAGTCAAAGTACCATATATCATTTTCGTACCACTTCACAATTATGTGCTACTTTGTGTTGGTCTATCACAGAAAATCTCAATAAAAAACATTTAAGTTTGTGGTTGTAAGGTGTCAAAATGTGTAAAAGTTCAAGGGGTATGAAGACTTTTTCAAGGCACTGTATATACAGCAATGTCTTACATCATGTTAACAAACGGCACATATTAGGACAGTAGAGGAGCTGGACTCATGCCTTACAGAGCCAATCAGACGGAGCCACGGTGTAATCAGTTAGCCTTCACCATGTTATCATCTGCAAGGTGAAGTGAGGACATACTGAGCTCAGTCTGGTGATGTTGCAGGGTTACATTCAGTTATCCACTGATTATGTCCCACATGTGCAATTAAACCTCATGAAGTTCCACGGGTGATGTTATGAATGAAGGATACATGTTGAATTCATTTTTCAAGACCCGCAAATGCCCAAGAGTCAATGCTTCTCTTCTTCAGCCGGCACCAACGTGCAGCTGCAGTATGGAGTCCACCTCAGCCAAGATGGAAGCAAGAATCCATATCTGTGGAATAGCTTCGACATACTGCAGTTAGCTACTTTTTCTCTCTAGTTTGTAGTGTAGCTAGCTAGTATATCAAAGCAGCAGCTTGGGTGACCTTAGCAAGGCACTCCTGCTCTTTTAAAAATAGTTACAGTAGTGATATATGAGCTCATGTTCGTAATGCAACATATGATAAACTCTGCACTCTGCCACACTGATTTGAGATTGATCACTGCAGAGCTGCAGCGGCTCTTACTTTCACCTGTGGCCTTTTAGCCTTCATTATCTCTCTTTATGTGCACACAGTGTGAACTGTTCCACTTTCACTCTCTGTCTCTCTCACTCTCTCACTCACAGGTGTCAAACTGCAAATTTAAAAAAAACTAACTACTTAATGGTATCAGCAGTTTGGCCCGGCAGCGCTTTGAACTTTGAAAAAATCTCCTTCTGATGTTTGCTTTTCCACTCTTGTTATCATTTACCCTTTTCCGTTTGGGACAGTAGCAAGATGGCAGATATGGCCTTTATGTTTTATTAGGTACAGGCTGCAGAGGAGGGAGGAGAGAGTCTGTAGCCGACGCAGGAATCAAAGAGCCATTAAGTTATTGAATATTGACAGACACAGTGGGGAGCTCAGAGCGAAGACCAGCCGCATAGATTTTTCCTGAGACAGGGAGACTACAAGATAGATTCTCTCTCTCTCTATCTCAAAGTCCTCCTCTCTCTTAGTGCTGCTCAAAAGAGAAGGATGGAGACAGGAACAGAAACAAAAGAGGGAGAAAATACAGATTTGTACGATGCATGACTGAGATAAGACATTTGAGGAAGCCAGAGTTAAAACAGTTAAAGAAAGAGGGAGCGAGATGAAGGAGAGAGAGATGGCGACCGGAGAGCTGGCCAAACTGTACATGTGTTTGGATTACATTTCTCCCTCCAACTTTCTCTGGAAGAGCATCTAAAGCAGGAGAATACAATCCAGAAATGGCTTCGAGCCAAAGAGGGAAGGGGTGTCTATTGTCTCTACTAAACATATAAATGGATGCATCTCTACAAACCAAATGAAGTTCTCTAAGACAAAGCCAATCTAATCAAGCAGATTAAACAGATCTATATCACTGCAGATATCATGGTTGTGCCGACTGAAAGCAAACAAAAAGCTTCAAAGATTTTAAAAAGGGAAATACACCTGAAGCTTTGTTGGTAATTCCAAATTAACAGAAAATGGTGACTTTTGCTTTGGTAACAATTACTGACTATAAGGGAAATTCCACCCTATTCTTTCAACACAGTTGCATATGCCATCTACCAAGTTTGGGTAAAAGAATCACAGCATAGAAACCACAACTGTTCTGTTTTTTGGCACCAAATTCCACTTTCAGAAGCCATTTCGTGACAGGTTTTGGTGAGTCAAATTCAGTACCATTTCTAGCTGACAGTGTTTTCAGGAACGACTCTATTTTCTCAGTTCCCTAAAAGGACGCTGCGCCTTTAAGAGTTGAGTCTGCAGAACGCCCCCCCTCGTCCACACCCCATCCCCCCGCTGGAGGCCGGCTGAGTTGCTGAACTTGACCTAAGCTGACCCTCGCTCTCTCTGCCCCTCCCAAATTTCCGCTGCTGGAGCTGTGGAGCGCATTCCTGCCTCGCTGTGTTTACTGTGCGTGTGTTTAGCCCAGACTTACATGTGAACCGGCCGGAGAGATAAAGGCCGAACACAAAGTGTTTTGTGTGCCTCTCGGCACACCGTACAGCGCAAGAGGAACGGGGGAGGAAGGTCGAATCCCGTGGGACGAGCCTCGGCTTGCTAGCGCTGCCGGTGATATCACTCCCTAATCAAACCACCATACGGTTTGTTTTGACATGTCTTTATGCCATATTTATTCCCTATTTCTCTGAGACTGGCAGGAGAAAAGAGAGAGCGGGCGGAGACGTGGGGAGCTGTGCCGAGTTGAATCGAGTCGTGTGGCTCTGACACAAAGCCGACACACGTCCTGGACCAACACACACACACACACAGTCAACGTCGAGACGCCCTATGCGGGGGTCTCCCCTAATAGCGGGGGTAATCGTGGGGGAAACGTGACGGTGTTTGATGGAAGTTTAGGAAGGGGGAGTGTTTGTGAATCGAACGCCCGGTCAAGCGTGAGAGTGAGGCGGAGTAACGTCAGGACACCCTCGGGCAGGACGCCACGCTGTCCTGTGTCCATGCTCCATTAGCAAACATACCAAAACAGAGAGAGAGAGAGAGAGAGAAAGACTGCAGCACCAGCTGAGCTGCTGTTAATGTCGACCCAGTTCAACAATGTAGAGCAAAGAGGAGAGAGAGAGAAAGAGAGGGAAGAATGACTGAGAGACCAAGAGGAAGGAGGGGGTGGAACCCTGCATTCCAGTCGAAAGTAGGCACTGCACCTTTAAGAACAAATGCTGACTGGCCGCTTTTCTCTCTCGCGCTCTTCCCCCACTCCCTCTCTCCCGCCGCTCCCTCTCCCTTGGCGCTTGCCGGAGCTCCTTATCTGCAACTTTGAGTTTACAGCCAGAGTTTGGAGGCTGTTATGCAGGTCAGGTGACGCTCAAGCTGTCTCGCTGACCCAGACAAGAGCGGGTGAAGGTCAGTGGAGGGGGAAGGGGAGGAAGGACGGAGGCCCCGTCTCTCTTATCTTCAATTGGTCTGTGTTGGACGGACATTGTTATATCTCTCCCTTAGGCTTGCACAAACCTGGGGCAAAGGAAATGTGACACAATTTAACAGGTCTGTGTTTGTAATCACAGCTGAAATGATTTGGCCTCCAGGGTCGTGCCAATGCTGGCACACATAAGCATCTACACTGTGCACAAGTATCATGCCAGTGAGTGTTTTGACCTTATAACTATTTCTGTGCATATTTTCCAACTCCGAGATATATAAACTTAACTGCTTATTGGATTTAAGCGTTCTCAGGTGATATGTATTTGTGTAATTAAGGAGGGTGTTGCCGAACGTGAGTAACACCCTATATCAGGGTGTGTATAATTATTAGGTAACTTCTTTACCTCAGGCAAAATGGGCCAAAAAACAGATTTAATTGACAATGAAAAGTCAAAAATTGTAAAATGCCGTTCAGAGGGATGCAACACTCTTGAAATGGCTAAGCTACTGATCACCGTACAATCAAACGTTTCGTTGGACATAGTCAACAGGGTCAGAAAACACGGGTGGAGGAGAAAAGATGCTAATTAACAGCAAAAGACTTGAGAAGAATTAAACATGAAGCTACCAGAACCCACTCTCCTCCAGTGCCGCCGTATTCTAGAACTGCAGCCCAGTAGAATGAACATTACATTTCCAAAGCGCTTTCCAGAGTCACTGTTTAAGCAAACACTTTAACCAGAACCAGTGGCTGGCACCGGGTGGGCGAGGCTCTAGCAAAAAATACTGAACAGAATTTTAAAAAGAGTATCAAAATGATGGAAATGGGCAAGATTACACTGATTAGTAGATTAATTGGCCAGCCCTTCCTTTCCTAGTTGCAGGAGCAGCTTGTGGTTAAGGGTCTTGCTCACGGGCCATGTGGTGGTAGTGCTGGCAATAGGACAAAACTAGATTTTAGCCTGCAACCTCTTGGTGCATGGCAAGAATCCACCATATGGCAAGTATGGCACCACCACTCCCTTCAAGTGAGGTTTTCACCTACTTATGGGGGTCTTTTGGTGATTGTATTGGCTTTGATCATTTCGATAATATTTATCACAACACAATATTATACAGATTCAAAGGACAGGTTCTTGCGTCACGTCACATCACTTCCTGCTTCTCGGTAGCGCCACGCGGGTCACCGTCCCAAACTCCTTTTATTTTTCTCCTTCAAACTTAAATTGCATTTATATTTTACCAAACTTTACTACGAACTTCTAAATCAAACAGACTAACGATTTATTAGACACTGTTTGGAGCGACTTTAAAAAATTCTCCGCAAGGAATTGCCAAGCATATAAGGTTCCTTTCTGCCCGGACGCACAGCGTGTCAATGCTAACTCTTATTCGTATTTTCCCTTGCGCTAAGCGATTCAAGCCATATATTCAGCGGTATAGTAAATGATATCCTGAAAAGAGATTGAGCAAATATGCATTGAGAAACACAATGCAGCACTGGGGGAATTCAAAAAATGCACAAACTGAGTCACTCCCATTGCTGCCACACGCGCAGAGTCATACTGAAACAACGACCACTCACCTAAAACCATAAACATTTTTGCCACTTAAGCACTTGTGCAAACAGAGGGCAGCTGAAACTCTCCTGGCCGCTGTGACGAGGCCTGCAATCGCAACGCTTTCCGCTCCCATTGGAAGAGATTAGCGATGATTAGAAATGCAGGAAAAAAAACCCTCACACTCGCAGAAAGAAAGTCATGAGTCACTCTCTGGAAATCAAAGAAGTATTTGCACGCATACAGTTCAGATCAATCAATAAAACGATCTATCAGTTAATTCATCAGCTGCTCCTCCTCTCACTAAGCCACATTCGGCAACACTGAGTCACGGTTTGTAACTGATCGAGCCAATCTCCGTCAGGTGGTGGAAGCACCACAGATTTGGCTCTTTGTGATCTAACTGCCGTCTCCTCCTCTTCACAAGCTCAGGCTCAGGCCCAGGCTCAGGCTCAGGTTCAACTGGGCCGTCTTCTCGTCATCTGCGTGCCAGAGCCGCTGCTAACTACCAGCCTGCACCGGTTTATACAGCACCGTAAATTTCAACACATCTCCCAGCCTTCCAGAGCAACTGCACTCATTTAAGATGATTTACGGCACAGCGCTTGGCTCTACTTCGTTCCCCCTGCCGAGCCCCCCTTCTCTCTCTTCTTCTTCTCTATCTCTTTCCCTCTTTCTCTCTCCCCTTCTCTGGTCATGGTCATTTCTCTCTCTCTCTCTAAACCTGGTTCTCTCCTGCTGTAGTCTGCAGCTCTGACAGTGCAGTCTGCCTTAAAAAGGTCAAGCATATCTCTCTCTCTCTCTCTCTCTCTCCTGTAGTGTGTGAAGCAGGAGATGACTCAGTGTGTCGTTTTTCTCAGAAGGCCGCACCAAAGCATGCTCTGTGACGCCCGACAGTGCTGCATCGCTGCGATGTTGGGATTCTCCCCATCGTTTCCTAGTACCGTTGTCACAAGCTAACAGCCAAATGCTTCTTGGAACCCATTTCCCCCATTTTATCTTTTGATAATTTACTTATGGGGAAAAAATGGTCGAAACGTGCAGAAACAACCATCTTCGATCACATCTTAGATCGCTGGGGTGGCTCCGACTCACCTCTCAGTCAGGTCAGGTAGAGGTCCAGTACCATAACTGAGCCACTGATGTGGTGCGGCTGAACTCACAGCACGCACAGCTAACGGCCAGACACTTCTCGCAAGCCCTCCTCCCCCTTTATCTTTTGATAGTTGATTAGCAGGTGAAAAATGGGCAGAAACATGCAGAAATAACCATCTTCAATTGCTCGGCCAGGTAGAGGTCCAGCTCCTTAACCGAGGTGCTGATGTAGTGCGGCTGCACGCACAGATAACGCACGCCAGACGCTATTCTGAAGCCCTGTATATCCCTGTTTATCTGTTGATCATTTCTGATCATAACAAGACAAGCCACCGTGCAGAAACAATCGCTCGGGCAGCCCCGACTTACCTCTCTCCTGCACAAAGTAGGCCAGGTAGAGGTCCAGTTCCTTAACCGAGACGCTGATGTGGTGCGGCTGCACGCACAGGATGTGGTTGGAGCACTGTCCGCCCTTCACCAGCCTCTCTCCGTCCGTGCTTTCCAGCGGGATGCCTTTGAACAGGATGACCATGACCAGGTCCAGCCTCCAGACCTTGTCGGCTTGCCGGAGGCAGTCGATGCGCCTCATCTTGCCCTTCTGGTCCGGGTTGGACAGCACGCAGCAGGGCGGCTTCTTGCCCGTGATGGACAGGACAAAGTCCTCGCGGCACTCGGGCCGGATGTCCTTGCGCAACTTGGCCAGCAGGCGGGACGCCCACTTCTGCTTGACCTCGGGCTTCTCGCCCAGCAGCTCATCTTTGACGGCGCGCTCCTCGTCCTTGGTCATGCGTTTCTCGTGCTTCTTGAAGTACTTGCGCTTGCGCGCCTGCAGGTTGAACCAGGTGTAGGCGAAGGCACGCACGTGCGGCAGCAGCGCCTCGATGAACGGATGGAACTCGTCCTGAAGGGGAGAGAAAGGCAGACAAATGAGTGAGAGCAGGAAGGAGCACATCAGCATGGTGTTACAGATAGAAATACTGATATTTTTCCAGTCTGTGATAATCAATCATTTACACGCCACCCAACTTTAAACACATTCTGTTGACAATGTTTCTGTTAATTATTAGCAGTGCTTAGCAGAGAGCACCATCCAACAACTTCATTATTATATAAAAAAGCAACTAAAAAGTAGGGATGTGCCAATCCAACTTTTTCAGTTCCGATACCGATGCCGATACTTGGGCTTTGAGGAGCGGCCGATCCCGAGTACCGATCCGATACCAGTTATTAATTAGTAAATTGTGTATTTCTCTGTGAAAGGCTGAGATGATTGTGATATTCTCAAAGAAATACATAACTAAAATACTGTTTTAAATTATTCATTATTAAAATAACGTCTCAAAAAATATTCCTTTAAACACAGTTAGTGTAAGTTAGTGACGGTCCCTAATCCTGCGGTGCTAAAAACGGGATTGCGAGCTAGAGCTGGTGTTGTTAAGGAAATTAAACAGTATACTCTCGTAATTTGGGGTTGTCGTGTGTTGCGTTGTTCTTGTTCCGCTCATTGTCATAATATGTACAAATCAGCGCGAATGTCGAACAATAAACCAGCTTTACTGCAATGCCACTTCCAAAGCATAACGAGTTGGTCATGCACGCATACGCAAACATAGAAAAACCTACAATTTAGGCTAATTAAACGGGTCGGCTCCACAGATCGGACCAATACCAGATCCACATATCGGATCGGTGCATCCCTACTAAAAAGTCATCTTAATGTGAGCTGTGGCACATCACCAGATTTACTGCAGCTGCCTAACTTCAGGTTTTTTACGACGTCACCAAGTTGCATGAGGACGATTCCGCTCGGGAGGTTGTTTAGCACAACATGGCAACCCGCAGCAGACCGTCGGCCCGGTCATCATTTATCCAATTATGTTTTGTTGACTATTTTCCCTCTTAGTGGTGAGATTCATCAACAGCACACATCTGCGCCGCTGCCAGTCTGCATACGGACCACAGCTCCTTAACGGTTTAGAGCAGCCTGCAGCACTCAAGCTTGCTCTCCCTAATCACTTCCATACTCGCCTTGCTCCAACTCACGGCCGGGCCCAGGCTGCAGTACTGTCACACGCCGCAAAAATGATAAAACCCTGATGCCCATGTGTTTGTGTGTGTGTGTGTGTGTGTACACCTAGGCCCTTTCTGCACAATGCAAATGCACACCGACTGTGTTGGTAAGTGGATGGATAAGAGGCATACATTCTGTGTGGTTACACGGGATAGTCATAGCAAGAGTAAACCTCCACAATAGCGTGATAGCAATCGCTCTAGAAAATTTCCACACATGGTTGTGCAATTACACAATAATCAGCACTGAGCGAGGTCAGATTCAGGTGTACTGACTTTAAACCATCTGCCAGTGACCAAAACTCCTGTTGACAAAACCAGTCAACATATCTCTTAATGCAGAGAGAGAGAAAAAAAGGTTGAGAAAGAGAAAGAATGATGATTAACATGAATAAATATAATGGGATATTTAAACCTTTATGACCTAAAGAACAAGTCAAGGGTGAGTGAGTATGTAAAGGGGGAATACACACTACCAGTCAAAAGTTTGGACACACCTTCCCATGCAATGTTTTTTCTTTATTTTCATTACTATTTACATTGTAGATTCTCACTGAAGGCATCAAAACTATGAATGACCTGTGTAAGGGCTATTTGACCCAGAAGGAGAGTGATGGAGTGCTGCGCCACACGGCCTGGCCTCCACGGTCACCTGACCAAACCCAATGGAGATGGTTTGGGATGAGATGGACCGCAGAAGGCAAAAGGGCCAACAAGTGCTCAGCGTCTCTGGAAACTCCTTCAAGACTGTTGGAAAACCATTTCAGGTGACTACCTCATGAAGCTCATCAAGAGAATGCCAAGAGTGTGCAAAGCAGTGATCAAAGCAAAGGCTGGTTATTTTAGAATCTAAGATATAAAACATGTTCTGGGTTATTTCACACTTTTTGTTTACTACATAATTCCACGTGTTCATTCATAGTGTCTTCAGTGAGAATCTACAATGGAAATAGTCATGAAAGTGTGTCTAAACTTTTGCCTGGTAGTGTAGATGGCCTCAATCACCAAAATTATCATGTATTTCTTCTTAAAAAGACATTTAAATTGCATGATACTGCACAACAGGAGGAGTAAAGAAATGATTTGCACAAACATACATCCAATACAGTTTGTGTGAGAGTGCTCTTCAGCAGTTGTGGATTCTGTTCTTGCCTGGGAACAAATCTTAAATGAGACGCATCTGTGAACGTCTGTGAAAACTGTGTAAGTGGGTTTTTAAGAACAAATTTCTTCTTAACAATGGGTGGTAATGAGGCCCAAAGAGAGAGAGAGGAGAGAGGGAGAGAGAGCGAGGTGTGTGTGTTGTGGGTTATGAGAGGGTAATTGAACATGACTGTGGCATGCTGCAGATCTCCTGCAATACGCCGCTCGGCTCTCAGCAGCACAACACTAAACTCTCACAGCTGCACACTACAAGCTCTCCGACTAACACAGCACAACAGAGCATAACACAACATATCACGACCCAATAGAAGACAATTCAGTGACAAACATTAGCACATCACAACACGACAACACAACCACATAACAAAAGTCTTTTCTCATCACAATATACACTGCAAGTTAAAAAAGAGATCTCTGCACCTTTGCCTATAACTTTGACAAATGTTGACAGATTTTCTAAATACTTCCAGCGTTGCATTCAGAATCAGTCACAATACCTGGCAAATCTTAAACTTTGTCAAAAATTGTTAATAAAACGTCACTGATGATGCGACAGAGAAAATGTGTTCATGGCTTAGTGCACGTGTCCATGTGAAAGCAGGACATTTTGAACATTCTTTGATACTTGTAGTTAAAAAAGCAGATTGCTGTTAAATGTGGTCATAAATTGGCATTTTATTATTCATTGTCAAAGTTGCCATGTGTCACTAATATGACAATATCAGTGAATGAATGAGCTGTCATGTCAAAATATTGTGGACATGTAACGTGTGGTGGGCAATATAATAAACAAATTTATTTCTGGTCAACATTTCCCAGTTTTGGGCAAAGCTTCAGTTTCCTTTCCGATCATAGTGTAACACTGCAGCAAAATACAAAACAACTAGAGCAACTAACCACAACACAAGACACCACAACACAGTGCAGTCTTAAACACTAAACCAACGTCCTGTCATTCACCCTGCTGCCCTCAATCCACCTCACACCTCATCTAGATCCATGTGTGTGTGCTGATGTCTGGCCATAAAGACGCCACCTCCACTAATAAACACTCCCTGGGTGAGGAACAGCTTGTAGGCTGCTGTAAAGCAACCTGTTTTACCTCAATTCTCTCTGTTCCACACTTTCTCTGTACAAAAAAAACACTAAAAGAAGGAAGCCGCAGCAAAGACACACAACCGGTTCCTAGTTCCTTATGTTCTGAAGCTGGAAACAGTCACTCTGAAATTTTAGGAAAGTGAGTGATTATTTGTCATTGTGAACACACCACACAGTGCACCACAACCAAATGTCACCTCTACATTTAACCCATCCGAGAAGGAGCAGTGGGCAGCTAACAAGCGCCCGGGCAGCAGTGCTTGGGGACGGTACCTTGCTCATGAGTACCTAAGTGTAACTTTACCGGCCCTGGATTTGAACCTGCGACCTTCTGATCACGGGGTGAACACCCTACCGTTACGCCACCAACTGCCCCAATCGCCGTCCGGGCGCAAGAAGGAAAAAGTCACATCTATATTTACCCCAGAGCAGCACAGGTCACCCTTTGCTTTTCTTTCCACTTTATTTCAGTCTTTTTGCAACGGATAGAGTTCCAAAGCAACGAGAGTGGGCGTGACCGGGCACTTGGAGCAGTGGGCAAAGGGGAAAGGATTACCTCCTGTAATCACGGCCAGCAGAGAGGAGCGGTACAGTTACTATGCAAACTTTCCGACAATTTATTTTAATTTTTTTTTTAAATAAGGTGGAGGCGGGGGACAGGGAGAGGGTCTGAAGAAAAAATAAAAGAACTGGAGGAGAGCAGGAGGAAAAAAGAGAGGGCTGATGGAAAGCAGGGATCCGGTTTGGAAAGCAGACAGACAGTCAACGGCCAAAAAAGTGACGACATCTGCTGACCTCTGCCGTGTTTATGACAAAATGGATTCGGGACTAAAATAACTCAGCATTTGCTTCTTTCTGCTAAACAAACTTAGAGATGTTCGCGTCCAAGCTGGAGCTTTTACGGGCCAAAAACATGCAGATTAAGGCCCGCCATTGCCAGAGAGAGAGAGAGAGAGAACGGTGACGGACAACGCAAAGGGCCGCTGGGAAATCAAGGCTCCCCAAACGCAGTGTGCACGTTCTCCCAGAGCTGCGGACAGATTTGTGCTCATTACACCGACTAGAGGCCGGGCGAAACCCACGACCACTCCTCCAACCAAAATAAACAGTCATTAGGTTTTCCTCCTTCTCCAAACCTCCAAATGACGGGCGGCCGGTTCGGGCTGAGCCTGGAGAAAAGCAGGACGGAGGTAGCGCTTCCGTTCACTTGCGCAATTCGTTAGTACAGAGTCTGTCTGAATCGCGGTCCATCGTTAAAATTCCTACCAATTTAGTGTTGCGTTGAGTTAGAAGGGACACGGCAGATGGAGGATGAAGTGGAAATAAGGAAGCAGTAAATGTAGTTAAGCGCCAGGTGAACGGAACCTGGAGGACAACGCTTGGCTCTAAAGTAAATGTCATGCTGGAGTTGGAGCTCATAGTTGGGGATACATGATTTTGGGGATTGCTGGGATTTTTTTCAGAATTATTTGTTAAAAAAAAGTAAATATATATATATATATATATGTAATGGGCTTATATTTATATATACAGTACTGTGCAAAAGTTTTAGGCAGATGTGAAAAAATGCTGTAAACAAGGAATGCTTTCAAAAATGGAAGTGTTAATCATTTATTTTCATCAATCAACAAAATGCAGTGAATGAACAAAAGAGAAATCTCAATCAAATCAATATTTGGTGTTACTGCCTTTTGCCTTCAAACCAGCATCAATTCTGATAGGTACACTTGCACAGAGTCAGGGTTTTTTGTAGGATTATAGTCATTATATTATTTTACAGTCATTATATTATTTTGTAGGATTATAGGATTATAGATCTGTGGTTAGTTCTCCAAGATGTTTTGGAACAACCTACCAGCGAGTTCCTTCAAAAACTGTGTGCAAGTGTACCTAGAAGAACTGATGCTGTTTTAATGCAAGCTAATCACAAATATTGATTGATTTAAATTCTCTTTGACTGATTGAAATTTTACTAAAACTTGCACAATACTATATACAACAAATTAGTTGAAAAAGCTACATATGGAAAGAACAGAATTATTCAAAAAGCAAGAAAGACTGTATCATTCTTTCTTAGACATTATCAAAATTTAAAATAATATTTGCTTTTATTAATAATCATACTTAAATCATTATTAAAGGAATCATAGAGCCTTAATTACTTGAGCGGGGGCTTTTTTTGCGGTCATGTCTCCTCTACACTTTATGTCTTGTCTTGTGATGTTAAATGTCATCATTTTTGATCTAGAGAACACTATTTCAGCTCTCGGTGCACATTATATATGGCTGGATGGGCAACAAACTTTCTTGAATCTAGAATTTTGGAGTCGCAGCTACTACACACTGCCAATTATGACAACAAACAAAGATAATATGGTAGAAATAAAGGGTAACATTTAAAGTATTAACAGAGTTTTTTAAGTATAAAGATGGATTATATAAAATAACTAATCTGAATGATTGTCGTGGCAAGATGAAGTTGGATTCCAATTCATTTTAAATGAACTGCCCAGCCCTATATCAAAGCCATATATTGTTCAGTTCCTTGTCCTGTGGCTGTGGACTGAAAAGGCTACTGGGACTGAGGGGGCCAGTGTAAGAGAATGGAGGGTAAATTTTCAGGAGAACTTCGGGTTCTCCTTCCCTCCCGTCCTCCGTCTACTTTCATTATGCTCCTAATGTTTTTATTAATCTCGCCTGCTTATGTCTCCCCTCAATTACATGGCGCCCTGTACAACTTCCATCTGTACAAAACCTTTACAAGCATCTGAGGATAGCCACACAAGCCCCTCTCCCTCCCCTCCTCTCTCTCTCTCTCTCTCTTTTCTTCCTTCCCCACTCTCTGCGCTCTCTCTCCTCTCCCTCGTTACCTTTTATGATTCAGGACAGCCGAGTTGAAAAGGTGAGCTTTTATCTTGAGGTAAAGCTGCTGTTTTCTGTTTTTTCTCCAATGAGCAGAAGTCTAAAGCAAACGTAAACCTCTCTCTCTCCCTCCCTCCTCTCTCCTCCCTCCTCCCTCTCTCCCTCCCTCCTCCCCTCCCTCCCTCCCTCCCTCTCTTTCTCTCCGCTGTAAAGCACTTGGTGGTTAGTGATATTCGGAGCTGGTGAGCTCTCTTATTTGTCACGTTCAACAGGGCTGGAGCAATACAACCTCAAATCTATATCAACATTTAACCTCAATGTGATTAAAGAGCAGATTGTTTCATTTGCAGGGTTGTTCTCAAAACACCTTTGTGCCCTCATAGTTCACTGAAAGGAACTGTAGTATAAATGTGATCAACTATTAAAGCTGGGATGTTTCTTTAACCCTCCTGTTATATGGGTCAAATTATTATTTTAAATGTTTAAAAAAAATAATAATAATAATTTTAAAAAATCTGTATGTAAAACTTCTTGTGCTTGGATTAATAAGGGTAATTAACACATAAAATAAAAAGTGGTTCATTTCACATATGTGTAACCCCCTCTGCATGTTGATATTGCTAGATAGTAGATAGTGTTTGGGTCAATTTGAATTTAAAATAAGCAATGTCATGTAAAACTATCGTGTTGTTTTATATGTAGGTCTATCCAATGTACATTAAAAAAAGTTTTAAAATGAATTTTTAAAAATGAAAAACCAGTGAATTATCTTCATTAAACCATGATTTGTGAGGGTAAATATACCATTACACAAATATTGATTGAAGCCTTGGTTAATAATGGAGTAATAATGAGATATAAACAATGTATTGGGATCTTTAGGTTTTCTGAGACTTTTGGACCATTAAACATTAATTAAACAAGTAAATCTGACGGAACATCTGCTGGTGTTCTTGAGACACGAACATTACAGAATTAAAGTGCAGATATTAGTGATTTTTAGCATATTTGAACAACGTTGTGTGGCAGGACTGGGCCAGACCCAGAGTGACATCTGTGCGCTTTATTGTGTTTTTAAGGGGACGAATACATGAACAAAGATTGAGAAAGTAAATTAATGGAAATTCAAAAATAATCTACTAAAACAATGGACACGATTACATCCATTAGAGGTTCTTAATGTTGGTTCAATTAATTTTCAATGAATTACCCAATCGTAGGTTTCCTGCACCGTTAAACACCTAAGCAGCGGTACTGTAACAGTTACTTTTCGTTACCCGCGGCAATTTGGAGGAGTGGCGGTTCGTCCGGACAGTAAAAGGTACCACTGGGGCATCCGTAAGCAAGGTGCGTTAAGCTTTTACTTGTGGCGGTAAAAAAGCTGCCAATTCACAGATGGGTCAAATGCAGAGGTTACATTCGTTGTGGTGCGCTGTATATGCTGTGTTCACAATTGCAAATAATCACTCACACTCGAGTGTAGTAAATCACACACTCTATAGTAAAGCCTGGTCCAAAATAACAAAAGTGGACAGATTGTTAATGTACGTACACATTTCCATTCACTCACATCATCACACACTACTCCTCTCTAGGCTGGTATGGATACCAGCGTAAAAGACAGGCCTGTTACCGTGCACACACGTTTTCATTCACATACACCGCCACGCATGCACACACACTGAGATCCAAACCGTACACAGCAAAAAGCTCGAGGACCATTAAACCCCGCCCGATGCCGTGTCGAATCATTTTGTTGTGCAGAAATGGAAATGTTTTCATTCCCATCAAGATTTGCCTGGTCACGTTTTTTATTATGGCTAACACAGACAATGTGATTCTTTCTTTCTCTTTTATGAGCCTTTGCTGGATCGGGTACACACAGACACACATATACACACATACACACTACGTTGCCACAGTTACTGCTGGTGGTCAGCATGTCACATTAGGATCTTTTCGGCCGCCTTCAACGCCAGCACGCAGAACTCTGAGGGCCGATTGCTTCACCTCTCAAAATGCCAGTTTTCCGAGCCACATCGACCATAATCGAAATAACTCCGAGCGTTCAGAACTCGATCTTGTAACCCCGCGCCCGTTAGCCGTGCCATTTCAAGAACCACAAAGAAGCGGCTTTTTGTAGATGCGATTATTGTGTGTGTTTCAGTTTGAACCATATAAGTCCCATAAATCTAAGCAGGAAAAGACAAAGAGACTCTAGTTAAAGTAAAAATAAAAAAGTGTATAAAAGTAGAAAACAAATTAAATTTGTGCTGATTTATTTCAAGCTAAGCAAAAATTTTAGCTGTAACAAAAATGCGTTAGCATTATCGCGTATTGGTTCTAATTAGAATGGGTTAAACCGATTATGCGTTCAGTTCGATACCAGTGCGATACTTGGGCTTTGGGTGTGAGCGATCCTAAATCGATATCTGTTTTTAATTGATATTGTGTACTTCTCTGAGGAGAAACTGAAAGTAATTATCTCTGTTCTGTAAGGACAGAAATCAAACCTACTTCAACAATGTAATAATTTACAGCCATATGTATATACTAAATGGTTTATTATTAAAATAACATCTCAAAACATGACTCACTAAAACTGGTTGTGCTCATTTAGTAGCGCTCCTGATCTCTTGGCGCTAAGCATCAGAACACAGATATTGAAATTTGAGAGCTGGTGTTGATGGGAATTCGTGATATAACGGTGTGTTGATGTGCTTTGGGCTTGTAGTGTGTTGTGTTGCTTGTTCTGCTCATTGTCATATCAATATAGGAATCAGTGTCAATGTTGAACAATAAGCCATTTTACCACAGGTACCCTCATCCCATACAGAACTAATTGTGCATGCACGCATACGCCAACAGAAAAAACTATTATATTTAATTGAACAGATTGGCTTCATTGATCAGAACAGTGCCACTGATACCCGATCCAGCTATGAAGTCGTAATCGGACCGGTAACATAATAATCTACTAATTCACGTATCGGATTGGTGCATCCCTAGTTAAGAATAATTAAAAAACAAGATTGAGATGATACAAAAACAAAAGCGTAAAGCGTAATATTACAGAAGTGTTATACAGATGAATTAATACAAGTTTTCATTTAGTCTGAGTCTCACTTTGCTCCTTTTTGATGTCTTTCTTTTTTTCTCTGACCCTACATCCTCTTATCCTTCTATTTTCGGACTCTGACCCCTCTCCCCCCACTGGCTCCGTCTCCCTCTCGTTCCCTATCCTTATTTATCTCTCTCTCATTCTTTAGCTATATATCTTTCTCTCTTTCATACTTTTAGCCCTTGATTATTTTCTCTTTATTTATGTATCTTTCTCTTTCTCATCCTTTATCGCTCTCTCTGCGCTCCAGGCCTCATTGTCTTTTTGAATGACGTGTTTGTATGAAAAAGTTGCAGTTTTCTTTACCAATTCAACCACGACACCTTCCTTCAGTATCTGAAGTAAAGTGGATGTGCACAGTAACAGTAAAGTACAACCAAATGCTATACACCAGTAAGACCTTCAGGAGGACAATTAACTTACTGTTCCACTGTTTTGGAGTTGCCATGTAGGCTCTGACATTCGCACATCGAGCCCGTTCATGTGGTGTGTGTGTGTGTGTGTATGCATTTCCCAGAGAAGGTTGGGCTGTATGAATGCAATGTGGGTCAAAGGGGAAGTTCTGTTGACTTCCACCAGTGAGTCATACAGCCGATGTCTCACTCACTCTCTCCTCTACAGTAACGCTGAGTCAGACACCACTCACTCAGCACCACAATGGAGCGAGAGATGCAGGGATGGAGAGAGAGAAAGAGATCTATCATATCTATCTGTCCGTCCATCCATCCATTTATCTATCTGTCAGCCATCTGTCTCACCATCCCTACTGTCTATCCATTTATCTATCTATCTATTCATCTATCCATACAGCCATCTATCCTAGCCACATGCAAGACCTCTATCCGTTAATCTATCAGTCTATCTATCTGTCTGTCTGTTCATTTATCCAGCCGTCTGTCCAGCCATATATCTGTCCACATCCACACTTCCATCCATCCCTACATCACCTATCTATCTAGACTTTATTTAAATATAAAAGAGTGAAATTACTAGCCTTCTGATCTGGCCTGTCTATTCAGCCACAAACCATCTATCTATCCATCCATCCATCCATTTTATCTATCCTCACAATACCCACCCATACAGGACACAAACACATCAAATAAGACATCCTGACTTCCTGTCTCTCTTTCACTTTATTTCCCATTGAATATAAATTCAGCATAAGAAATTGAATCTACAGTGATTTTACTCCTGCGTTCCAGAACCCGAATTGAATTCACTGAGTCAATGAAACCAACTCCCAGAGTCGGAACACTACTTAATCAAAATGGAAAATGCAAAGCGATAAAATACTACCTTTAGCCGCGAATGTCATGGCAAGGCCGAAAAAAAAAGACAAAGCCTTTAAAACGACCTGTTATTACGACACAGCAACTCACATTAGCGATGTATGAAAGTCTGCAATGTTATTCATAGCGTTCATCCTGTATCTGAGGAGCACACTGCCATCACAGTTATCACACTAATGCTAACATCATCCACTACGCCGCGCTGCTGGTGGGATTCCCATGGGGAACGACGGCAATGAAAAGCCCCGGCCTTAGCTTAAGTCTAGCAAAATAATGAAGATCCGTCGCTGGCCGCCCCTAGTTATGACAAGCGTCCGTGAGCTCGGCGTTCCCATGCCAAATAAATGCACCTGTCCCATTAGCATATGAAGCATACTAACCACCCTGCTGAAAGGAAAAAAAACTCACAAAGAGTTTGTTTACTGCAGATTAGAAACAAAAGAAGGTTCAGCATAATTAAGTCTCAGTCAATCTAGTGGAACAATTAGTCCCACACATCCCACGTCTCGGCCGCTTCTCAGTGCGTTATTAAAACAGCCGGCCCTCTTGACTCTGATGACTTTCCTGTGTTTTGGTGAAGAGCGGTAAGTGGGGTGGGCACTGGCTGGGGGATGGACTTCAAACGTGGGAAAGGAAATTCTGAGGTAAGAGAATCTGAGTTTAACGTCTTTAAGATTAACACTGGGAGACGTGCTAGTAGGGGTTTTAAGCAACGATGGATTATATGGGGCTAAGATGGAAAAAATGATATGCACAAAAGCAACGGTCAATGAGCTGAAATTATAAATAGCTGGTTTGATGTGTTTCATGCTTTTTGAGGCAAAGAAATAATTTCTGCCGACGGCTTTTTGATTCGTAACAAATGTTGTCAATAATTCCATAAATCTGCTATAGAAGTTATAAACATAAAAACTAAACTAAAATGAAATTTTCTATAAAAAATGAACTAATCTACATAATTATATCGAATTATGTTATAAAAACTAAAATATTGTAATATAATATATATATATAATAATATCGAGGTTGACTCGGCAATCATTTCAATAAATGAAATGTATTTTTTCATTTTAAAAACTGAGAAAACAACTGACTTGTTTTTCAGTTTTGGATCTAAAGCATCACTTTTTTCAGTTTAGATCACAAGCAGCTTGAGAGCAACTTTTGTTTATTCTGTTTTATTAAACCACTGATGCCAGGCAAAACGGCTCTTTTGAGAATCTGTCCGTCAGTGGGTGAAAGTCTGTTAAAGCGTTAACAGAGAAAGACATAACCACTTTAGTCAGATTTTATCATCAGACATCCTCACATCTCAGTAAAAGGCAAATTCAATCAGAATATGACACGTCTTACATCGCAACGATCATCTCTTTTAATGCTCAACTCAGAATATTCTCCAAAGCATGAATGACGGTCTCTGTTAGGTGCAAGAGCATGGGTTTACAAAAACCTAAATATAGCAGCGTTTAGGGGGAAGCACCGTCCTAAACAGCGCATCAAAGATCAACCTCGCAGTGGGACTGGAGTGTACAGTGTTAAGGTCAAGACCACTGCGGTTCATCTTCGGTGCATCTAGGCAGAGATCCGACTGGCTTCACTTTCTAGAGATGAGTGCTGAATACTCACACATTCAGAGAAAAGCATCAATCTACACCATCAGCGACAAGCTGATGTTTCACTGGCATTATTCTTGGAGGTACAAAGGGCAGTCAAAGCTGAGATTCACATCTCTAAAATTAATCACCCGCTCAAACCCACAATACATCAAGAGAGAAATATGTGTATGGCATACATGCACCAACAGGTATGCTTAGAAATGTCAATGACTCATGTAAAAAGTTCCAAAATGGTTAGTCATGACCTCTTTCTTGATGACGATTATTCCATAAGCAACATCAAAATGTTTTGATCAAAATAATACAGAACATAAACCTGTGCATTTTCAAAACATGAAACTGCAACTGAAAGATCATAATGACAAAGCCAATTTGCTTAAAAGTCTTTCATCTGGCTGTGAGTTGAAAACAAACATATGTTTTGCTAAAAAAAAAAAAAAAACATAAATGCGCCAAAAGTGTGAGTGAAGATGCTTCTGATTTTGAAAACGTTTCACCCAGCCCATACTCTGCTTCATTTGTAGAAAGAATGACGTTAGTTGCATTCACACCTTCCAACATCAGTCGATCTTCTAACTGAGCTAGATGACTACACAGCTGTATGACTTGTGCTGAAAGTCCCCATTAGAGTTGGTTTACTGTTATCTGTATTAAACCCTCTGAGTGAAGGAGCACTTTGAAGAGAGATTTCATCCTCCATTTAACCAAAATGTAAATGATAGCAGCTCCTACAAAGGATATGTTTCTCTTTAATGTTTGCATGGTCGGTCTATTTTGCACTTATTAAAACTGATAAAGAGGGAGAATTTACACACACAAGTCATCTCCCAAATCTGTTTTCACTGTGACATGCTGACATCAAAAGTGATGTTTTACTCTGAACCAGTAGTGCTCCATACTGAAACAAATTCACACTGCGATATATATTTTATAAATGCAATTGATATGGCAGTATATTCAAATATTGGAATATTTTTATTGAATCTAAATGATTCAAGAGATTTTGTAGGGGAGTGCATGTGCATGGACAATAATAACATTGTTTATAACTTTACTGTTTAAAATAATAATAAATAATATTACATCTGAAATCATTTAAATAATAATAAAGTGTTATTACCACACTTGAGTGCTGAGCTGTTGCAATATTTCAAAATCTCAATATCTTACTGTGCCTGAATTTTAAAATATTTTTATAGGACTTTTATTCGTTTTATTTCTACTTTATATTTATTCCTTTTCTCATTACTTTTTCTTTTTATCTTTAATTTTAACAAATTTTATCTTGTTTTTGTAAAGCACATTGAATAAACCCATGTGTATGATAATGTGCTCTATAAATAAACTTGCCTTGCTTTGCCTATTATTAAATAACAATAAATATTCAATAATAAATGTCTAATTTAACATTAGTTAATATGAAATTACTCTAAATCATTTAAAGTAAACTAAACATAACTAATATTTAGAAGATATTTTAATTAAACTACTGTACATTAAATGTTTTTTACATTAAGTATACTGTTTTCTAATACAGTACATTTAGAAATTAAACCATATTTGCTCATGCGATGACTACACCATCAACACCTCATAGATTTCATCTAGAAAACTAGAAAAGGTTTCCAACCCCCATAATGAGAGATCATCTCATCCACACCTTGTTCTGCTGAGCAGACTGTAATAGCTGGCAGTAATGCTGTAATAACGTCCGGCTCACTCTAATGTCCCACACCGGAGCCACTCACACAAATCTGATGAACAGACCCAGAGCCACACAGAGTTCCTAAAAAGGACATGTTAAGAAGAAAAGCTGGACACATGGTGACAAATCTCGTGTGTGACTCTCATTTAATGTTTTACTGACCAATTTATGACGACCTTTTAATGATTCATGACGGTCGTTTGCCTCTGTAGCACCGCACAGGAGATATGAAGACTTACTCTCACTAAGCAGCTCATTCGGTCACTTAAAGAGTACTGGATCACACACACACACACACACACACACACACACAGTCTTGTATTACTATCTTTGTGAGGTCCTTCTATAGACTCCCATAATGACTAAAGTAGATAATTTTACACCTACACCTAATCCTAACCCTAACCTTAACCTCAGTAACCAAAAGCACATCTTTTACCTCTTTTAGTTTCTCAAATAAAACAAGCACATTTTCTATAAAGTCATTTTTCCTCATGCGGACCTCTCAAACGTCCCCACAAAGCACAAAAAACAGATAAAAGTGATTTTAGGGGACAAAAGGGTCCCCACAATGCGATTAATACATGAACACACACACACAATGCTGTATCATACTGCTACACACACTTACTACCTTTGTGAGGCACTTCCACTGACTCCAATAATGACTAGATGTAAATAATAGGGGTGTAACTGTATATATCAAGTCACTCATCAACATTCCCACAGCATCGATGCGAAATGAAAACATCGATCACACAATGTGCATGATGTAAAACCCACTTATTCTCTGGAAAAATCTAAAGCCTCCGTACCAGCTCCACTCCAGCTAGCTGACATGACCGACTCACAGCATTACTTCAGCACTTCAACATAAGAGTGTGGACAGCATTGCTTCACTAACCCAACACCACCATAACGTGGCATTTATAAAGTATATAAGAATATTGGGGCAATATTTGGGGCAGTTGGTGGCGTAACGGTAGGGTGTTCGCACCGTGATCAGAAGGTCGCAGGTTCGAACCCAGGGCCGGTAAAGTTACCACTGAGGTACTCATGAGCAAGGTACCGTCCCCAAGCACTGCTCCCCTGGCGCTATCTATGTTCGCTACCCACTGCTCCTTCACAGATGGGTCAAATGCAGAGGTCACATTTCGCTGTGGTGCACTGTGTGCTGTGGTGTGTTCACAATGACAAATAATCACTCACTCAATATCAAGTTCTCATACCTTTTAGGGTCAATAAAGTACATACATCTTGATATATCTCTAATGATTACTACAGTTAAATAACCTAAAAAAATCCTTTAATAAAACTGCTCTTTCATTTCCTACTTTTCTTACACACAGCTTAACGTGAGAAATGTCTTAATGTGACCAAAAGGGGAAGCCATTTTCATCCCCAAAGGAGGGTCCGTCCCCAGTCAGCTGGTGTAGGGTTTAAAACTTGTCAAAAACAGTCCTGGCCTTACACACACACACACACACATACACACAGGCCTCACGGTGTGGGAACAGGTCAGACAGTGCCGGCGTTGTTCTCTTAGCAGGTGTGGCACTACGACAGAGCCGTCACTTGCACCTTCACCTTCAATTGGGGCTTTACATCAGAACACACACACATACACACAGCCCTGTGTTGAATCAATACCACTCCCACTGAAGCGGAGCAGCGGATGCTGTTCTATATTTCGCTGGAGTAGAAGCCGGGATCAGATTACAGTCTTCTGACGTCCTGGGTGCTGTGTTAACTCTGTGCTGCGTGACTCCATTCACCCAGCACACACTCTCACACACACACACACACTCTCTCTCACGGATTATTAGATCAGGTAATGTGTTAGTTACGGGAGGTGAAAACAGAGATCTGTGCGGTGCCGTGCTTATAACTCTGAATGTGCTGTTTTTCTGATTAGATACAGAATGAGAGACAAAGAGGAATAGACTGAGAAAAAAGAAACTGGGAGGACGGGGGGTTGGTGCATGCACATGTGGGGCGGGGGAGAAAGACTGTGCGTGTGTGTGTGTGTGTGTGTGAGTGAGAGAGAGAGAGACCATGTGTACAGACAGAAAAAAAACAGTAAGTAAGAGAGAAACAGAATAAAGTGAAAGGCGTCAATGAAAAGGGAAGTCTGAGAAAGAGAACGCCAAAAAGCAGAGACAATGACTCGAGACTAGTCTCTAAGAAGAAAGAGAGAGAGAACGTGGCAGAAATGCAAAGCTCCTACTGCACTTGACCTCTGACCTGAGAATTGCGGGACAATAGGCCTCCATTATGGGGGATTAGAGAGGATCTCCTGGTCACTCAGAGTCCAATCCCTCCCTCAGCCCAACCGCATGCCTCCCTCCACCCCTTTCTCCCCCCGTGTCTTCAGAGTCAACAGACGGTCAGTGAGCTGCTGAACGTCCGGCTTGAGGTCCGCGTGGCAGTGAGCGGCAGGTCAGGGAGGTTACGGCTCCAGCTTTTCAGGTCATGCACGTGTTAAACGGGGTTAACAGGAGAAAACACGCCCTTAACACACACCACCACATCACAGCGCACAGACACACCCAGCATTTTAATTCCCCTCAAGCAAAGGACGGACCAGAACGTGAAATTAGTTCTGCATCACTTTGCTTTGCAAAGTCATATTTTACCTGTTACCAACAACAACGCACACAATGAAATCAATGCTGTAACCTCAACTTTACAGCAACAGGCATAAAGCAGGCTGGTTAGAACTCCAACAACTAATTTAATTTAACATTTTTCATTTGAGACTGAGAGATTATTTGTCATTGTGAACACACCACAGCACAGCACACAGTGCACCACAACCACATGTGACCTCTGCATTTGACCCATCCGTGAAGGTGCAGTGGGCGGCTAACGAGGACAGCGCCCGGAGAGTAGTGCTTGGGGACGATACGTTGCTCATGAGTACCTCAGTGATCCCTTAACCAGTCCTTGAATTCAAACTGGCGACCTTCTGATCACGGGGCCAAAGCCCTAACCGTTACAATTTGATAAAAATAATCGTTGTACAATAAAAAGATTTAGCAGTTTTTCCAGTAAAAATATCTACTTATTGAAAGCGAGCAAATCACTTACATCAAAAATATATCTTGAAAACAGGTCTTTACTAGAAATTCACAAAAAACATTTGGCAGGCAACAGTCAGTCAGTAAATTCTAAGGTTAGGTTTACAGTAAAACCCTAGACCTTACCTGACCTCACCATAATCTAATCCTAACTCTAAACCCACCCATAATTTAACACTTAACATAAACCCAACCATAAAACACCTTAGAAATCTAAACCTAACCATAACCTAACCATAACCATAATCTAATCGGAGACAAAAATACACCATAATCTTAATTTAACTTAAAAACCAAACCTTAATCTAATCTCAGTCCTAATACCCCTCATAAATCTAAACATGATCTAACCTCAAGCCTAAATCACTATAAACTAATCCTGAAGATAATAATAATTTAAAGCTAACCCAATTTAAATTTAACCCGAAACCTAACCATAACATTCATAAGATGAACTGCAATCTAACCTTAAACCTAACTATCATTTAATCTTTACAATAAATCTAAACTCAACCTTAGAACAGGCACACAACAAAATCTGTAAATTCAGTCTCACACCACACTGTCCCACCAATACCCAGAAACCCTAAAGTCACAGTCACACTACAACACAACAGTTGAGAATATTTCCAGTTACAGGTTGTATTTACAGAGGTTCTGCAGTTTTATTCTCCAGCGAGCAGAGATCAAAGCCCCAGCATAATAATCCCAGCTACACGCTATCAGAGCCCTTCCATGAAGGCTTATGCGTTCTCCAATCATGTTGATAGCACAGATCTGCTAAAGCCGGAATCTGCAGACAGCGAGCTCAGTGACACCGGCATCCTACCTTAATCTCCCAGTGACTGCCTACACGAGAGAATATCGAGCTGTGTGTGTGTTTGTGTGTGTGGTAATGTCACTGTGCATCCTCGTCTGTTTCGTCAGCAAAACCTACTCGCCTGATTCCACACTGGCAGAGTTTGAGGGATTTCCCTCTATTAGCAAAGCCACAAAGCGGAAATAAGGAAAGAAAGGAGAAGCAGAGCGTTTGGGCCATCTGACTCGCTTTCCTGAGCATTCTCAACATTCGGATTTTAAATGCAAAAGTACAATGAGGAACCTTCTCTAGCTCAACGGAAACATTTTTCTAGAAGACATCAATATAACAGCATTACAACACGAAATTATTATGGGTGTCGGTGGCAAAGTGGGAATATATTCCTCTACGAACAACGAGACCATGAATTGAATCCCAGCACTAACCTGACTGATGATTTTGCAGGGGATTGTATCGGTATAGAACAGCGCTTCCCAAACCCAGTCCTGGCGAACCACTGCTCTGCACAGATTTGAGTTTCCCGACTCACAGCTGATGCTACTGATCAGCTAATTAGCAACGTAGGATCAGCGTGCGATGGTGCAGGAAATACCGAATCTGTGCAGAGCAGTGGTTCGCCAGAACTGGGTTTGGGAAACGCTGGTATAGAAAATTAAATATAACAATAAAAGGCTGTCGTCTTCATGCAAGGACCCTTAAATCAAAGTAAATGATGTTCTCTCACACAGTCTTCACTTGTAGGTTAGCTAAGGAAAATGAGAACCAGGTTTACCTTTTGTATCAAGCATCAAGCTTCCTTAACCCCATGTTCCACCTTGAAGACTGTCTTTGTGATAAGTTGCCTGGACAAGAGCTTTGAAGTCAAAAAGTAACATTTAAATGTAAAATCATCAGAGGATAATGTTGTTCCAGGAACCAGTATGAAGAGGAAGTCACAGTGTCTGAACTGCCTCCATCTCAATGCCACCAAAACTAAACACAAGGTCTTGTAGAGGACACAGGACATCATCTGTGACGACCTTCCCTCCCTCCATCACATTTACCTGAGGTCGCGTCTGAGGAAAGCCTGAAAACTCATTAAAGTTTCCTGTTACACGGCTCATAAACTTCCCCTCTGCTACCACGATACACATAACCGCAGCATCAGGACCAGAACCAGCAGGATGCAGAAGACCATCTTGCCTCAAACTGTTACCATGCAGAAGTCTCACCTTTCAAATGGTATTCTAACTAGAGCCGGGCGATATGACCGCAAATCAATTTCATAATTAATTGAATATTTTAGCTCAATTATAATTAATGAATGATTATTTTGGTTTTAGGCTTTTTGTTCATTTTTCCCCCTGACGAGGTTTGTACTGTAAATGGGTTGAATCATTAAAGATGGGATACAAAGTATTAACAGAATTTTGTAAAAATAATTAAAATAATCAGGCGCCACAGTGTTTACCACCGCCGCCTCACAGCGAGAAGTTCCTGGGTTCGATTCCTGAGTCGGTCGTAGGGCCTTTCTGTGTGGACTTTGCATGCTCTCCCAAAGCCACGAATAAATCTGAAAAATCTCAGGGTTTCCTGTGCTTTACGGGATAATCAGCTCCGTGCAAATATCTAAACATCTGCTCACTCACACACTAAACACAACTGTATGGCATATAATGCTTGCAATTGATTAACAAAATAAAATGCATATTGCAGATGGACAGCAGCTGCACACACACACAGACTTTACTTTCAACCCTGTGTTACTGCTGTGGAACTTGCACAGTTTCTCTCACTTTTTTCTCTTCTAAATGAACTTTTAATTTGGTTTGATTTCCTTCTGCAGTTTGGAGGTCTCTGTTCATCTAAAAATCAGGTCATGCACTGCACTGCCAATCAAACAGATCCCAGATTGAGATAGTTAAGGCCAAATCGGAATTCCGGCGCCTCGCTTGGAGACAGACCGTTCAGCGCTCAAAAACGTGCTGAGCACACTACTCTCTTTGTGTTTCACGCAAACAAAATTAAATGTGACGTTCAACTTGCAAAGAAAAAGAGAAAAGAACCCTGACGTGCCAAAGTGTTTGGCACGAAACAACAGGGTAAGAGGAGGAGGAGGAGGAACTCTGGGGAGATTTGGAGCTCTGAAAGGGTGTGAAACCAGCTCGGAAACAAAAGCAAAACTGCAATGAATTACTTTTTAAAAAACCACTTAATAGTTCTAACACCAGCTCTGGGCACTTTCAAGATAGATGCTCACAGCCTTAAGGCATAGTGTTCCTACTAGAGCTGCATGATGTACACAAAACACAGCTTATTAAACAAATAACTTGAATGGCTTTACTTGGAAAGAAGAAACATTCTATAATGATTCGGGTGATTTTGTACGGGAGTGCATTTAAAAAAATGAACTTTTTGAGTCCTTTCTTGAACTTTATTCATCTTTCTTGAACTTCACCTTTCAGTCTGAGCAAACAAGGTTCTCTGAGACACACTGCTCTTATAGATTAGTCATGGAAAATGGAAGTTTTCCTTTTGTGTTAACCAAACGAAAAAGTCGCAGCACAACATGTTGGATTGCATTTGTCTTACTTGACATTACACGTCCTCTGATGTGACTATTTCTCATGCACGCATCACAATGCTGCTAAAATGATAAATATCGTTCTGGCCTAGCTTCCACTTTACACAGCTATGTCCATTTCTCTCCACTCCGCTTTCATAAACGATATGGAAAATCACTTCAAAAATCCATCACTGCCCCTGATTCCAAGTCTTTTATGACGACCCAGCCTTCTCAAGCACTTCCACAAAGAAGAAAGTACCGTATGGGTGAACGACAAGAGAGGCAAAGCAGGGGATGTGACTTGAGTCCTAACGAGTGGCTAATTAAGCGAGGGTGGATGAAGGAGGGTTGGGGTTTGGGATGGAGGCTCCGGCAGGTCGCGAGGTCCCAGGGCCCGGGTTGGGAACCTGCAGTCTGCTCGGACGCCGACCTGCACTCCAGCTCCATCCCTTCCTCCCTCCTGGCTTAATTACATCAGGCCTTTAAGTGAATTTGGCTGGAGCTCCAGGACGGCTCAGATCAGTGCAGAGTTCTAATTCTGGAGAATCCTGGGGAAATGAACTGGGTCTCCCGCTCTCTTCCTCCCTCTCCCTCACTTTCCGCCATGGGAGGTAGATCAGAAGAGACCAAATCAAATTAAATCTGCTTTCAAATGGGATGAATAATTGATCAGCCGAAAAAGGAGGGGGAGATGGAGTCCTTTAATTATTTAAGAGTCCGAACTGAATTTCAGGACTTGTTGACTCTTGTCCGCCCCACTTTAGCGCTCTCCCCATTAGGCTAAAGGTTAAAAAAGAGCTCTTTCAAAGGGCTGAGTTACTCGTTAGCTGTACCGTTACAAGGGGAATGCGTTATAAGATTCATCTGTCTAATGCTTAAACCTAACGGCAGGAGCAGGATTTGAGAAATCGATCTTCAGAGTCAACTCTTTTATATAAACAATGTGATTCACCAAAGTCTTATTAGTTCACAAAATGTAAAAGGCTGTTGTGTGTCTTTTGACAGCAAGTACTCAAGAATAATCATTTTCCTTGTAAGAATCTTTAATATCACTGGTTTAATATCGCGAAAGTGCAATGATGGAAATTAAATGTTCAGCAAAAATTAAATAGCTTTTTAAATTGAACATTTTTGTCTACTTACTAAAGGGTTCGGTAATGTGCATTTTTGTTGGTTACCTCATAACCCTCCTTCAAAACTCTGACATACTAAACCAACTTAAACTTTATTGATTTAAATCAAAATGGCAATTGAATCAAATTTGGAATTATGGGAAGGTTCTCGTCTCTACCAGCAACAGCTCTTAAATCCAGCAGAAGGAAAATAAAGTGTCAACAAAGCCTTTTAGATGAAACCATGGAGCATTAAGCTGGAGGCCAAAACCGCCTGCACAGTTTATAAAGGCTGTTGTTCCCAATAAAATCTCTTAACTGCTCTCTTTAACAGCAACACTGCACTGATATCATTCTTAGGGAGAAAAAGAAATAATGTTTGAATAAAAGCGGGATCTTCGAGGCTGGTGTCAAGGTTAAACTGTATCCTACAGCCAGCTGCGCTCAGTGACTCATGAGGCTTGGCAACAAACATACAGAAAAACATTCTGTTCATTTTCCCATAAGATCAGGAAATGTGACCCGATCTGCCGTAATGAGTCGGAAGTCGGCGTTCTATTTATGTAGATACGGGCCGATTATGCTGAAAAACATCAAAAATATAGATTTTTCTTTTTTGGTCTTATATGAAAGAAAAGGTCTTCAAAATTAATCTTCCAAAGTATCATCATGGAAATAATTGTGAAAATGTACTTAAATGGCTATTTAAGTTGAGCTGCAGCTCTCAAATCTTACAAAAGAATGTCCTTTAAATGCGATTTTCTCGTTTTTTCAGTTGGAAAATGGTGCTGCGATACCATAATTCAAACGATTGTAACTTCACAACCGTTTAAGATATAGCTTTGACCAAGATGTCATTTTAAAGCTTATTTTCTCATCTTTTGATACCAGATCAGGTCACAAATGTACTGCTACCCCAGTGTAATAGAAAAGCACATAAACTGACTCAAAAATTATCCAGCTTCACCATCATGGAGCTTGACTAGTCCTCATCAGTGGCTAGCTGGAAGGTACGCTAGAATATTTCTGAAGTTATACTGGACTAAAAATGAATAGTAGCGCTTTTTGCTCTTCTCTAAAAATGATCATTCTGAACCCAAGGACGGTTTTGTCTGACATACTAACTACTTTCACCACTGATATACAGCCGCTGACATAAAGCATAACTACGTATTGAGGTGAGTGAGAAATTAACAGTTTCAATTAATTGTGAACACAGCAGAGCACACAGTGGAACCATAACTGAATGTGACCTCTGCATTTGACCCATGTGTGAAGGAGCAGAGGGAGCTGACCTGGGCAGCTGACCCATGGAACAGTGCTTGGGTACGGTGCCTTACTCATGAGCTCCTCAGTGGCACCTTTACCTGTCCGGGATTTAAAGCGGCGACCTTCCAATCGCGGGGCCAACTCTAACCGTTATGATACCAACTGCTGCCTATATCTTGTCCGGACAGGTTTATAGATGTGGTTGTGAATCATGTTTGCTGAAACATGTCTACGTACAGCTGCTGGTTGATCTCAGGCATTTATTCATTGTGTTTAGACACTGAGAAATTACAAAAATGAACCAAATTACAAGATGTTTGTGCAAAACACTGTCAGTATGCGACAGTGCTCCAAGCTGCTGTGACATGCAAACACGTGAAGTCTCACTGAACTTCTTTCCTTTAGTATTGAGAACATTGAACATTTAATCTGACAGGTACAAATACATACAGCAATAAAAATAAAAAAACCACATTTCTATGTATGTATGTTTGTCTCAGATCACAGAATAGTGTGCTGAACATCCAACGTTGCAATTAGTCGTCTTAATTGCTTGACGTATTACCCTACTTACTTTTAGAAGAACAGAGGAGTGTTGCTCCTCCCCTGTACAAAAATGTAAATGTGACATCCCTCTCACCTCTCCCCCAGGTTACAGCCAATTACATAACACACAAGTCCCTTAATCTCCTTAATCCGCAGTGTGACAGAACAGGGCCCCAGATCTGAGCTCAACAACAAAGCTGCACTTTAGTCTCGCTTCTCCTGCTCCCTGTGAGCTGTCTGAAGTAGTGTGTGTGTGTGTGTGTGTGTGTTGGGGGGGTGCCCTACAAATGTTTGTTAGGGACCTACTTTAGAGTCTGGACATAGGGGTGCCCATGCTGAAAAGACAGACTGGTTGTAAGAAGGATTTGTTTGACAAAAAAGCCAAAAATCCAATTTGCTTTGATTTGAATGGCTGCTGTTAGTCAGGAGTCTTTTCCGGAGTCGTCTCTTGTGCTGTGTCCTGTACTTTATAGCAATTCTGTCCCTGTTAGAGAGGCAATGGCTTTCCACAGGAGAGGGGACAATATCGAATTTTCCGCTTCAACTCCAATATTAAAGATTTTTAAAAAATTCTGATCTTTGGACATCCATTTGGGTCTGTACTGCCTCTACACATTTGCATTTAGGAATACTATATAGGTTAATTGGTGACTCTAAACTGGCCCCGTAATGTGTGAATGTGGGTGTGATTGTGTGAGTGTGTGTTCCCTGCGGTGTGTTGGCGCCTGCCCAGGGGTGGCCCCGCCTCGGGTAGACTCCGGTCCCCGTGACCCCGGTTGGGATTATGCAGTTCCGATAATGAATGAATGAATGAATGAATGAGAAACAGCCTGTTCTGAAAGGGAATGAAATAGAGGAGTAAAAAGCAGGCGAAAATGACTCAAATCTGAGAGGTATTTACAGCATACTTCAGAGACATGTTTAGCGGAGCTCATAGACCTAGTTTAACTTGTTGAAAAAGGGTATAATAAGGGACCTTTAAAGTAAATTATTCTGTGTCTTTTGAAACTGATTCCAATCAAATATTCTTGTTAGGAGCAGCATCAGTCGTCCTCTGATAACTTTAAGGTTTGCAACAAAGACATGTCCAATAACTTATGAATCTACTTGATACAATGATCAACAATGATCTAAAAACAAATATTCTGTTTCATAGAAAATGGCATCTGAGGTAAGGTTATCCAAGCACAAAACCCAACATGGGAATTAGACTGTATTCACTCAAAACTACCTTTATTTAAACTTGCATTTAATGCAGTTACAACTCCATATGTGACTCTGCACGGTAAAACCAGTCGCTTGTCGCAATGGAGGTTTCTGAGAAAAACAAGTGTTTATGTTGCGTAAGGTAAAATGTTGGATTTTTAGTTTTTAGTGTTTTGAAACAGTGGAAGGTCTATACTGTACTGTTGTGAATAAATTTGGCTGAAAAACTTACCCTTTCCATCCTAAAAACGTGACTTTCTTGAGGTGAGGAATTCAATTCCAGCAGAATGTTAAAAGTTTGTGTTTTGACCGCTCTACTTCAATATTTACGGTAAATCCACTGGTTGACTAGTGTGAAGATATTTCTCCCGAATCCATCTTCGTCTCCCGAGTTCAGTTAACCTAACGCAGGTAGGCTATCCGTGTGGCTGTGAATGCAGCGTAGGCAACGGTAAATGCAAACGTAGCCGCGACCGCACCAAGCGTCTGTGAGTGCTACGGCGATAGTCAACTTCAAAGGCAGATTTCTCCGTTTCTCACTTGGCGTGACAGGAGAAACCCGACTCCTTTGAATGTTGATATCTCAGTCATATGTCGTCCCATTCATTCCATATAGGTATCGTTTTGAAGCTTGATTTATGCCCTTTCATGAAAACATAACAACTCAATTTTAAAAAATTGCGACAAGCGACTGGTTTTGCCGTGGAGGGTCACATATTAATTTTGGGACTAGGGAAAATTAATCTAAACTGACATTTTAAACTTTAATGTAATCATGTCCATGACGGTTATTGTGATTATTTTAAAATTTCTGTTAAAACTGTATGTGTCTACTTCAATTATTTTAAAATAGATAATTGCAAATATATGCCCTCTTTCATTAGAAAAAATACCCTAACTTTATTAGTTGAGCATATTTAAAATACAAACCTTGTCAGTGAACTATGAGAGCAAAAACTAATGTAAAATAACCCAAAAGAAAATAATTGGTCGATAACTTTAATCAAGGTAAATTTTTCAATTAATCAGGATATTGATTTGAGGTCATATCGTCCAGCCCTACCACACACCACACAACACCAGGGATAAAATAACAGCTGAACACTGCTACAGGTCACTTTTTACAAGAATGAAAGAGGATAAGGGCTCTTTCCCTCCGTACGCAACAACAGCTGGGCTCCCGTGGGTCGCTGGAGTCGACACAGCTGGGGATCGAGCTCACAACACAGGAACACAAACTCCATTCAGCTCAGTCAGGACATACTCCACGAGGTGTATAAGGCAAGCGGGGGCGACCCGAACAGCGGGAAGCAACATCCTGAGTTTATCTTAAAGGTCAAGTCTTTATCCACAAACTGACAAACCACTTGTAGCTGGTCGCCATCGTAAATGGACCACAAAGAATGGTTTTACTTCAAGTTGTTTTGAAGGTGCACAACTTGTTGTTTCAGCATTACCATGTGAGCATGGACGACAGTAACACAGCAGTAAGACAATAATATAAAGTAAGTCAAATGCATCATGATACCACTCTTTTGCTGCTTGATGCCAAAAGAAACTCCGCCCAATTCCCATGACTAATCTATAAGAGAAGTCTGTCCCATGGAACTTCATTTACTCAGACTGAAGGATCCTTGGATAAAGTTCAAGAAAGTTATTTGAATGTTCTACATAGATACACTTCTCTACAAAATCCCTCCAAAAGAAAAACTAGTCTAGTTCTCATTTTCCATTAGTTTCAGTGCAAATCCTCTCCCCTTAAAAATCACCCAAGTCTGCTAGAATAAGTCACTCTTTTCAAAAAGAATCAAGAAATTTGGTGAAAAATATTTATTTTGCAGAAAAAAAAAACAAAATATTGCAATGTTAAAATTTATTCCAATATCTTGCAGCTCTACTCACAATCAACTCCTCAAGACGGTCTGGGTGCCAAAGTAGCTCAAACCAACAATACCTAAATTACTTCTATAAATGAATTATTCTCTAATTGGCTCTTACACTAACAAATGACCATCATAAACTGAGTTCAAATCTGCGCAGGTCAAAACCGTTTTACCTTCACATGGCAGAGGGACTACAGAGGAGCAGAAAAGGAGGTGTATCTTTTCCAACAGCTTTTGTCCAGCGGCCTTGTGCTGTCCCCTGTGTTTTATGTCAGTTTTCTCTCTATAAGGAAGAGCTTTTCTACAAAAGACATAATGATGTAACTTCTTATACTCAAACCTTGATATTAAAGTAAATGATTGAGTGTCTGCCAATACTGATTCCCATCCTATATTTTTACCACTATCAACTATGGGGTGGTCTATCAACCACAGTGGTCTAGTAGTTAGGACACTAACCCCTGAAACTGATGAGGTTGTGAGTTCAAATCCTACCTCCAGCACTACCACCACTGGGTCCCTGAGCAAAACCCTTAACCCCTAGTTGCTCTCTGAACAAGAACATCTGCTAAATGCCACAAACATAAACTACTAAGCATTAACCCTTTCATGCATGAATTTGGAGTCACTATCTCAAAACCTTGGGATGACTGATTCTGCAACATTATGTGTTTTTAGTTAATTTTAGCAAAGTTAAAAATGGGAAATGTGTCTTTTTTCTCACTTTCTTTTGCCCCATATCAAAGGCAGCAACATCTGTATCGTATTCATGCTGATATTGAGCATTAGTTAAATGTTACATTTCCATTGATCTCCAAAAATTTGTTCCTGAACACATAGCGGCAGCACCAGTTTCACTGTTAAATGTTAGGTGTGCAACAAAGACACATCCAAGTACTCCTGAATCCACTTCTTACACAAACTATTTTCTGTTTCATAAAATCCAAGCACATAAACTCAAAATGGACATGTGATTTCATTCACTCAAAACATTTATTTACACTTGCATTTAATGTAGCTATGACTCCATAACAACTGCACTGTGATGCTGTTGTGAGGTTATAATGGCAAGACCACAGACCTGTTTAATACAGTGGAGTACAAACTGCATCCAGACACACAGATACACCACCTGCCTCGCTCTCGGTGTAGTTGGGGAGTGAAATGAAACAGCGTAGGGTCAGACGACGAGGCAGCCGAGAGAGGGCAGTGAGACGGGCGACGGGAGCGGAAGCGGGAGCTGCGAGGCGAGACAGCTGCTCTACTTCTGCTGCGTGCCGGGCGATGGAGTCACATCAGGTCACGGCCCAGCGCTGACGTGTCGGCCTGCGCCTCCGACTCTGCTCCAATCTCAACACGGTTCTTAGAGATCTCTGTCTAGGCCTGCACACACACACATTATGTGTGTGTGTGTGTGTGTGTGCGTGCTATACCATGGGAGAAAAACATACCCTCTCAGCGGGGGCTGTGTGAAAGCAGCACAGCGGGATGCTCTTAATGTCTCGCCGTAAAGCAGAAGCCAGAGTGAACAGACGCAGTGCGCTGTGGCTTGAGGCTTCTCCCGCTCTCATCAGATAGGCAGGGAGGGAGAGCGTGAGCGTACTGGAAAATAATGAAGTCAGCAAAAGTGAACGGGAGAGACAGAGCATTAAAAGAACGTAACGCCGTTTTATCGTTTTTAAAAAAGCATCTAAACGTAGCTTTAAGGAACATTTGACTTTGTCAGCATAAAGTGACGCTGAAGGTGCTATCAAAAATGCTAACAAACGGCTTAAAAAGTAAAGCAAAGACTCTATAGTCACGTTGCAGGTATGTTTTGTATTGAAAGTCCTTGGTACACATCATCCTGATGCCTTTTGGGGAAAACTGTCACAGCTGATTAAATGTAACACTACGAGACATGTCATGATGAAGTCTGAAAAATCTATATCCTGACTATTTTATTAGATCATTATTGGTCAAATAAAGCCCAATCAAAGTTAGAATTTTTTTTAATCTAGCCTACTTTACAAAGATACCCCATTTTCACCCCACGTCTTCACATGACACTGATACAAAACTGCCCAAAACCAACAACTAGGGCAAAAAATTATTGGGACATGACTAATATTCTCAAGTGAGATCTATGAAAGACTCTTGCGAATGTTTTACGTCAGAACGGTCTCAATGTCATGATGTGACGAAGATTTGCTCAAATCTAAATCCGTCTCAAGGGTCAGATCGACATCACCACATCCTCCATTACAGAAATGGGACACAATTCACTAGCAATTTCACTGTAGTATTTGTGTTTCAGAAACTCGTTTGTGATACGAATTTAGCCCAAGGCTCGGAGAGCGAGAGAGAGAGAGAGTGGAGAGAGGAGGAGGGGAGGTGAAAGGAGGAGAAATGGAGGGAAATGAATGGGGAAAAGACAGAGAGAGACAGAGAAGAGTGGAAGTGAGTGGTTATTTGTGAGTGTGAACACACCACAGCACAGCACACAGAGAGAAAGAGAGGGAAAGAGAAAAAGAAAGGGACAGAGTGGGAGTGAGCGAGAGGTGGGAGGGCAAGAGGGAGGATAAGGAAAAATGGAGGGAGAGAGAGAGGGAGTTAAGAAAGATAGAGAGGAGCTGTAAATTCCAAGCAGCTATAGACTAATGGTCAGTAAATTGATCTAACTAATATTTTATCATGAAGCAGGGAGAGTGTAAGTGTTAATAAGAGTTTGGTTAATGTGTAGAAACGCCGCTCTGTGCTACTGCCTGAACTTATTAAGCAGAAGGGACGAGCACTGACCCGACTGCAGCCTCAAACCCGGTCATAAGTGCCGGGCAGAGTGCAGAGTCTCCATAGCAATACTACAACACCCACCCGCACACAGCAGCACCGGACATGACAACAGTACTGTCACCATCACCGAGGGACAACAACACAACGTACATCACATCATATAATGCACACACTGACTCTCAATACAACATGTACTACTCGACCACCTACATGTTTTACCACACATTCAAAACAAGTAGGGTTTAATTATATAAATATAACGAATATATACTATCTACACAATTTAATACATAAAAACTATTTCATATAAATCAGACATAGATAAATATAGATTATTCTTCTGTATATTTATACAAACTCAATAATTTTTTTTTTCTTCTTATTCTTCTGTGTGCAAAATCATTTGTAGTTGTTGACACTAAATTTAAACTTAATAATTACAAATGAGTAATTATTTGTCACTGTGAACAGAGCACAGCACAGAGTACACCACAACAAAATATGACCTCTGCATTTGACCCAGTGGGCAGCTGATGTGGAGCAGTGCTTGGGGACGGCACAGAGAGAAGAGACGGCAGCGGAGCCACAGTAGCACACTAATATCGGTGACGGTCAAAATTAAACACCTGATAATCAGTCGATCATCACTTTATGCTAAAAGATACGAATATATTTTTCTGTTACTCCTGTCTTATCACTCTCGCTGCTTAGCATCTGTCCCATACTGTCTCTCAGCTCAGCGCCAAAGCAATGCCATGCACAGGCACTATCGACTGACGTCACCACATCACGCTGCCATAGACACATCACCATCTGCCACTGGGAAAGAACCCACATATGTACGTTATAACCTCACAAACGGCTCCCGCTGTTGACAACAACACGATGTTGATACAGTCACGGCTCGTGAAAAACCTGCACTGGATGAGTATTTGTTCATAACAGATTTCTGTGCCATTGTGTGTTGTGGGTAGAGGATTATGCTGTACTAACACTGTTGTGTTTGCATAAGGATTCAACAAAAACATTTTGATTAAGTGACATATATAATACGCTCAATGAAGGGGAAAAGCAACAGCCACCAGGACAAAGCTCCAAAATCACAGCAAATCCTGAAGTTCCAGATAAAGAGGCCGTTGTAAATGCGGATAAATACAAGCAGGTGATGGTGAGTGCAGGTATGCAACAAGTTTCAGGCTATTTCAAGTCCCAGCAAAACAAAATTAAACCCATAGGCAGAGCCATTACTCAATCCCGTGTCAGCCGAACAATGAACAATGCATAAGAAGCCCAGCAGTGCTCCACTACAACGCTCTGAACTTTCTTCCTGCTACTTTTTTTTGTGTAATCTATCAAATGCTTTACTTAGCAAAAAGCAGGCTGTGTCCCAACCTGCACCTATTACAGCACCTAAACCACAGGATCCTAAGTGTGTGCGATTAATATTTAACTCTCATTGAGCTATCCTGGCATCTATGTGCTGGCATTTACAACACTACCGCACTCATAAGTCCAGTTAAAGGACAGACGGGAAACAGAGGCAAAAACAACTTAAAAAAAAAACGAATCACACACATTTTAGTGTTTTCTTTTTGAAACTGCCTCAGCTGTACAGGAAAAAACACTGTGATCAACTATATTTTTTAAGTCAGTGATTATTTGTCATTGTGAACACACCACAGCACACACTGCACCACGACAAAATGTGACCTCCGCATTTGACCCATCCGTGAACGAGAAGTGGGCAGTGCTTGGGGACGGAGTACCTCAGTGGCACCTTTATCGGTCTGGGACTCGAAATATATTTTATATGCATGTGATCTATTTATCTATCTATCCATCTATCTACCTATTACATATAAAATATGTGACCCTCCACGGCATAAATCAAGCTTTACAGACACTTGGTGCGGTCGCGGCTACGTTTGCATTTACGGTAGCCTACGCTGCATTCACAGCCACATGGATAGCCTACCTGCGTTAGGTTAACTGAACTCGGGAGACGAAGATGGATTCCGGAGAAATATCTTCACGCTAGTCAACCAGTGGATTTAGCGTAAATATTGGAGTAGAGCGGTCAAAACACAAACTTTTAACATTCTGCTGGAACTGAATTCCTCACCTCAAGAAAGTCACCTTTTTAGGATGGAAAGGGTAAGTTTTTCAGCCAAATTTATTCACAACAGTGCAGTATAGACCTTCCACTGTTTCAAAACACTACAAACAAAAAATCCACAATTTTACCCCACGCAACATAAACGCTTGTTTTTCTCGGAAACCTCCGTTGCGACAAGCCACTGCTTTTGCCGTGGAGGGTCACGTATATTAAATATAGTGTCGAGTGCATCTCTACAGCAGAGCTACTGATATATATACATTATATAACTGGCTGTTATCACTGATTGGTGTATTCTCCCCAATTTTGCTTACTCAACCCCCTTCCAAAAAGACAGGTATGAACTGAGGTGGTCCTTCTAACGTTTCCATGTGGCTGTATATCTAAAAATAAGCCAACAACCAGTAATAATAATCTTCATGTCAAGGCTCCTTCTGCCTTCTCCAGTCTCTGGCTCACCATCAGCACCAGGCTGATTGCTTCAGTCCTCTAGAGCAAAGCAAAGCCATTGCCCTAAACCTGCCTCACTCGTAATGACGTTAGTGTAAAACAGATGACGGATCTCCCTCTCCTCGCGGCAAGCTGGAGAGCTTTAACTCCAGCAGAAAGCCGGGCTCGTGGGTGCTGCCCTCTGCCTCCAGTGCACTGTGGCAGAGGAAAAAAGGCCCAGTCGCTTATCCTGCAGTACTGGAGAGTCTCCTCCAGCTGTGGCCCAGATACACACTCACACACACGCTTTCGCATAGTAGGAGGAGATGCAGGGACAGAACAGCGGGGAGCTGAGACAGGGCCTACTGAAGGAGCCCGCAGTGCGACAATAAAAAGTAACACTCCTATTCATATACACGCCTTATAATGTTGCGTCTTTTTAACGTACTCGCTGCATTATTTTTAAAAAACACTGTTAGAGTAAAATACTGGTTAAAAAGCTGTTGGCTGCAATGCGTATGTCACACAGAATTTAACGTGATAGAAAAAAACTTTTTAATCTAATTAAACAATACCTGTCAGCTGCATCTAGCTCTTATCTAACGTTTGTGTGTTTTATTAACCATTTTTGGCGTTAAGTTCCTGGAAGAAAAATGAGGACAACAGCCATATTGTCCTCATCCCACACAAATAGCTGGATCAAGTATCAATGTCATCTATAGAGCCGATACGTAAATGTGACTCTGCACGGCAAAAGCAGTGGCTTGTTGCAATGGAGGTTTCCGAGAAAACGAGCGTTTATGTTGCGTGGGGTAAAATTGTGGATTTTTTGTTTTTAGTGTTTTGAAACAGTGGAAGGTCTATACTGTACTGTTGTGAATAAATTTGGCTGAAAAACTTACCCTTTCCATCCTAAAAAGGTGACTTTCTTGAGGTGAGGAATTCAATTCCAGCAGAATGTTAAAAGTTTCTGTTTTGACCGCTCTACTTCAATATTTACGCTAAATCCACTGGTTGACTAGCGTGAAGATATTTCTCCGGAATCCATCTCCGTCTCCCGAGTTCAGTTAACCTAACGCAGGTAGGCTATCCGTGTGGCTGTGAATGCAGCGTAGGCTACCGTAAATGCAAACGTAGCCGCGACCGCACCAAGCGTCTGTGAGTGCTACGGCGATAGTCAACTTCAAAGGCAGATTTCTCCGTTTCTCACTTGGCGTGACAGGAGAAACCCGACTCCTTTGAATGTTGATATCTCAGTCATATGTCGTCCCATTCATTCCATATAGGTATCGTTTTGAAGCTTGATTTATGCCCTTTCATGAAAACATAACAACTCAATTTTGAAAATTTGCGACAAGCGACTGGTTTTGCTGTGGAGGGTCACAAATGTGTACACGCTCAATTTGTTCTGCATCGGACGCGGCACTACGGTAAAGCTGGTTTACTCTTCGACATTTGTGCTAATTTGTACATATTAATATGGCGTTGAGCAGAAAAAGCAAAGCAACACACTACAACCCAGAAAGCTCTGTGTTCCTGACGGTTTTAGCGCCGCAGGATTAGGGACCGTCACTCACTTACACTACTGTGTTTAAAGGAGTCATGTTTGAGATGTTATTTTAATAATGAATCATTTAGCATATAAATAAGGCTGTGTAATTATTACATTGTTTTAGTAGGAAAACAGGATTTAAGTCGAGTGTTTCCTTAAGCAGAACAGAATAATATTTTTTGGACTCAGAGACTGTATCGGATTTGTATTGTATCGGCAGATATCTAAATTTACAATATCTGTACCGGACATAAAAAAGTGGTATCAAGCCATGTTTAAAAACTACTGCAGTTGTTATCAGGAACACCATCACCACCGTCTGCACTCCTGACCACTGTTCCCCGAAAGCACAATGTGCACACAAAGTCACGTCGAAATTTCCACCATGGATGAATTAACTTCTGCTGAGCTGCGCGGTTTCTAATTGGAGATGCTCGCTCTTAGAGCTGGTGAACACAACGCATTAATTACAACTTTTCATCACCGCCGCGGCTTTCATTAATACTTATTGCGCTCGTTTTCGCAACCCCTCCGAGGAGTGATTTGAAAAAGAGGTGTTATTTTTTTTGTCGATATGATTTTTGAGAGTTGCAATCTCCCTTTCGGCCGAAGACTGTCCAAGTGAAATCTTCAAGAAATAAATCTGCAGGTGGAAGGAAAAGGAAAATTAAGATAATTCACATTTGTCTCTACAATTACGTTCAGAGGGGGCACGGGCAGCAGGGTTCAGTTAGGGATTTGGGAGTTCCAGTTTTAGAATGACTAGTTTTTCCTTCTGGTCATTTACTTTACAGATGCAATCTGGACAAAGGCTTAGCCACGTTAGCGTTTTTGGACTGAGTGCTCCTATAAACCTGTCAGTGTTGCGCAAAAAATTTAATAACTGGAGCTAATCTCTGGCTATAATTTGTACTTTTTTGTGTGTTCATTTGTTTTTACCACATCCTTTAAGAACATCAGCCGCCTAAAGGTTTGCATGAGCCAACAAGCTTTTCACTAAAAAGCAACTTGTTTTTGTTGTTTTAAATCATTAACACATTACTGAAGCTCCTCATAACCCTAGTCATATCTATATCACAACATAATCATAATATTATCTCAGGCTGACACTTTGTTCGACCAACACCACAAGCACCAAACCTCAACTGCAGCAGGCCTCAAAAACCTTAATAATCCGTGCAAGCTTTTTCCTTTATTTGTCTCAAAAAACTACACTGCAAATCTCAGATGCAGACCCAGCGCAAACTCACAAAGTTAAAAAACACTTGAAAGAGTCTTCATAAATGATTCCCACTTGCAACAAAACATTATGTCACTGGCTCTCAAACGTCTGAGCCCTTCCAGCATGTCTCCTTGTAATTGGTTGCCATAGGAAAAAGCAAACAGCCCGGCGGAGGAGCAAAGGTAGATTTACAGATCTTTTAAATAAACAGGCTGCTGGGCCGTGCCACGCCAGCGCCTTCATTCTTGACCGCCTTCCAGCGGGAACGACTCGCTCTGAAAAGCTTTTCGGCTCGTCGCTGCCAAGAGCAGAGACTCTCCTCGCCGTGACCTACTGTCTCCCGCGACCACGGAGTTTCAAACCGGGAATGCCGCAGGGCTGAAAACGCCACCCCCCCCACAACAATCTACACACGAGCATCTCTTGAAAGCATTTCTTATTAACTCAGGCTGCGGCGGGCGGAGTTCAGTTTGAGGTTTCAGGTTTGCTAATGCATCCAGCAGGCGCTTCTCCATTACGAAAAAGCCGGTTGCTTCATGACTTATGCTCAAAGCTGCTTTGCAGATCTCGAGTAGGGGTGCAAGTTGCTAGTTTCATCACAATACGGTATAAATCAATTCAAGCGACAACGATTTGATGTCTGGTGATATCACAAAGTCTGTTTCGATATGATTTTGATTTGATTAAGCTCAGGAGCAAGTGATTAATATTAGAGCATATAAAATGCTGATTTAACACCATCACTTCCATTCACATCAAAACACAAAAAGCAACTAAAATATCATTTAACCATTTTTATTCATGAGCTCAGGCTAGAAGTGGAACCAAACATTCAAATGAGAAATAATCTTCTCTTTGAATAAAAAAATAAACTTACTTTTCAATTTAAAGTGACATTACAATATGTAGGATCGATATTTTCATTATGGATCGATGCTATAGGCTCGTCAATCATCGAATCAATGTATCAGTGCAGATCGAGGAATCATTACACCCCTAATCTCTCCTTCACCGAGCATACTCTGGAGAGGCACAGACGCGGCCTCTTTAACTCCGTTTTAAGAATGGGCCAGACGGAGTTAAACAGGCCGCCGGACGCCCTCCTCCTCCTCCTAATCGCAGATGCACGCGAGGCGCTCAGGTGGAAGCCAAAGCCGCCTTTGTAATGTAAATATTTAGTGCTGCTCACCATGCTCCCCGCCGAGGAACCCGGGTGCGATATGAAGCGGAGCCAAGCTTCCACAGACATCTGCAGCGCAGGCCACATGGAGTCCTCCTCTCATGCCAAGAGACGCAGCTTTTATAAGCGCCACCGCTTTTTCCCCGTCGCGTCGCCCAATCGCGCCCACCGAGGTCACCGCTTTAAAGTCCGTGCTCTACTTAGGACTTTTTCGAAATTCTTTTTGACAGCTTCCTGGTATAAATAAAGTCAGTGAATATGTGGTGTGGGGGGGGGGTGGTAAATTAATTTTCGAGAAAGTGACAGTTGGGTTAAAACTCGAGAGGAGCACGGCTAATCAAAATAGCTTAATTAACGTGTTGACGGGAGCACAGGGGTCTCCGGAGTAGCGGGGGCGCCGTCGCGAGGCCAGCGCTCAGGGATGCCAGGGAAAGTGGGCCATGCGTTCACACACACAAACACACACACATTTAGCAGCCATGACACATGAGGGAGCCAGCAGCAGGAGGAAGAGGGATCCTGTGGGGATCAGTTTGACAGACCAGAAACACTTTAAACATCACAGAGGTTACTTTCACTACTTATTAAAACTGGGCTGGGATCAACAAGACACTGACCAACAACAGAAGAGAGACACACTACACTACAGGCTACGGGGAAACGTAACTAACTACACTGAAGCTATCCAGTAATGCTTAATATTTACACTGTATGATCCTATTTAAGCAAATGAATTTTAAAAACAATAATAAAATGAAGAATGTGAAACATTGTTAAAAAATTATCTTTTTTACATTGTAATGGCAGATCACAAGGTTTCAATGACGCTTTGGAAGTACAGTGTTTTGATTTTCAGCTTGCACAAGTTTCACTCAAATGTGTAAGCTCTATCCGTTCTAACACTACATTTAACATGTCATACCTAAAGCCAGAAATTCTTATTTCCATCTTTGCCATGACGAACTTGACTCCATCATGCAGCTGACAAGAGCGCGCTGTGACGCAATGAGCATGTGTCGCGTGGGCACGGTAGTCTGGCAGATCCCACTTCTGCAAATTCAACACCAATCAGAAACAGCTACTAGTTTAAAAATCCGTCTTTATATAGAGCGAAAAATAACGGTATTTTTTATAACAATGTAGTGTTTTATCACATTACATTGCTATTTGAAAATAAAAGTTAGTTACTGGGAATGCTACAGTGTTTTAAACGTAGCTTCACTACTGATAAGCAACTGAAAAAGTAGTTAGTAGTGTCGCAAATCTTAGTGTGACAGGGTTTAGAATTTTAGGATGAAGTTAGGATCCAACTGTAGCCTAAAAGACAAAAAACCTGGAATTTGTCATATTTTGGTGGTTGTGTGAGAACATATTATATGTGAGGACCGGTCCTCATGAGGAAAAAGAGCTAAAGAAAAGTTTCATAAAAGTTAAAGAGTAAGACGATATTAGTTACCGTGTTTACAGTTAGAGTAGGGAAAGTTGTAGCATTATTTACATCTAGTCATTGTGTGTACCTCACAAAGATCGCAGGACGCGACTGCGTGTATATGTGTGCGTTCATGCACAAAAGTTATATTTTAGGTAACAAATGACATTCAGCCAGTATTTATAAAATCCCGATAGAGACACACACAAGCCGCCTCTCGCATCATAAAATGCTACGATTCCAAACTCAAACTGAAAGAATGAGTTTAAATAAATCTTTCATATAAATAAAACATAAACACGCGGTCGAGTCTGAGGCGTGCTGGAGCACCCTTATACATGCTAATAGAGTGTTGGCGGCCAGCGCCGGGTCTCTTGTAAGGCCCGAGCTCCACTCCACTCCTCTCCTCCTCGCTGCTGCAGGAAACTAATTGCAGCACTAACAGAATGAATCGATGTGAAATGGGGGCAGGACAGCAGACTGCCAGCGCACAGATATGACGCGCAGATAGTTGGCAAACACACGCAAAACGGGCACCGTCCAAACTCCCGGCGCAAGGCCGGAAAAATGCTCCAACGAGCCGCCAGGAAAATCCCTCCAACATACTGCCGCTCCGCATATCAAACTACGCTAAAAGTAGAAATATGGGGTGAATATAGATATTTATATACTTCTAAAGCCAGATTGTAATGCTATGAATACATTACATAGTATCTACTGTATATATACAGTATATTTTTAAAATACGTATTTATGTACATAAATATTTACGTGTGTATATAATATATATTGGTATATACATATGTATTGTGTTAAAAACACAACAACATATATTGCAATACAAGCACAAAAAATTACCAAAACATACTTTTAGAAAATAGCTCTACAGGGTAATGCATCTGCATAGGTAATAAAAAAACAGAAAAATAAAATTTTACTCTTAAGATTTTTTTTGAGTGTGAGCCATCCTTTCTTGAACTTTGTTCAATAATCTAGAAACTTCTCTTTTAATTTAGTCATGGATAATCAGAACCAATCAAGTTTTTTCTTTTGTATAAAGCAGGAAAAAAAGCTATAGCACGACTTGTTTAATTTAATTTGTCATTCTTTACATTGCACGTCCTGTGATGTGATTATGGAGCATGCCAACATAACGATGATGAGCGATAAACTGTGCAGGAGCGGCATCGTGGCACTGAGTGCACACAGCTGCAGACAGGTTGGAAGCGTGCAAATCCACATCTGCAAACTGTTACACTTACTTTCAAATACCTGTACCACAGTACTAGTTAATTTGATGACATTGCTTTGTATTGATCAAATTTTCCACTGGTACGCAGGGTGGTTCTCAGAAAAGTGGGGTTATATAATGCTTTTCATATCAAATTTAAAGTTTGATATTAAGTTTGACAACAAAGTCATAAACTGTTGTAAATTACTGTATCGTAAACTATGACATGCTAAATATCACCAAACCATTAAATAGAAATAATGCAATTCTAATTTAAGCAAAAAAAAAAAAATCTATTAAACATTCAAGTTTAAACTTTTAACAACTAAAGATGATGCAGGACTGTAACTTACAAACTGTAAAATAAGATAAAATGAAAACAGTCAAAAACAGCAAATAAAAAAGCTCTTGCATGACTGTTTAATTCAAGTGTGTGTGCGTGTGCGTGCGCGCATATTTGACACGCTCTCACAGGGATCAAGGCTCCTGTCTCAGGCCCTTCAGGCTGTACACACACATTTCCTGGCTGCTCCTTTCCCTTTCTCTCGCTCCTTCCCTCTCTCCCTTCCCCTCTCCGTCTGACTCTCAACCCATCACACTCACCCATTAGGGGCATGTCAGGCGACTCCTCCACACACACGCTCTTCCCACAGCCTGGCGTTGCCCCGGCTTTTCCACACACACAGCACCACACAGTAAACACACACAAGGCCAACCAGCCTCGGAGCTACTGCACACACAAAGTACCGACGCGCAGGAACCATCTCACACCCACTAGCAACATACATATAAATTGCGGCAAAAGACTTAGGGTTGATCTATTTTTCTGAGGTGTGAAAAACATGTGCAACTTAAACCAGCTCAGAAAACTTTCACTTGTGTAAATAAAGTCTGGGTTACACGATGCACAGAAGGAAAGACAGACAGACACACGCTGTACTCTTATATGAAGCTTATACGACGAAGCTGAAGTGAAATATGACCTTCTCCAAAATTGTTTACTGCTAAGTTAATGCGCTTATGACGGAACACTGTCTGTGCCGGTTCCTGTAAGCAGAGATCTGGAGACGGCAAAAAGTGGAGCACAATTCGGTTGGACTTTTGACTCCAAATCCTCAAGACTTTGCCAACTGTAATTTGGACAGAGCCGCGTTTGACCTGATACACAAGCAGCTTAAAAGACTGTCTCAAAACAAACAGGGCCGTTGATTATTGATTCCCAGCACCACAGATTATAGATTTTCCTTCATAAATCTCAGCTGCACTGCGGCATAATTAGTAGAGTTCAGCGTAAGTACGAGGCAAAATGAGAAATGAATGCAAATTCAGAGCAGGGATCATAAGGGAGGCAGCACACAGCAAACGGGACTTGAGTAAATAAAAACAATTTTCTAGTAATCCATGTACTGCAAAATTTAAAACAATCAAGAAAACAGGCCATCTGATCCTAGACAAATAAAAAGTGGATCCAACTTGAATTTTGCTGCCGTCTGCAGAATTTATTTTAATTTAAATATTATTTGATGGTCTCCCAAACTTAATAAACTTTTAATATGACAAAAGATTGCCACTTTTCTGTGATATTTCCTCTTCTTCAAATCACCCTGAAATAAAAATAAACTGCAGTAATTCTAAATCTGTCATATAAACTGACCTTAAAAGCACTCAATTTTGCATAGCAACTAAAATAGCTTTCCAAACACATTCACTTTTATCAGCCAACAGCTTTCTCTCCCCTAAAATACTCCCACACTTTAGAAACATTTTTTATTGCAGAATAAACTTTTAGACAACGTTATAAATATGAAATCTTGCAAATTTCAACTCTACCAAAATCCGGTCCAAAGTCTGAATGTATTAGGGCTTATAGGGCTATGAATGAAGTATTTTTTCAAGATCAAAAACTATTTCGCAGGAGTGGGGAAACACATGTTGCACATATTGGGTTGTAAATACTGCACAACATTAATGTAAAAAATATACTAGCTGTGTTGTGCACCACTCTGTAGCTCTGCATAATAAATAGGTCACAAATGTTTCACCAAGAAAACTTGGGGGAAAAAGCTTAGACAGATTACGCATTACCTTCTCTACACTGTCCTCGCATGACACACACACACACACACACACACCATGACGTGCCAAAATACTCCATTTGCCAAAGATACAAATTAAAAAACGGCATAATAAACAACAACATGAAACTATTATAACATACCTTTTCCAAACTGGAAGCAGAAACTAGGATTTCGACTAAGGAGCAACACAGTCAGAAAGTCAGAAGTTTAATCTTTAGTAGAAACTCTGACATTTAGAAAACTACAATAACGTATCCTATTTATTCTTCTTATAAATTAATTATCTAAAAATCGAGAGATCCCCAACTAATTAGACTAAAGCGAGATGAAAACGACTTGTAATTAATATGTAATAAATTAATTAACTTTTGCAGTTGCGCCAAAGCTACAGTTCAGGCCACAAATTACAATGTAAGGTAAGAAATACAATAAGTATATAAATAAACAGAGTAAAACATTCGTTTGTTCACAGATGAGAGGAGAGTTTTGTTGAAGTGAGTTTTCAGCTCTCCAGGCGGGACCGACTCGTTTTCTACGACCGAACCTTAGACCACGATTCGGTTGGACTTCTGCCTCCAAATCTTTAAGACCTGGCCAGCTGTAATCTGGAAGGTGCTGGCGTATGAGCTGATACACAAGCAGCTTAAAAACTGTCTCAAACAAACAGAACTATCGATTATTGACTCGGCGCCGATCGCAGCCGCGCGCGACGCGAACCGACCGACACGAGCACGCGGGAGGAGAGAAGTGGAGTAGTTTTTACCTGCGTCAGACAGAGAGGAGAATACATCATGGTGAAATCGCAGCGGCAACGGTGGCGAAAGCGCGCTCGGTTAGTGGGACATTTTTCACGGTTGAACCGTCGGCACTGTCAGCAGCGGCGCCACATCGCGCGCCCAGTCCGTCCGTCCGTCCGTCCGTCAGCACGCGGAGCGAAACGCACAAACCACGCGCCAGATCCAACACACAGCAAGGAGGGTTTCACCAAGCGCGCAGCGTCGCGCAATCTCTTCCATTTAGGAGCCCGGGAGGAGGGAAGAAAAGAAATCAAAGAAGAAAAAAGAGGGGGAAAAGAGGGCTGGAATGAAATGACGTTATGAAAATAGCCCGTCCCTTAAAAAAAGCGCGAGCTTAAAGAAGCAATGACTCTCGGCCACGCGCGTTCGGACCCGCGCGAGGTTCCGGTTTGTGGGTCACTCCGGTAGCGGCGCATCAATGTCCGCTTAAAAAGAAAACCACCGACCGACTTTTTCTCCTCCACTGTTCTCTCTCTCACTCTCTCTCTCTCTCTCTCTCTCTCTTTCACTCTCTACCGTACCCGGCACGACACAGTCTGCGCGCGTTCGAACTGCAAGTCCCGTATGAAGTTAACGGCGACTAGAGCTGCACGATATTGGACAAAAACTGACATCACAATATACATTTTTTCCTTGTGATAGTGCAATAGGAAAACGATCTTCTCCCAAACGACTCGGATACCTCTATTTTTATCAAGGAATCGTTTAAAACAACTGGGGTGTTTTAGGGGAGTGTATCCAAATAGAAATTTTAAAAGCGAAAATTTTACTGTTTACTCAGGAGCCTCTTTGAGAGGGGATTACCCATTCTTGAAGTGCATCAATGAGCCCAAACTGGAGTAAATTACTGAATAGCATTTTATATCTTATTCTGTAGCCTATATTATTCATGGAAAATGAGAAGAGGACGAGTGTTCCTTTTGAATTAAACATCAAAACTGTTGTTGACATGTTTGATTTTATTTGCCTGACTTGACATTACACATCCTCCGATGTTGCATATGCTCACATCGCGATGCTAAATCTGAAACCACATATTGTGCAGCTCTAAGGGCACACAGAACCCAGTCAACGTAAATGCATCCACTCATGACAAATTACAGAAGCCAGTCACAAATTTCTCAACATAAAAAAACAGTTACATGCAGAACCGACCACTGTATGGAACAACCTCAAAAATATTTTATACAGTTCAATTAGACGGTTATTCATAGAACCATGTACCCTAACAAACATCCACTGCAGGACTTAATTTTAATAGTGAAGAAGCAAAAACAACAATTTATGGAATTGCTCTTTTTAAAAACTTGTTCAAAAACCCATAATATAATGATCTACACCAATTACAAGTTCCAAGTCATAAACCCTAGCAAAGACACTTTAATTGAAAAAGCAAAGGGGGTTCTCCAAGTGACGAGCACTAACCACAAGTGACAACAGCCAACCACAAGTAGCCTATAGGCCATAAAGGTAATACTGACCCAAATGAATTCAAGCTACAGTGGCTGTTGGACAATAAATTAAATCCAGTTAAAAATGAGTCATATTTCTTTCAGAATCCCTATATTATTTACCCACAAAGAAAGTGAATGTGGGCTACAGACTGTAATGTGATTTCATTTATGTGGCATGCGTAAGTTTTGTAGGCCCTCTGCATATTTTAACGACCACAAACTTTGCTTAAAGTCATATCAGTTCCATGCATGGGAAATGAGGAGCAGCAGGAAAGTAAAAGCAAACTCAGAGAAACTCAGCTTTTGTGAAGCTACTGGCAGCAGAGTTCATATGAAAACAAAAAAAATCTCAAAGTCAAGGATCTATAATACAGCCTGCCGGTTTGTGCAAAGCAACCAAAACAACACCTGCCCCAACGCTGGGGTTAAATATTACTTTTATCTTAAATGCATGAAAGGCTGCAACCAAGCTGCACATTTTAGAGCTGAGCTTTTGAACTTTGACAAAGCATCACGACATTATTTATATAAAAACTGAAAAACCTAGTGACCAAAAATTAAACAAATTTTCAAAAACACTCTCTGACATTAGCTTATAAAAAGTGGGCATGCAATGAAAAGTAGCACAAAGTGTAAAACTAGAGATTTGGGATTTTAATAAAATAAACAAAGCTCCTTTTTGAAGCAAAGCCATGAATGATTAAAATGAATTAATTTAAAAGCAAAAGGGAAGAGGAAGACAGACACTTCCTGGAATATACACAAACTAAACAAGTCCTTACAAAAAGCTTTAAGTCATCTAAAAACTCCAAACAGAGATGTTTATTATCATGTTATAGCAAAAATACCCACGGTGAAAAAAACCGTAGTCTGACGTCAAAAGTGACTTAAAATCACAAGGCGTCTGTGACCGACTGGTGAAGACTTTTAACACCAACCTTTGAGCTAAATCTGTTTGTGTTGGACGTGTTTTATTGACAAACAGCCACAACGTCTGTGGCTGACTTTGGCCCTGTCAGGTCCGACCAAAAACACTTTCATTTCAATGTCAGGCGGGATTTTGTCCTTACAGACGTGTTGTTGTCGCACAAATGTGGAAAGTAGCCCACTAACACACACTCGGCGGGTGTGTGAGTGTGTGTGTGAGTGTGTGGGGGTACTTGAGAAACACCGCCGAACCCGGCTGCCTAACTACGGCACTCTCGCCGAGATGACACCCGGGGACGGAGCGCCTCTGTCGGCCTGTGGTTCAAATTCACGCCGGCGAGCCCCGGAGCCGCGGCCATTTTCTGCCGAGCTCGAAACTCCCACTCGGGGCTACTGAAATCCGCCGGTCTTCTACAACTTCGCTTGGGCTTTAACCCTCAAAAGCTTTTCGTAGGAGCGGAGAAGAACCAACAACTTTCGCCGGGGGATTGAAGCCAAAACACGGGGCTCGTTACGGTCGCCATGGCGTCAACACGCGCTCGGAGCCTTTCCCACAAAAAGCCCCTGACGAGGGACAAGAAGGGAGTTCACCGGCTAAAATAAACGAGAAACCCGCAAGGAAACCGACATCCATTCGACTCCCAGAACCTTCCGAACTCGTCACCGGTTCATGACCAAACAACACGTAATGCTGAAATTGATTTGTTCACGTACCATTTCGAAGCAAAACCTGCTAAACCCCCCCCGAAAAAGTTCGAGATCAGAAGCGGGTTTTGTTCGCAGCACCGCAGTTCAGCATCTGGTCATCTCGTCGACGCGGTTTATTGTTTATTTATTTATTTATTTTTAATTAAAATCATAGTCATCACTCCGAATCCATTTCTCTCTTCGTAAGGAAGTAATCCCCGGTTCCTCGGATGAGGACAATTAACCCGGACACCGACCAAAGCAAACGCAAAAAAACGTCCCACGCCAAAGTCTGCAGCTCGAGTCCGGTCCCGAAATTCTCCCGGAACGAGGCAGAGAGACGGAGATGCGGCTCTTTCTCGCTGTATCAGCTGCACATTGGGCTTTGGTCGGGGTTCTGGGGATCGCTGCCTACTTGTGCTGGTTTATCTTTGAACTACGGCAGTGAATCTTCTGCTTCATGGCTTTGCAGCACCGCAATCGGGCGCGAATCGGATCAGATCGGTTCTGGGGTTCGGGACGGCCGGCGATGCTTCTTGCGCTCTTTATTTTTTGAGAATTTACCCACTGGCCCATGCGGATGAGATCTTACAGTGGAGTCAGGGAGTGTGTGTGTGTGTGTGTGTGTGTGTGTGTGTGTGTGTGTGTGTGTGTGTGTGTGTTAGGTTTTTAGGCGTTTGTGTGGACCTTATTGACTCCCCAGATTTGTTAGATTTTGGTGACTTTTTGTGGCTTTATGGGGACGGTTTTGTATCAGGATCGATCGGGAAAATTGTTTTATAGAATAGTTGCAGGTTTTATGTGAAGTAGTAAAAAAGTGAAAGATTTGCTTTTGGTTACTGACTTTAGGGTTAGTAATCGGTATTATTTATAATGTTATATTATTTACAAGTATTCTTACATTTACTAAGAATGGCACTTCCTCACAAAGACAGCAGGTTGTGTGTGTGTGCGTGTGTGTGTGTGTGTGTGTGTGTGTGTGTGTGGTCACAATAAAGTTACAGTAAAGGTACAGTAGTGTGTAAATTGACAATCACAAATAAACGTTCTACATTTGAGCTTTAGTTCCATGTATACATTTGAGCTCTCATGTGACAACTTGCTTTCCGTTTTCAATATAGAATTACTTCACTTTCCGCGTTGATTGACGGGAAATTTATTGGCGCTTTATGTTTAACATCAACTCGTTCAAATAATCGGATTTAAAAATTATTGTACAATTTTTTATTCTAAATAAAAGCTTTTTGAACAGAATTGAGCTTCCTAATGAATTAGCCTACTTTTTACAAATATGAGTTAGAGAGACGTGTTAAAGATAAAAACCCAGTATTGGAAAATATAGACCATAATGTGAAAATACGGACCAGAGTATTTTAACTGCATAAAAGTAGACAGAAAAGCGTCTCTTGTCGGGTCTTGTTACTGCCTCATATCTGTATCCTGCTCACCGGGAAGTGGAAAAAGGCGAACATAATCTCTGCTGGATCCATAACATTACAAAATCAAAATGTACTTTCATTATAATAATCATGAGAGATTTTTTAAAACGGATTCTACAATTTCCGACATTCTTGCGTGTTCAGTAATGTTACAGATTTAAAATACTGGCCCTTAGGTCCAGATGGTAAGAAACATATGAATGAAATAAGTGAATTTTGCATCATATTAAAAATATTTTATTGTCATCAGGGTAAGGATCTGGCTTAGATTTGGAAGACTTTGTTAAAAAACAAAGTAGGGTTATGCTTAATGCTAATATACTTTATGTAAATGAAAAAGAATTGAGATGTATATGCCATCAAAAATAATATTATACTGATTTAAGTGAACTCCCAAATTATCACTATATTACAGGTATATTATACTTTATTATTTTAGCCAAAAGTTTACTCACTTGTGGCATCTATAATAACTGATAGAATATTAATAGGATAGGCAAGAACATCTCAGCATGCTTTCTACCATCAACATTAACTGAATGTTATTATAACTAACTAGTGATTTCGTTAAAAAGTTGTCATTGTTAACCACTAAGATCAATTTCTGAGATTATATTCGTGTTCCTCATTGTCAATATTTGCCGCAAAACTGGTCATAACTCTAACAGTTATTTCGCCATGCAGATTATAACCGTCTATTGCCATGTCGGTGATGAACTTCTGTAAATCTGATGTAAAATCTCGATTTCTTATTGACTAATAATTCTAGTGTTTGACTTTTGTGACTTTCACAATGAACACACTAAATGTTGGCGTTGCTATTAGACTCGTTATGCGTCCTAAAATAATAAAGTATGCGACCTACTTTCATTCTGCACGACGGGGCTTGAAGGTTCAGGTGAGAGTCTACACTTCACAAACTCTCCTTATGAAGCTATTTAGACCTTTTATGATTTAAAGCATCTCTTACTTGCTAAATGTCTACATATTTGACTAAGCAGTTTCACAGCCTTTTCCTTTTTTTAGGAAGGGTGAACTACAGACGATCAACTTTAATCTGCTGCAGCTAACACGATTTCAGCAAATAGCCGTGGAATAAACTTCAGACAGAAGAAATTCCTCCAAGTCTGTAGGAGAGATCAAATTTATATTGGCCTTTGTGGCTGAGATTTTATACCTGCAATTTATAAACTTCTAATTGAGACGCGTATATCTGCAGCCTCTGTAAGATAGATGAAGGTAATTAACGTTCAACAATTCACGCAGTCAGCTGGAGTTCTTTTTAGTAATTAATTCTTTATTTAAAAAAAAAAATCCTATATATTTCCAATTGGAATTAAGTATAACTTTTTAAGTAAATACAAATAAACTTTTTTCATTATTGAGTGAGAATGAGTTTATTTAAGGATCTGTGCAATTTCTGTGATTTTGACTTTGTCTCAAATAGTAATGTGTTTATTAACGAAAATGTATTAAATTCGGAATAATTATGACTGGGTTAACTAGACAGGAAAAACAGGGACCTGAACTGAAATATTAAACCTACACAATCACAAACATTGACACACACGTAAAAAAGGACTCCTTTAATCTCTCACCTAAACCGACACTTTTCCCTGTCAAGCCCAAATCTGCCTCCATGTAACTTGAGGTGTGAACTTTGTCTCCTGTGTCCAGCTGAAAGAGGTGGGCGTTAGTCTTAACATTATCCCAGAGGTCAGTGCCAGTCTGTACTGCCTAGGTCACAGGGTGGCACAAATCTGTTCCTCTGTCCCAGCTCAGAGAGTAAGCACAGAGTTAATATGGAAGAGCAAGAGCAAGGTGCTGTGGCCAAACGTCCCACTGACTGAATACATGGAGTAATAGAATATGAAACCACAATTCATGGTGTGAAAAAAGAGTAGCATATTGGCATCTACTATTTAAAGTACTTCAAGCAGATAATTGTAAAATAGAAAAATCAAGAAAGTCTCATATGGCCAATTCCTAAAGAAATGAAGGCTGTCAGAGTTTTATAAGACTTTAGTAACAGTAAAATTATGTTTTAAAAATGTAACTTTTAAAAATGTTGATATTATATTTTGCTTGGAAAATGAGACAGTAAGTACAGTGATTCATTGCAATATGTGCAAACATACTCTTTAGATGTAAAATACGAAGAAATGAGGACTGACTCAAAACCTTCACTGTATATAATAAAAGGAATGGCAATTAATTACAAAATATTTGAAATATTTGTTTATAGAAAAAGAAAACACTTATAATATCTTATTTTGCTGTTATTACAGCTGAAAGAAAATTATATGGTCTTAGTATTTCAGTAGTTTGAATGTTCACTAAAGCATTGCTGAAATGACCACAAAATGAGCTCCACTGGTCACCTGTGCAGCCCTGACCTTTCTATCCATATAATCTCAAATCAGCTCAGTAGGGTTAAAAACCAGGTTACAGATGAAGTCATTTCTTTTATTTTTGCAATTGTGAAGTTTAACAAAGCTAAAAAAAAAAAAAAAGCACACAAAAAAGTGTTAGTAGCTATATACATTTGAGAACTAACTGTAGGCAAATGCTTTTTTTCTCAGCTCAATTATATGTTCATCTCAGTTCATCTCAGCATTTATCAGTTCATTTCAGAAATTTCATGGGGTGTAGTAATGGGGTGGTGAATATATCTTTTCTTTGTACTCTCTTTAAAATAACAGGCATGGCAGTGGAGGCTAAAACACAGACTGCGAAATGGAAATATGAGTTATATTGCTATAAAGATATTCTACATTTGCTTTCCAGTAATCTGTAAACTCTGCAGCAAACTTTCCAACTGTGCTGAAGAATATGACTCACAAAGCAGGAACACAGCAGAGAATATGACACAAAAATTCCTTCAAAAGATTGGTCTTTTCAAGTTTAATCCTAAGGAATAACACTTACTCATTACAGTTAATTGTTTTAAGTGTCTGTATTACACAAAATGTAAGTGGAGCGAGATGGATGCAGAGGTTGGATTTTCTCTCAGTGTGAAACCCAAGTTGGCTTATGCATGTGGGTTCGTTCTGTGAAGTTCAGCAGGAATTTATAGAACGTTGTACTGTTATTGTTATTATGGTCCATCACACTCTCTACTGGTGAGAGGGTAGAACTACAGCTAATCTCAGACACCTTCCTGCAAAATCTTTTGATAAATCTTAACAAATGAAGACATATGTGGACATGACTATAAGAGTCAAATGAAGCTCGGATTTATTGTTGGCACATTTTAAAATGTGTTGTTGCTAGAGGTCATTTCTGCTTTTATTTAGAGGTTTTTAATGAATATTTATTTATCTGTTTGTACAGAACCATAACGATGCAGAACGTGAGACATTATTTTTCTGACTGTAACACACTGTGTTCTCCATAATGATATATTACTGGTGGACTCAATAAAGAATGGAAACAAAAATGCAAACAAGAATAAAGTTTGTACTGAATGTGAAGTGTGGGTGGCATGGTGGCGCAGTGGTCAGCGCTGCCTCCTCACAGCAAGAAGGTCCTTGGTTGGAACCCTAAGGATGGCCATAGGACCTTTCTGTGTGGAGTTTGCATCCTCTCCCCGTGTTTGTGTGGGTTTTCTCCGGGTGCTCCGGTTTCCTCCCACAGTCCAAAGGCATGCAATATAGGTTAATTAGCAACTCTAAATTGGCCCCGTAATGTGTAAATGTGTGGCCTGCGGTGTGTTGGCGCCTGCCCAGGGTTGTTCCCTGCCTTGCACCTGTAAGTTCCTGGGAAAGGCTCTGGTCCCCCTGCGACCCCAGTTGGGATTCAACGGTTCAGATAATGAATGAATGAATGAATGAATGTGAATTCAGAAACATTATGTTCTGTGACGGAATGAAGAGTTAAGACCAGTCTCATGGTTACATATTCACACAGTATACAAGCAAGATTACTGCCATACAATCAGACACAAAAACTGCAAAGCGTCCTGCACCATTTTCTGTACATGTACTGGAACTAGGATTAGATTAAATTACATTCAATTCTGCTCCAGGACTGTCTAAGAGTAAACCCAGCTGGCAGAAACATTGTCAGGTCCAGGGGAATATAAATAAAAATGGTTCAGCTCCCCTCAAACCACAGTGATTGTGAAGCAAGTCTGGAGCCAAGATTTCACCCCTACATCTGACAGAATAGCAACTTTTCTCTCACTGCGCTTGCCATCTGAAAGTTTGCTAAGTGCAAATTGTGCGTAATTTTCCCCATTCTGGACCGTTTGTGGGGCGTCACAGGCTGAGCCAAGATTTTCCATTAAAAACAACTGGTTTAGATCAGGCGGCTTCAGCCCCCACTGCAGATATGCTTCCATTTTTACAGCCTCAGTGCACAAGAGAAGGATAAGAATCACAAATCTACCGTCTCCCGTATTACTTCTATTTAGGAACCTCAAATGAATGCACAAAACCATAAATGAACAAATAATGATGACCTGCTCATTCTAATAAAGTGGTATTTGAAATAAAACTTATTTATCTCTTTCAATATGCACACAGAGGCAAATTCTAGTTGGCCGAGAGCCTAATAAAGGAATCCCACTACATTCATAAAGTCCTTCAGTCAGCAGCCCCTCTGGCATAATCTCACCACCAGACATTTGCATAATGCAGAGATTTAATTTATCATGATCCAAACCCCCTCTGGGGCTGAACTAATAGCTATTAGAAAATGATTACTCTGCAGTAATTTGGCACTGATTATGGCCTAATAAGCTAATGTACCTGCTCCTCCCAACAGCAGGCCCTAGGACTCTTATTAGACACTGATAAGTTAGTGCCTGCCCTGTCGCTCTGGTCATATTACAGCCGACATCACAACGAATTGAATACTTTAGACCAACTGTTTTTAGACTGTCTTTAAAGGAAATGATATTTGGTCTGGGATAAGTCTGGAGATGATTGCATCTTAGTTTCATGTTCATATACTCTCATCTAGAAGAGATCAGAAATGTTATATGCAGTATTGGGCAAGTTACTTACAAAATGTAATAGATCATAGATGACTAGTTACTGCTATTTCAAAGTCATGTTACATCACAATATAACTGTCTCTGAATTGCAATTTTACATGAGTCCTGCGTCACTTTTGAGTTACTTTCACCAAAATAACTGCGGAAGTTATACATGGCATTCTTAAATACTCAAATGTAGTTTACTGCAGTTCATAATATTTCCAGTGGAGGGCGATGTGGTGTAGCATAATAACTGCAGGCAAACAGTCTGTAGGAAATAGCTCTTTGACTTGTGGATTTTTTTTATCTTGTGCCAAAGGTCTCACAGTGCTGTTGAATTTTTGCTTAAATAAAAACAAAGTGCAACTAAAATTTGAGTTAAAAGTGTGTTGTAACACTCATTAATGAAATATGTAATGAGTATAATATTACAGAATTTTTATTAGTAATGTGTTACAATCCTGCGTTACAGCAAAAGGTAATAAATTAGAAGAATTGTGTTACTTGTGTAAAGCATTAATCCCAACACTGGCTATATGGTGTGCAGGTTTTGGACATAGTTCTAGCTCTTTGGATCTTTGGGAATGTGTGCCAGCCTCCAGTGACTTGTTAGACACAAACACATACATCCTGACAGACACAGTGTAAAACATTTAAAACATTTACACAACTTTTTGGCAAATTGCTTTTAAAATATGCCATGAAGAAACACACACTCTATATAAATAATGCTATGGCTATACCTAACCTTGACCCTAACATTAACCTCAGTACCTTCTGTAAAAGTAAATCTGTAACTTCTCTATAAATTTACATTTTCTTTTGAGTACTGACCCACACATCTAGAAATGTTTTCACAGAGCCACAAAACCTGACCAAGCTCAAATTTCAATCTTTTCTTAGGCCACAGTCAGATCCTCACACCTATCTAAAATACAGTCCCCCAGATACACACAGATAGAGTCACAAATACTCAATCATTTCTCCTTCCTAGTGCTGTGCGACTGCTTATGTGTGACTGCCAAGGCCACTTATCATTGTTATGCTTAGTTTAGATTTGTGTTGAATTGCTATAAAATGCTTGCATCATGCAAACCAGAAATTAACACATTCGAACCCTGCCAGGGCCTCACTAGGTTTTTGCTAAGAGCTGCAGGAAATATGGAACAGTCATATTTATCCACGCATATCTGTGTTCACTAAATGGACACAAGAACAATAGACATAAAACGTGTTTAATCTTGCCACCTATTGTTCTAAGATGCGAAAATGTAATTGGAAGATGTCTTCAGGCCCCAAAGTACACCACTGATTTCCTCCTATCAGAAATTTTGTGATATCAGCTCATCCACTAACAACTCCGCACCACATCACGCTAGCGTCCACTCCCGAAAGGCCAGCGTTTTATAGTAGACTTCTATAAAACCCTGAATACTGATATGAGTGAGCAGCTTTCATCCACACAGATTCAATTTGTGTATTCAAAGTCCAGCTCCAGGCCGTGACATGTGAACAAACACAACAGCTCATCACTGGCACTAAGAAAGAGACAAATGACTCAGCTTTTTTCCCAAAAATAAACTTCTAAAAGTGGAGCGTGAGCTGGTTCTCATGTTAACACACTATACTGCAGCACATCTAGTATTACTCTAGTTTGGATGGAGCTCAAAACCGGCTGAAGTGCTCAAACAGAAATCAGGAAAAGAAAGTGTGACGTGCAGCATCACGGAATAGTTACGGAACTGAGATTCCTCAAGCGTTTAAGTTTAGTGCAATGTGATATTTGGAATGTGTTTAATTCTGAAGAGTCTCAGCAGTACTGAAATCAAACAAATAAAAATGGATCAAATGGATTGAAAAGAAGAATATCTGCGATTCAAAGATAGGTTGATTGTGAATCAAAATAAAGCAGCACACACTGTCCGAGGTTCTAGTGCAATCACTCCTAATCCAAAAAAACTAATCCAAACTAAATCTGCAGCACAAAAGTGCAAACCAGTGGAAGATAACTGTGAAAAAAGTGAATCAGAGCTCTGGCTCCATCTAGTGTTAAATAATCATTCAGCGTTAACTCAGAGTTTTCACTACAGAGCTTTCACATCAATACATGACCATTTCTATTAAAGCTAATATTAAGTAAATTAAACTGGACTCAACATGGAATATTAAGTGGCATAAACATGTGATACAACATTAAAACATGAGGAAATTTGGTTATAAATAGGACAAATATGACATATTCAACTACTGCATATAAAGATGTTCCAGAGTTTAGTTTGTACATTAACATTGCAAGCAAGGCATCATTAAATAATTAAATCAACTGTAACCAATAAAAACAAATGTAGACAAATGAGAGTTTTGCCGTGCAAGATATATTAAAGAAATTTGATTTTCCCACCATAAAACTTCCAACAAGTGAAAAGTCAGACCAAGGCAAATCCACCCAGTAATCCAGCGACTTAATCACACTTAAGGCATCATTTCCAAAAAGAGGAATTAGACTAACACCCAACTCAGTCAAATGTGTTCAAGAAAGAAGAGTGGAAACGGGCCTGTAAAGACGTCAAAGTGAACAGAATAAATGCTCGATCTGCAATAAAACAAAAAGGCTCCCACATAACCCAAAGTTCCAAATATCTTGACCAATAAAGAGAGCAGGGCAGTGCCATATTTGTGCCAGCATTTTTCAATTTCTTCTTCTCTCCAGTGCCAACAATGACCATTTTTCCCTGAGCTGACTAGAAGTGTCTGAAGTAGGTTCTGTGCAGCCTAGTACACACGCCATTTACTGTAATAAATATACATATCAGAGAGAGGAATTAAAACATATGACCTATAGACACACCATCACAAGTAGAGGCCTGAAATTTCCCCCAACCCCATCACAGATGCTGTCAGGATTACTCTGGACGATTTGGAGAGAAATTCCAAAGATAAGGAGGAAGAAAATCCCAAGACTAAGAGATTTGCCTTTTTCAGCATTGCTAAACTGCAGTTAATTAGAGACGTCAAGACGAGCAAACAGTCCTTCAAATCTGTTTGGCCCATCTGGTAGTTCTGCGTGTCTGCAGACATACGGTATTTTTAGAGGTTACACTAGCCAAAATTGTATTAGTTATTAATCATGTAACAGTAAAATTCAGCTTACCACATGCACATGATCAGGTTCACTGTCTGACCATGTGCATCTTGATCAGGTTACATTTTGGTAAAGATAGTTAGAAGTCTATGTGTGAATTCTCTGGGGCATAAGTCATTCATGGGCAATTAATATTAAATTTGCAGGAAACAGCTATTATTGCTATTATATTATGAGTTAAACATGTATCACAGTTTGTATTTTTGGGGTCAATATTTTTATTTATTTGGCTGAATCAGTTCATATTAAAGCAAGACGAATTCACATTTGTTTGTAATGCTAGTACATACCAACAAGTGCAAGTGAGTGATTGTCATTGTGAACACACCACAGCACAGCACACAGTGCACCACAACACAATGTGACCTCTGCATTTGACCCATCCGTGAAGGAGCAGTGGGCAGCTAACAAAGACAGCACCTGGGGAGCAGTGCTTGGTGATGGTGCCTTCTTATGAGTACCTCAGTAGTACCTTCTGACCTTATGCTACCAACTGCCCTCCCCCATTAAAAAAAAATAGAAAGTGAAGATGTCTTGAAATTAATTATTTTTGTCACTGCACACAGTACAATGATTTCCACTGCAGTTTCATTATATAATAATCTCCCTATGAAATGATAAAAATAAATTGAAGTGAGGTAATTATAACTGTAATTGGAAAAGAATAACATTTAAGTAAATAATTGGTAATGGAAGTAGTAGTAATGATATTAATGGACTGATAAACTTAAGGACAATCAGTTATTTTGTTTCTTTTTGCTTAAACCATCACCAAGAAATTCTAGAATCTCATATTCCTGATTTCTAAAATGGTGTCAGTCCTTTTAACTCTGTCAGTATCTCTTTCCTTTTGATCCTCTTTGTTCCATCTTACCAAAAGCCCAACTCTCACATCCATACATTGGGAAATACCACAGTTTTCACAAACCGTTCTTTGTTTGCTATGTCATGTCTCTGTTCTTAATATATGTTTACAACTGCTTTTTTGGACATTGTGCTCATTTAGCTGAGGCTGGCTTTTTCTCTCCTCGGGGTTAAGGCCGACTCAGCCTGCATTAACTGTCTGTGTGTGAAGGCTTTTACTGACCTTTTTCTTTTTCACCCTATTTGCCTCTTTTTCCTTATTTCTTTCTTTCTCGCTTTCTCCACTAATTTTAGCCTGGCTGCTCTGGCCTCTTCTGGGAATGATTCATGTCAGTTTCCAGACGTCTGAAGTCACGGCCCAGGAACCACAACCTCAGGACTGACCGGCCGCCTGGGCCTCCCGCTGGAAGGAATACGGGCATAGGAGTCGAACTTCACGGCTCTGATGTCACACTTCCCTGCCCTCGGCCGGCCTTTAACGGGCTCTGACTGTAAAAACACTCCTGTAACTCCACACACACGACACAGTGATGCAAGCGTGTCTGCTCCGTCATGGTGGTGGCGCAGAAAAGCACGGAAAAGAGCCGCTGCTGTTTTTAGCGAGCACGCGGTGTGAACTGCTGTGCCATCCCAAACCCAGCAGCTCATTTAAAGAGCCAATTAGGAAATACTGTAACTCTCAGGAACTTCCTAGCTCAATAATAATGACTTGACCATACAAGAAAGAAAGACACATTTCAATGTCTCTGTAATGTCTTTTGTGCTTCTTGATTGCAGCATAGGCATCACGGCCATAATATTTGAGGGGAGCGTGTGTCCCCCCACATTTCCAAATAATTTGCTTGGACCCCTCCACATTTACCATGTAAAATATTAGGGCGCACAGATTCCCTGCCAGTGTGTCCCTCCCCCACATTACAAATGCTTCTGACACATTCAACATGGATGAGAGTTATTGGAGATAGTGACTGAACAAATACTCAAAGAGCGTCAGAGGAATCATGTAGACCAAACTTTGGCTTCAAAAGGGTCCAAAAGAACTGTCCAGTTCCAGGGCATGTTCGAGACTGTATAGATGGAGGAACGGCAGGAGGTCTTTCAAAATCAGCCCAAACGCTGGATTTGCCAGAGCTTCAGATTCATTCTAAAGCTGCTCAAGCTTAAGTCCAGCAAAGTTTTGGGCATGTAAATGTTTGTATTTAATTTCTAAAAACCCCCACTCATTACGGCCAACTCTAATCTTCTTCCCACATTTGGGCTGTACTTAAGAAAATCCAAAATTCTGAAGAGATGTTTCTTTGATTAAAGATTTTTTCCCTTCGTGTCAGAGTCTTTTAAGTATTGGAGGGACAAGAGTTGGTTTTAAGCCAAATTTTACACAGCATTGCTTTTCAGGTTCCATTTTACAAAGCACTGATGACAAGACAGAATTGCTGTCCTGGCCTGGGTCTGAAATGCATGTTGTCCCCATTAAACATGGCTGAATCACACAGATCACACAAACGTCTTATATTCACTGTGATGTGTGAGAAAAATTCTTAGTAATATTGACTGACTTCATCTTTTTGAAATGATAAGAATGCCAAAGCTTTATAACGAGAATGTATTTCTGCTCAACCTTTTTTATGGAAGTTCTGTCTGTTAGATTTTGTGTGTATTCACACCTAGTAACCATACAATAGTCACCCTCAAAGATTTGAACTGCCCTAAATTTAGAGCAAAATAACAGCTACACCTACCAATTCCCACAAAAATCCATCTACAATTTATTAATACATTTATTAATTCTAGCTGCGGCAGTTAATCTGTTAAGGAATAGTTCATATAAACTGTAAAAAAAACAAAATACAAATGAATATAGAGTTAGATGGTTGTAAATAATAAACTCTGAAATGTTACAAAGACTTAGTAAGCAAATAAGCCAGACTAAAGAGCAAGCATGCACAATATGGTAAATTAGAATAGAAATTGATTTTTTAATTACTATCTGAATTTAAAACTTTTTTAGTTTAAAATATTGCAAAAGTCTTGTACCGCAGCCAATTTCTTTGTACATTACTAGGAAAATAAAATAATAAGAGCAGTGATTTATTTGCAACATGTGCAAAAATACATGAAATAATATTCCTCACATATATTTAACATCTCAAAAATGTCAAAATTACATGACAAATCTTTTATCGTGTTGCTTAGTTTGACTTTTGCTCAAATAAAGGAGCAGCAAATAAACAATTCTGAAGAAAACCATTTTATCTGCATGCAAATAGTAAATCTGCTTTTAAATGTCCTGGACAAGGTGAACTTGTTGCTAGGTGTCCCAAAAAAAAATCCAACTTGGCTACTGTAAGAATGTCTTGTCATCTCGTTTAATGGAACTGGAACCTTTTTTTTTTCTCTCAAACGTGACCACAGCAGTTAAACATGAGCCAGCCACCTCCATATCCTGAACACAGTCCTGCGAGCGGAAGACAGAGCGGTACACAAACCCCGCACCACAACATCACAATGCCAGAGAGAGAACTCCAAAATCTGCAGTCGTGCACAACAAACACCCGACTTTACATGCCACAATATGTTGGAGCATGGTTTTATTTTCTGTGCAGTGAAATAAGTAAATGATATCTGTATATTAAATAGCTATATCACGACCGCTGAACAAGACTTGGCTCAAAAATGATGGATTTCAATCCAAAGATCTTCTGTTTTCTAGAGTTCTAGGCTTTGATGAGGACAATCAGCGAAGAACAGGATCTCGGTCAGCAAAAGACGTCAAGTTATTTCGTAGATTTGAGTCTTTTGGAAATTGATGATGGAGATGGATTTCAACTCATGTAAAGGTCAGGATCAAAGCGGCGCCCGGAGCGAGAGGAGAACATGTGTGAAACAGCGGCTCGGGAAGCCGAGTCATTTCTCAACGCAGGCCTGACAAACAATCAGAGCCTAAGATTTTGATTAGTTATTAGCAAGGCCTCATAGCCAATGTTAATTGCAGAGTCAATTTAAACAAAACTGTGGGTGGCTAATGCAGTTAACGGAGGGAGGGGGAGAGAGAGAGAGAGAGAGAACGTATGGCAATCACCTTTGTTATAACACAGGAGAACCAGGGAAAAGACTCAATCCATTACAGACAGATAAATAAGCAAAGCCCACAGAATTGAATGTTCTGCAAACACAAACTGTTCCAACAGAAACTGGCTGAAAGAAGAAAGGGTCTCTCCAGACTGAAAACACGCAGTGAGACAGCACGAGGAAAACAGCATGTGAGAGATGGCTTTCGTCAAGTTTGTGAATTAGTAAAATCAGGGGCATTAAGAAAATACATTTCCAATATCACAAAGAGGAAAATCAGGTGGATATTTCTAACAATAAACATTTAAATTACTATCATCACATGTATCATTTTTATATCAATGTATTAATCTCTCTCTCTCTCTCTATATTGTGTGTATATATATATATATATATATATATATATATATATATATATATATATATATATATATATATATATATATATATATATATGTATATATTTACACACATATATATATACACACACACACACACACATATATATATAAGACAGCTTTTTTTATATATATATATATATACACATGAAAATAAGAATGAGAATATTCAGAATGAGAAATGGGACGCACTGTGTGTAACCACAACATTCTACTCCAAAACTAACAATTCACATTTCACGAGCTCAAACCATCAATGACATTTAAGGTCAATTGACTCAAATATCTAACGTCTGCAATTTCAATATCTACAGTAAATGTACACATGTAAATGAACATAACCCTTTTTCCTTCTTACAAAATAAAATACTGTCTCAGCAGACTCAATACCCAACCAATCCAACCGGCAAAAGAGCAAGAGGCAGCAAACAGGTCAAAACCTCCAGGTGTTTATACTTCCGAAAGAGCTCACCATCAAGTCAGACTGAGCATCTGCAGGTTAAATTAAAACAGAGAGACTCACCATCCACCAGGTCTTGGCCGTCATGTCATAGCAAAGCTGCCACTTCACGGTGCTCTCCGGCGGGTTGCCACCCATGTGTGTGATGCTGGGGAGCTCCATGTGGAGAAACAGATCCAACGAGCGAGAGAAGGACAGAGACAGGGAGAGATGGACGGAGGACAAAAGTTCTCAGAGTGGCTCTGATGTCTTCCAAAGAGCAGGAACCAGAGGAAGAGAACTTCCAATGTTCACGAGCAGAGCCATCCTCTCCCTCATCCTTACCTCCCCAAGAGACCGGCCAGATGAGCCGAGAGAGGGAGAGAGGAGGAGAGACAGACAGAGAGAGAGAGAGAGAGAGAGAGGGAGAGACCAGCAGGATTAAGACACCAACAGCAGCTCTCAATTAAGAAAGCACACTCTCTCTAACCCAGACCATTCAGACACCGCACCACCCCAGCACAACAAACTGTAAGGCAGAGAAGTTAATGCCAGCTGTGCCAACACACACCTACTTCATTGGCTCCCATAAAACATAAACATGGACATAGAGAGCTAAGAGCAGGCAGAAGTGCGATACCATCAATGAATCAAGGCAGCGTCCCTCCTGCCGCAACACCTCATCCTGCCCTGGCGTCCTCAGATAGATTCTCTATGTGAAAAAGGAAAGAAGAAACGCACAGTTTGTCTCATGGAACTGGTCATACTACAAAGAGTCCCTCCTACACCATGGACTGACCACAATGATACTACCCGCCTTCAATCTAGCCTCATTTTTCCATTAAGTAAGATCATAAGTGCAACTGGCCGTAAACTCCGCCTGTAGCAGAATGGCACACAGATAATCTTCATTTACCTTTTAAAACTATGAGAAGCCGGTAGAAGCATCCGCCTGAGACAATTTATCAGCATCAACAGGACCGAAGACTGAATCGCACCCACAACCCACCGCACAGCTGCAGTCAGTTAGCAGGGTGTCCCCTGGGGGCTTTTCCCCGCCGTCTACTCATGTTTTTTTAATCAAACAGTGCTAAACTTAAACACATTAGAAAAAGTAAACTACAAAAAAGCTTTTCATTTCCCCCGTCGCACAAAATAAGAATAAATGAAAACGTTTTTTCAGCATGCGCCAACGTCTAGTGAAGAAGAACTGACTATGGTCACAAAAGAGAGAGAGAGAGAGGGTTTGGTAAAATGCTGGCATATTCTATTTATTTCTTTTTGTCCCATTGTCTTATAAACTAAAGAAAAAAGGACAGAAAATAATGAACTTATTCTCAGCTCTTACAGACAAATTAAAACTAACTTGACCTGCTCCCTCCATCACTGTAAACATTCATTTGAAATCCCAAAGAAGTCGGAAAAAAACTATTAAGCAATTTTTATGCTAACTTTTATGTTCTTTTATTCTTACCTGATCGATTTCACAACCAAACACATTTCTCCAGGCTGTAGCAAAACAGAAATGGTTTCATCCATGCTCAGAAAACTAAATGTTGAAATGATCTTTTATCATCATTTATAGAGCCTTATCCCCAGAGTCTCTCTCTCTCTCTCCCTCCCTCCCTCACTGGCATGACACATGCGTATCAAAAGTCAACCAGCTTCTGATCTCCAGCAGCATTGTCAATCCTGGGCATGAGCTTCTAGAAATTGGCTCTGATTTTTCAACTCACATCCAGTAAGCAGCGAAACGGCAATATTCTGCGAAGTTAAATTGAACCACATGCGGACTGTTAGCCTTCAGAAACCGGCCTGCCAATAAGGCCAAGTGCAAACCTCAGACGAGAATGTCAGCCTCGGACGAGAAGGACAAACCTCAATGACAGTGTGGACGGTTTCAACAGAAAAAACCAACGATCTTCGAGTTTGATTGCCATTTATTACCATTGGCTGACTTGGATATTTTAGGGTTTTAGAGAAATTTTAGACATAGAGTGTATGACCAATATAACTTTCTTGCAGTGACATCACATGGGTTGCATCAGGCTACTACTCTTTTAATTAAATGCATTTTCCCCAATCTGACATCAAATAAACATTTCTGATTGTTCACCAAACTATTAACATTTTTATTCCTCATTTCTTACCAAAACCAAAACATGTTTGCAATGGTAGTGAATATTTCACAGTTTAATGTGCTATACTGTCAAATAAAAACCAGCGCTGAATTACCATGAAAGTGAAATAAAGCAACCATATCATGCCACTCCTCTGCGAGACTCATCGCTGGTGTCTGACCCTGACAGGACCAAATCCGGTTCCAACAGGACTGACCCAGGCCTCATCTTATCCCAGCTGGGGGTTGAAAACCCAACTCAGGAACATTCTTTGGTCATCCACAATGATTCATGAACCAGGTCTATTCTGACAATAATGACATACTTTCTCTTGGTAACCTTTTCGCTCTTTAATTGCCTGCTGTCAGATGTTCTCATGATTTTTGATCAACAGAATTGTGGTAAAATTGTGGGTGTCACACTCCAATGGTCATCCTTTTCCCAGCCAAGAATAAAAGTCAAAACCAAGTTCAAAATAGAAGATGTAAGACAGTCGGCACAGCAGCCACATCACGCTGTAGTGTTAAATTTGTTGCAGATTTGAAGCATTGTGTGCAAGTTTATGCTAATTTTGTTGACATGACTTTGGTTTGCTGTTTCAGAACAATAACTGAGGTTTGGTAGCTCCCCAACATCCAAACTGCATAATGTCCAAATCTGTCTTTACATTATCAACATCTGAGATTGGCTGTCTCGAGTACACACAACTACTGGAAAGAGGCATATCACACTGTCACAAACAAGCATGGTGGCACATGAAGGACCTTATTCTGTATGTTGCACAGTTGGTTTGACATCATGATGACACATGATAAAAAATGTAAAATACGTTAAAAGAGAAATATTTCTTAATCAAATCTTGTCAAATGAAGGACATTAATCTCTGTGCTGCACATTTGTTTCGATGTCATCCATTAAAGTGGCTGGAGTGCGTAATAGATTTCTATTCTGAATGTTAAATGAATGTTGAATATTAAACTACACATATACAGGCTTAATTTCTGACAGCCTCCGCGTCTTGACAACACAAAACGGTGACTTTCGTCTCAGGTTAATACGGTTAAAAACTAAAATAATCATCAGTGTTTACCATTTCTTGCCTCTTACTCAAATATCTTAAAAACCACAGTACATCAATATAGAGATAAAACGACATAAACTAAATATTGCGCAAAAATACTCTATTGAAAAATGTGAGGGCAGGCGTCTTCATCACCTGACGACATAAAGGCAGCGTTCCAGTCATGAGGGGAAAAATCGCGCAGACATTTACTGGAATATCTAAGTGAAAATAAAGGAGTCGGAATAAAACAAATCCCAATGTGAAATCGGGTTTTAAATAAGCCGCTGGATGGTCAGCATGGTGCGGTGCCATGAGAGCAGTAAATGTCAAGTTTCTGTTTATAAGCTGAGAGAGAGACATGTATGAAATGTTAGCTGTAATTACACAATCTGTGGAGGACATTCTTGGGTGACCTCCAGCACAAAAGTTCTATTATAAAGAGAGTAAAAACATTGGGTCCAAATCCTGCTGTTCTGATAACTTGAGTTTATGATGTTAAAGAACCGACTGGTGGCCGGTGTGATGGTTCCGGGAGGCACCTTTAAAATGAGACCCTTTCCTTTAATCCATATTTTTAATTTCTGAGGTCCTGTTTGCCATTTGTTTCTCCCTCACTACTGTCCACAATCCCTCAATTTGAACCCAGTCCTTTGACCTTTTCTTGTTTTTACTGTTATATATTTTTAGCATAGTCTGTACAGAAACGTTTGGTAACCCTTGTTAATCTTTCCATTTGGTTTTTCTTTGTGTTTGAGGCAAGTACAGAAGACCTGAGCATGCTGGTGATTATCGCTTGGTCAGTGCTGTTATTAACTACATTACGTCTGACTACAACACAAGCCTGCATCTCTGAATGAAGGTCCACATTATGCTTATGTGAGACATTGGCTTTTGATTGGGGTGACATAGTGGCACAAATTTTACAGACTAAATTTAAGTAGCGCCTGAAAATAAGTCTAAAATATACATTTCCATTTAACTGACTTACAAATGACAGTGCTCCGGTGGCATGTTATAAAATGGGAATCTGCTGGTGGCTGTGTGATTAGCCCCAACATCTCCAACACCATCCCAAACCTCGCTGTGCCACTTCCCTGGGTGGCAGCCCCGAGCCTAACCTCTCTCTCTCCTTAACAAGGTAATCCTAGACCTCGCACAGCATTCCGCCTCCATCCAACTACAGGCCCCGGCCCAGACTCCCATTAGTGGTCTCACTAACGGGCCGTGATTACGCCTGCTCTTCAAATTAGGCCGGACCGCAGGTTTTAAACACTGTAAGGGGGTAACAGCAGCCTGTCCGTGGGTCGATCAGCGGGAGTCGCTTCGAGCTAATTAAAGGCCACCGTAACATTTGTTTCTGTTGATTGTGTTTCAGAGAATTATTTCTTCGTGGAAATCAAATGCCGCCCATGTGTGAGTATGAGTCAACTTATTCAGGGATCGTCTCAGGGAAGCATGCAGAGATCCAGCATTTTGTCCAGATGTGGAGGACTGGCAGTCCAGGAGTGCAACCATGTCGTGGCTCTTAAAGAGAAGTAAAAAAGTTTTGTTTAGATTCATTTTAATGCTAATTTTGCCACAAATATTGTTGCACTTCATGCGTTAATGTTGAAAGATAAAGGTCTTTAAAATTAAAAAGCACTAAACTGCACACAAGTATTTAGTTTTATGGAGCCAATGAAGGTTGTTCAAGGTTTTAAGGTGAAAATTTGCTTTGGATGTGTAGATTTCCCAGTTGTAATGCCAATTTGCTTCCCACTTTTGTTCAGAAACGTGAATAAACTAACTTAGTCTGGCACTCATAATTTGCAGCTATTTGAAAATGCTTTGACAAAAATCTCTCATTTTTGGGAATTCTCTCAATGTCTTAATTACAACATTGAAAGACAATCTTCCCCACTATTATATCATTTTTGACTTTCTAGAAATGAGCACACAAATTGCTCGAGTTTGCTGGACCTGACCTCGGAAATTAATGTTTTCTTTCCCAAAGAGGCTTCTGAGCTTTCTGGGCAGATCATTCAGAGAATATCGTGGCTCGAAATACCACAAATACCATAATGCTTTGCTAAAGCCAGCTTCTCAGAAACACATGCTCGTCCACGAAGGGGCGTGTTCACTGGTGTCACAGGTTCTTCCAACAAGAGAAATAGCAAACAAGGGCATCCAAAAGAACTCTGGGTGGAGCCCCGCTGAGCCGAACACAGCTGTTTTACTACAAGTTACATCACCAGAAATTGACCGTATAAACCATACATACGTTAGATGAAGTCAAGAGTATTTCTCAGACTGAGATCATTGTAAGGACACAATACTTAATGCATAAAACTTATCACAAGCCCCTTTAGTGATATTCGTCCATAATTTGGAAAGTACACTGAAGGTACACTAAGCGAAGTACATACTTTCAAATATTTTTTGCTTAATGAGTAGAGCCAAGCAATGTGTTGAGTTTGTTTATCGCTGGCTGTTTTGTGTGAGGTGTAATTTTCCAAAACAGTCTTTCTCTCTTAAGCCAAACTTAAATTGTCTCCCTCTTGTGGAAAAACTTACTGTCTGCAACTACTCCAATATCAAAATATCCACTTTTGGCTGCATCTCAAAATCCCAGCTTCATGTTCCTGTGTAAACAGTTTTAACCTTTACCATCAGACTAATTAATGCAGACCTCAGGTCAGCAAACAGTCACAGATCCAGCCAAACATGTCGTCTAGCTGAATGTTAGAAGTAAAAGCAGTAAAATGTTACAAGTTAGAAATGTGTTCCAGTGATTTCAGGTAATCAGTTAAAACCAGTAGTCAGTGTCACAGGATAGGACTTTACACCTCATATGTATATCATTTGTAATTTTTTAAAGAATACTCATTTGATGTTCAAATTCCATTATTTAAGAATCACTTCGTTCCAAACAAACTCATGAGCAATCATAAAACAGCCCATCAATCCAATTTCACACTGAAATAAAATGATAATAATATGGTCCAATTATGCAACCCGGTCATTACTTAAAATATCTCATTTACTGAAAGAAGGCTCAGGTCAAACTCATTCAGTTCAGATTACAAAGACAAAGCTATGCACTTTTTGCACAGAAATCTCGACATGCTGTTCAAACACAAGGTAGTTTTATTCCCTTTTTATTTCCATTTCCAAAAATCACAACAGTTACAGTTCACAACAATCCAAGATGTGTGAAACAAAGGCTTACGGTCCATTAGATTGATATTACAAATACTGCTATTGTTCCACATGAGTGAAAAAACTCTTACTGCAAATAATCCAGAGATGTTTGCCAGCTATTGTACTACAGTGATTGTAGTGCATGTGGATGGAGGGTATCAGTGAACTTTCTCTGAAATCTCCAAACAGACCAAAAGGGTTCACGTGACACCATCTCCAAAGTCCAACTTACTGTATATGTCTGTAGTAGATCACTGCAATCTAATAACCAGATCTGGATTGGATCAAGTCAACAGATGCACATTGATCTGTGATCAGTTTTAGCAGCTCATACAAGTAATAAGGTAGTAACTGATCACAACATTTTACAAATATCACGTCAGAAGTTCTAAAATACGTGATAATCCTTAAACTCTCTATAAACATCTAGCTTTACACTTTTATTTGTACCTTTTAAATGTGCACTGGAGTCTTTTAATTCATCAGTTCATCTTGTAAATGAAAAAAAAATACTGATTTTAAGCCAAAATGCAACAGAATGAAAAACAAAATGCAATGTGAAAGACTAACTACATTTCACCTAAACTTTACTGAGACAGGCCTTTTGTGTCCACTTCCTCACTGTTCTGCTTCATGTTCGTGAAAATGTAGAGGACACACTCCTCTCTCTGTCCACTGTTTTTACCACAGACAAGGTTTATTTAACTAGATAATACTAGGACCGGGCGCCTGGCATTTTTGCCATACCTTCTTTTTTTGATTAGGATACTTTTACCTAAAAAATGATTATTAGTGAATGCGGGTTGAACCAAAATCCAACAGATACCGCACCCTGGTAAGATAGTTTGTGTTTGGTAGGATAGTGTCCAGTCATCACTTCACCAGGCCTTCCGTCAGACTCAGACCTGCCTCAAGGAAGACATTTTGGTGAGAATATACACAGAGCTCATAGGGAGCCACATTCTTAATAAAGCAGCATCCGATCCAAAGACATTCATGTAGCTAAACACAAATAGCTAAACATGCTGAAGCAAAACATTACAGCTAAGTGCTGCTAATGCCCATTGGTTTCATCCATGCTTAGCACCTTTAGGCAGAATGCCCTTTAAAGTTCTTAGCAATACTTAGAATCCAATGTTTTTGTTCAGTGATATTCACTCTCCAGGAGTTACATAAGCACTAGTACTGAATTAACACTCGTCAGGTTTATTTGAGTCCAGCTGGACTGTGGGAAATAATTTCTTTAACAGATTTCACTGGGCTAAAGTCATGAAATATATCCTCCTGTAACGTTACAGGATGGGTTATGTTACTACTGTAAAAGTAATGTTAAAGATTTTCACCATTCCTTGTTATCTGAAGCTTGTTTATTGCATTATGTGAGTCAAGTTAGAGCTAAAGATGGAAGATTGACGCAATGCTTTTATCCAGAGCATGCAATGCCAGCCAGAGCAACATTTACACTGCAAAGCAAAAAGTGTCATTATTTTAATCAAACGTAATAATTGCAATTAGTGTGTTATGTTTGATATAACGCAAGTCATTCAGTCATTAATAAATTAAATAAATGACAACAAAGCATGTAAATACATTTTAATTTTTAAGTGATGATTTGTCGTTGTAGTGCACTGTAAATGTGACCTCTGCATTTGAGCCATCTATGAAGGAGCAGTGGGCAACTGCTCTCGAACGGTACCTTGCTCATGAGTACATCAATGGTACCTTTACCAGTCTGGGACTTGGACCAGTGACATTCCGATCACGGGGCCATCTCCCTAACCGTTACCAACTGCTCCGAATGCGTCATTGTGCTTGCTACAACAAGGTCAAGAGATCCCACCATTTTATTTTGAGAGAAGAAGCATTCATTCTCCTACAGCTGTGATGCAATATCATAAGCACTATTCCTCACCTGTCCACAAAAGGTGCTCATGATATCAGCAGATCAGGTCTTCTCAATCTAGAACAGCAATGACCTCATGTCACACAAAACCAAATCTCTAATGTGCATTTAAAACAAGCTGCATTGGACCTTTTGATTGTTTTATATGTTACTGTTTTACAACATTTGCTGTTATTATTTTTGGCTTAAGTAACACAAGCTGGAGAAGTGCTGAGGTCTAAAGCCACATGTTTGCAATATGCAAAGGATTTTTCTATGGTATAAAGTTTTAAAAACTCACGTCGGCGAATCCTAATTGGCCAGATGAGTATGGAGCAGAGGCAGAGTCCGGCGACCAGAGCCACGCCTCCAGTTACTGCCACCATGATGCTGTGGTAGAACCACACACATTCAGGGCAGCAAACCAGCGTGCTGTAAACGGAAAACACAACACTGACCGAGAGGGTCATCATACACACACAGAGATACACTAACGACATCTAATGTTGGAAATCTACATAAAGTGACTGGAATGTCAAATGAGAAAGGCTTAAACAGCATCCTACAGCAGCATCCCATTCCATTAGAAACCAGACTCATCGGTCACTTTTCTTTATGCAAGTAGACATTTACCCCAAACACATGACATTTTTTAACTAATAAAGTTACTCAAAAGATGAGCATACTTAACATTTATTTGTTAGCAAAATATTGATTGTATTGTTAGTAAACATTAAGTGAGTAACATACAAATATAGAGAATTTCAATATGTGGAAAAACTCTTGACTCTTGACAATGAGTTACACACACACACAGACACACACACCCCACAGTTCTATTTAGAATGTTTGAGTGCAGCAGAGACGACCATTAAACACAAAGCTCCCTACATACTAAATTCCTGAGTTAATTCCACCAAATCAGCCACTGAATGTCCTTCTCTTCACCCCTAGTGCTACTTGCTGACTTTGGAGAAAGGTTTAAACAGATTATTGTGTGTTACTTACCGACAGGGGTACAGGGCCTGGATAATCATAACTGCAAATCCATTGGCCACCTTGTCTGTAAAGCTCATTGCTCCATATACAAAAGCACCACTTTGCTGACAAACGAATGAGGGGAAATTACATCATAAGTTAAAAGCCCACTTTAAACATGTAGTCAAAATGGTAGATTTTTAATTATATCTATTTTTAAAGCAATTTGAGACTTATCACACTACAAGAAACCTTAAATGAAAAGGTGCAATGCTGGAAATGTTCCTTTAAAAGGAACATTATTTTAAATAGATACAATTCCTTTAAAGACCACTGACCACATAAAACAAGTTTAAAGGAGTTACCGTCTGATTTCCAATGAGATTGGCTGTCATGGACAGTGACATAACCAGAATGATGGCAGACCCAGCTCCGAGCAACACGGCCGCCCCAAAAACCCGGCTGCCCATCTTCAGGTCCAGCAGTACCCAGCTGGCAAACCCCAGGATGGGAAGGAGACCTATAAAATATGTCATCTAAAAGTCCAGAGAGAGAGTTCAAAATATGGGCGTTCAGAAAAACAGATACAACTCAGTACAACTCACTTAGGATGTTGGAAAACCAACGATGTTAAAACTCACAGTTGAGCCAATATATCTGCTGGCAGGCTTCATGGCCAGAGAAGAGAGCAAACCACTGACAAAAAGCACCAAAGGAATGGTGGCAATGTAGTTCTAAAGAAAAATGTAATGTTATTACAACCAACTCACAGGACGTTACTGTCAAGAACATCAGTGAACAGAAAAATATTATGGAGATCTCTCTGTACCTTAGGTAGTTGTAAAGAGTTGATCAGAAACATAGAGATGTAAGTTTGTGAGAGGTTGACAATCAGACGAGTGCACATGTAGAGGGCAGCAACCTGTAGGAACAAAAAAAAAGTCAGTAGTATTACCGACAACAATCACTTTCATTTATTCATTCTTATTGAATGAAGCCTTTGGCAAAAGGTTGGCACTGGTTCGCCTTATCAATATATTAGCACTTTAGTTAAAAAAAAAAGTTTTCTTTATATACTGCACATATTAGGGTGGTGTACCACAGGGCTCAATTTTGGGCCCTATTTAATTTAGTGTTCAAGGCTCATTATGTAGAAACTGTACCTCTGATGGTCAGTCTGAGGGTAATCCTGATTTTAGGACTCACATTTTTACAAATAAACTCACAAAAATCTCCTCCTTTCAATTCAGAGACATTTGCCAGTTTAATCTGCCAGTGTACTTAAAAATAAACATTCTGTCTACCGCAATGCTTAAACCAGAAAAAAATAAATAAGAGAAAAAAACATTATACTATTATAAAAAATATTATTAAGCTAATTTTCAAATATCTATACTCACGTCAAGATATATCTATATATACAGTATATCTATCTATCTATCTATCTATCTATCTATCTATCTATCTATCTATCTATGATCAAATGCTATATATATATATGCCCATATATATATTGCATTTGACCCTAACTGCATTTAGGATCCTAGTCAAGGTTCAAATAAGGCATTTCTAACCTGATAAAAGGAAGGTTCAGTAAGCCAGTGTTTCCACTGTAGTACGGGTCCAGAGTTCCGAGCAATGTGTGGGAGAAGAGGCTGGTGCTCCATCGACTCATCCTGCTGCTGCACCTTCTCCCTCGTACCCACATGGAAAATGAGGGAGAAAATGGAACCAACACCCAGAACGATCAGTGCCAGGTCCTGAAAAATGAAGAGAGGACTGAAGAGATGAACTAATCACAACAGTTATCAATAAACTATGATGGAATCACAATGTTTTATATTTTAATTTTTAAAAGCTTATTTGTGCTAGAAATTATTATTTCGAAGGAATAATGTGCAATAATGGCTCAGAAACTGAAATAATGCTGTGGGATAACTATCAAATCATCTTATGCCTGCTTATTAGCAATTTATGTTCTGCTGTAATTCAGATTATCTCCAAAAAACGCATATTTTACTATATATAATGCATATTACTATATTACATATTACACAAATGGGAAATATGAATGAACAACTTGAGTAAGTGCAGACAGTCAACAGTTAGCTCATCCAGTTCCATATCTGCTATAAAATCAGAGTAGAACAAGAAGGGGGAAATAAATCCATTTGTAATGTGTTCAGATATACTGACCCCTAATCCATTTTCTTGCTTTGTGACTAAGTTCTGCACAAATTCAAGAATGAATTACACTGTAAAAAATTCTAAATATTTTTACAGATTTGGGAGGAAAAAAATCTTGAAATAGACTACAGCTTTAGTCCATTCAAGACTTTCATTTTACAAGAGCGCTTAAATACATATATAATACATAGAAATATGTGAAACACAACAATCAAAGTGACCCGTGGTCAGGGTTTTTGGTGAGCTACTGAAAGCCTTGCAATTCATTTCAATGGTGCTACTGAATAAATTTGTTTAAATTTGTACAGACTACAGAATAATAAAGGGTTAGAATCGTTGCTGTAATGTGACTCTCACCCTAAATAAAGGGATGTCCTGATGACTCAAGTGATCAGCTATAGTTGGGTCGGCCGCATGCTGGAAGTGGAACAATAACCAGGCCACTGCGTAGACTGTGATATTGGCTACTACTGTGAATGCATACCTGTATGCATGAGGTTTAAATCACACACGTCAAAGTGGAGACAAAAGTTAAATAGATTACAATGCAGTCCAGTGTGACACATCAGTATTATCTAAGCGCTGATGTATTTAAGATAAATATGATGCACTGTCACCAAACGTTTACTTCAACAATAGAAATTGGTTTGGCTAAAAAAAAAATAAAAAAAAACACATTCACAATTATTCTTTCTTCTCATTTTAAAACGTCATAAAGAGTTTGTCCTTAAAAAAGAATCATATGACTCACGAATATTACACTAGTTCAGGCTAGTTTTCCGGCAAGAGTGCGTGGGATCATGTGACAATACATGTGGTAGTAACAAAATTTTAAAAACATTCAAAATAACAGACATGGGTGGTTTGAATGTCATTTGAATAATTTTTTGGTTTATCTGCACAGCACTATATGGAAGCTCACAAATTATTTCACATAGTTCTGATCCTACACCGGATGTTATCATTTTCACCCTCACTTAAAACAAGCAACATATACCATGCTGCCTTTCTAGGATTTTTCCTATAAGATCATATATGATCAAATCCTCTTGTACCTGTAGGCGGTGAGCTCCACCTTGGCGTGCTCACAGGTGGCCAGCTCCGGGATGAGGGACAGGTGTGAGATCTGGGTGGCTGCCCAGCCAAACTGGAAGATGATAATGAAGGGTGTGAAGTAAAGCAGCTCGACCCACTGCGGCGTTCCGGCCCTACAGCCCACACAGGGGTTGAAGATGAACGGAAAAGACAGCAGCACGCTGATGGTCCCTGCAAACATACACATACAGAACACCAAATCTTAAACCAACACTTACCACGCAGGGTTTTGCGTTTACTCAGATGACATGAAAAGATTCATAAAAAAAACAAATGTTTTAGTTGAACTGACAAAGAAGTAAGAAAATAAATTACATTTGACTTTTAAATTACTCTTGCATTACATAATTTACTAAGTACATGTGTTTAATTATTTCAAGTGCTCCAGTTTTGATGTTCTTTTATCCCCGTTCCTTATGTTTTACTATTATTTTATGTGTATGAGCTTTATTTGTGTAAACTGTAACCACGGAGTTACATTTTAAATCCATTTGGAAGCTATATAAATCAGGTTAACGGTCGTCATCATAAGAGGTAGAAGAATGTGCACACGTCCCCACGTCCCCAAGCGCTGTACTGACAGCTTCTGTTGCACAACATTTCTCATTCCCGGCTTTATCCTGCTCAAAACCTTTGCTTGGCATAACTGACACATCTCCGATGCCCAATCCTGCTCCTGGACAGAGACCAACACAACACGCCTCATTACTCAAACCAAGGTGTGCAGGAACATGTGAACATAACAGCAAGGCACTTAAGATTATGGTTCAAACTACATTTGAGAGAATGATGGGGCCAAGTGGTTACAGGTTCCATCCTACCTCCAGCACCACCACACATTGGGTCCCTGAGTAAGACCCTTAACCCCAAGTCGCTCCAGGAACGTCGCTGTCCTAGCAGCATGTGATGTGACAATCTAGTCATTTGATTTGATATTTTTTGAAAATGAGAATAAAATGTCTAGTGATACAACAGAAACCAATGTTAACAAACTTGATCAAATTATTGAATTTTATATGTCTAGGTTCTCGATCGTCCAGGACATGATGACCTTGAGGGTTTGAAACTGAGGCAACCAGACTTCACTGAAAGCTGTTTCAACACGTTTCACCTCCAATCTGAAAAGCTTATTCCCTTTATATTGTTTAAATCTGTTGGGCGAGTTCCAGATATTTATCCTCCAAATTGATCACCCCTTGGTCCTGTAAAGTCACCTAGTCACAAACCAGTTTGAGCATAAATGCCTGGAAACCATCAGATTTTTCTACGAACTTAAGACTTTCAGCTTCAGAAGATGAGGAGCCAAAACGTCTTCAAACTTACCTTTATTTAGTCCAGTAACGTAAACTAACGGTCAGTATGGGGTCCTTCATAATGTGTAAAGCTGCCTCTCACCGATTAAGTGCCAGGTCTTCCTCTTGCCGTACGAGCCGCATCCCCGGGTCCGGTCCGACTCGTAGCCCACCAGCGGGGTGGAGACGCCGTCCGCGATCTGACCCACCAGCAGCAGCAGCCCCGCGTTGGTGTCCTGGAAGCTGAGCACCGAGTGGTAGTACACCAGCAGGTAGGTGAACCACATGGAGGCGCACAGGTCGTTGAGGAAATGTCCCACCGCGAAGCTGAGCCTCTTGAGGAGGGGCAGAGACATCACCGCGTCCGACATGGCCAGAGGAGACGCTTCATAAAGCTGCCGAGCGCTTATGCGATGTTCCTGGCGTGTTTTAACTGGACTCCCGCGCGGACAGGTGCGCTGGTGAGATCAGACGCGCGGGGGTTTAGGGGGAAATCCAGCGGTTTGGAGAAGAAAGGGAGACGCGCCGCGGTTGATGCTGGTTTGCTGTAACGACGCCGCGGAGAACTTTTGCTTTTATTTTCCTGAGAGGAGCCACGATGGTGGGCGGGAGAATGATCACCACCCCCTTTATGTGGGGGGAGAGAGAGAGAGAGAGAAGGAGGGAGGATGACAGGGGTGGTGGAGAGAGAAGGAGGGAATAGGAGAGAGAGAAAGAGAGAGAAGGAGGGAGGGAGGATGAGAGGGGTGGTGGAGAGAGAAGGAGGGAATAGGAGAGAGAGAAAGAGAGAGAAGGAGGGAGGGAGGATGAGAGGGGTGGTGGAGAGAGAAGGAGGGAATAGGAGAGAGAGAAAGAGAGAGAAGGAGGGAGGGAGGATGAGAGGGGTGGTGGAGAGAGAAGGAGGGAATAGGAGAGAGAGAAAGAGAGAGAAGGAGGGAGGGAGATAGAAACAAGGAGGAGGATGGGGAGAGAGAGAGAGAGAGAGAGAGGAGAGAGAGAGAGAGAGAGAGAGAGAGAGAGAGAGAGAGAGAGAGAGAGAGAGGCAAAAACAGATGGAGAGGGTAGGAGGGAGGAGAAGAAAAGGAGAGAGTGTCACATGGTGGGGTGGGAAATGGGAGAGAAAAAGAGGGATGGAGAGAAAGGAAGGAGCAAGGGAGAGAGACAGAGGATGTGAGGGGAGGGGTGGAGAGAGAAGGAGGGAATAGGAGAGGAGGAGTAGAGGAGAGAAAAGGAGGAAAGAGAGAGAAGGAGGGGTGGAGATAGAAACAAGGAGGGAGGATGTGTGAGAGAGAGAGAGAGAGAGAGAGAGAAGGAGGGAGGCAAAACAGATGGAGAGGGTAGGAGGAAGGAGAAGAAAAGGAGAGAGCATGATATGGCGGGGTGGGAAATAGGAGCGTGAAAGAGGGATGGAGAGAAAGGAAGAGGGGTTGAGGAAGAAGGAGATGAAAGGGTGTGAGATAATGAGATGGAGGGAAAGGGAGAGATAGATAAATGTAGGCCGGGGAGGTGAGAGAAAGAAGGAGGGAACGAAGAGAATGTGAGATGTGTGTGAGAGAGAAGTGGTGGTGGGGAACAGGAGAGAAAAAGAGGAAGCGGGGGAAAAAAAGAGTGAGATGGAGGGAAGGAAGCAGGAAAAAGAGAAGACAAGATACACATTTACAAAATATTTTTCTCTCATGTTTTTGGGTTGTTTCTTGTGTTATTCTATCATTTGTTTTGTTAGCCTAATGTCACAAGGCCCCTTGTCTCTTGTAGAAAGCACTACTTGAGTTGAACAGAACTTCTGAATAAGTATTACACGTACAAAATGTAATCTACTGATGACAGCTTTTTCTAAGTATGTTCAATGTAATTTGAACACTTCTCCATCAGGTGCCAGGAGTCATGAAGTATTCTCATGACCAAATCCACATGCTTGTGTGACACCAGTATTATTGCATGTTGTATCATCTCACTTCCCCTATTGTTCTCCCTACACTTATCATGACACCAGCATGTACCCCAATACGAAATGCAAGACATCAGTCTATTCATCAGCTAGCAAGTGCTAACTATTAAACCAGGTGTCCAGAAAAGAGGGAAACAGTGAGGTGCAACAAGGAGAGACTTAGCAGACTCTGGACAAAAAAAAATATTGCTATAACCTGGGTGGAGACAAAAACACTCATCTCAGCAGTTAAATAAATAAAAAATACTTACAAAATATACACAGTTGTGTTCAAAATAATAGCAGTCCAACATCACTAACCTAATCAATCACTGTTTTTGGTAGAAATTATATTTCTACGTGGCAAATAATTTTCTAGTAGGTGTACAAGAGTAATAGAAAACCAACAGTCATGACATGCATACTGCTGATTCTGTGTAATTGAATCGTTAATTGAAAGGGGCATGTTCAAAATAATAGCAGTGTGGAGTTTAATTAGTGAAGTCATTCATTCTGTGAAAAACCAGGTGCCAGTTACGACCCTTATTTAAGGAACAAAGGCAGCAAATGTTGTACATGCTGGTTATAGTGCACTTCTCTCTGAAACTGAGTGAAATGGGTCCAGACATTGATAAGAACAGCATACCTTGATTAAAAAGTTGACTGGAGAGGGGAAAACATAAAGAAGTGCAGAAAATGATAGGCTGCTCAGCTAAAATGATTGCAAATGCTTTAAAACGGCAACCAAAACCTGAAGGACGTGGAAGAAAATGAAAAACTACCATTCAAATGGATCGAAGACTAGCCAGAATGCCAAAGACTCAGCCAATGATCAGCTCCAGGAAGATCAAAGAAGATCTAAAGTTACACGTGAGTACTGTTACAATTAGAAGACGCCCATCTGAAGCCAAGCTATCGGCAAAAAGCCTCCGCAAAGTCCCATTGATGAAAAAAAGATGTGCTGAAGAAGAACACACTGACTGGCCTCGAGAGGAATGGCACAACATTTTGAAAGCAAGACTATTCTTTTTGGGTCTAGTGGCTGCAGTTTGTCAGACAACCCCCAAACACTGAATTCAAGCCACAGTACACTGTGAAGACAGGGAAGCTGGTGGCACAAGCGTCATGATATGAGGATGTTTCTCATACTACAGTGTCGGGCCTATTTATCGCACACCAGGGATCATGGATCAGTTTGAATACCACAAAATACGTGAAGAGGTCATGTTGCCTTATGCTGAAGAGGAAATGCCCTAGAAATGGGTGTTACAACAAGACAACGACCCGAAACACACCAGTAAACGAGTAACATCATGGTTCCAGACCAACAAGATTGACGTTATGGAGTGTCCAGCCCAATCCCTGGACCTTAACCCATTAGAAAACTTGTGGGGCGACATCAAAAATGCTGTTTCTGAAGGAAAAAAAACAAGAAATACAGAAGAATTGTGGAAGGTAGTCCAATCATCCTGGGCTGGAATACCTGTTCACAGGTGCCAGAAGCTGGTTGACTCCATGCAATGTAGATGTGCAGCAGTTCTCAGAAACAGTGGTTATACAGCTAAATATTAGTTCAATGATTCAAAGGCAAGCCAAATCTTTTCAGTTTATACAGTGAATGAGTTTGTAATGAAGACTGCAACACTATTTTTTTAACAGCCTAATATTGCCTTTTCTTCACTTTCGGTAAAGGAATAACAAATGTGATGAATTCTCTCATGTTTTGATTTGGAATAGAATTTGTAGTGTTCCCAATGCGTTTGATTGTATGGAAATAAAAGCTTTATTTGAGCTTTATTCACTTTTTTTGACACACTGCTATCATGAAGACAACTGTACCAAAAATAAAGAAAAGTAAGAATGTTGTTAGAGTAAATATTCCTCTTTCAGGTGTTTCACAGTCCTTGAGGAACATTCACCAATATATATTCTTAAATTTATTCTTAAGAAAGTTTAACTATTTACACATGCAAGTAGCGTTATATTATACAGCTATATAATGGAAGAAAAACCAATAAAACAATGTTTAGCAAGAGTGCTCTACACCATTTGTAGATTCTGTTCTTACCCAAGAACCAATCTCAAATTAGAAAACATAAATCAATGTCAATCTTTAGCAGAATTTTTTCCAGAGGATTCATGTTAGGTTGAATGATGGTAGAAATGCACGGCTTGTGATGACGACGTGTTGAGCAGCACCTTTGTATACAGGAGCATATCAAGTTGTATAGTTACAGTGTGATTTGAACAAGCTGTTAATAAAAATGTTCCGTCTACTTTTGCATTACCTTCAGTACAGTCCTCGTGCATACAGCATGTGGTAAAAATGGCTTCCACAATCTATTTAAGGCTTTTTGACCACACTACATCACGTTACAAATACTCACAGAAAGAGGCTCTGACCATATACTGTCATACGTCAGGAAACACTCACAGTCACGGTGTCACTCAGTGTTTATGTGCGGAAAATATTAATGACAGACCTAAGCAACTGAGGGAAAAGGAAGACTCCTACACAACTGGGAAAGCACCTTGGCTGGATCATTTCCTTACGCTCTGCTGCAGGACAACATACACGACTTAAGAATATCACTTAAAAACACACTACTGGTGGAGAAAAAAAATGTTGCAAGGTCACTGCTGCGTTCAGAATTAAATTCACAACAAAGTCAAAGTGATTATAATATCCACCACCACACTGTAAACATGCAGCTACAATATATGTTTTCAATCATATTAACAATGTGACAGTGAACAATAGAATAAATGTATAACCAAACTGGACATTTATCCATTTGTGCAATGACAAGTTACAAAGAATATTCAAAATCCCCCCTTTCACATGGACATGAGTACGGTCACGGAGACCATATAATAATTGCATTAACCCTAATATCAGAACTGAAAAATCAGTGAATGTCGCTCTATGTGGTATTATTTTTGTTTGTTTAACAAAAAATAAAACAGAGAGGCATTTACTGATTTTCAGTTCTGATATTAGGGATAATGCAATGCAATGAAAGGCATTAAATGAGTTTCTTAGCAAAGAGTGTCTTTAAACTGTATTAAACATTCTGTGACTGAAATCAGAGCATTGTTACATGTATTACGTCATCTGCATGACATTTACACAACAGCGTAGGCATGGATGTGTTGCTTTGACCTTTTTGTGCAAAATTTCAAAACTAAGTCTCGCAAAACACCTCAATATCTACAATGTGCGTCATCCATCGAGCACACATTCAATATTTTACTCTGCAGTAGGTTATTAATTCACAACCTGGTAACTCACAACCTGACTTCGTCTGACCCATCCGTGCAGGAGCACTGGGCAGCACCAGGGTAGCAGGGCCTGAGGATGGTACTTTTACTGGCCTGGGATTTGAACCTGCAACAAACCGATTACAGGGACGACTCTAACCGTTAGGCTACTAACTGGCCCATAATTTAACTAGTACATCACTTACTAAAAGGGGAAACCTCATCATAGTGAACTGTAGTAATATTGTGGTGATGGCCTAGGGTTTGGGAACTCTGTTACAGACCAGGAGGTTGTGGGTCAGAGTCTTGCCTCCAGCACTACGGAGGCTGTCCCGTAATAAGGCAACGGAAGTTGCTCTAAATGATGGCATCTGCTGTCAATGTAGATGAGCTGGATTAACACGGTTCTGTCAGTAAACATATAGGACATCATCTCAATTCTTACTCCTTATGGCTTGACGTCTCCAAGGCTCCACCAGCAGCAAGAATGCAGAATAAATACAGTAAATGAAAATGGTGGCTTATGACAAGTGAAAACACTGTTGACAGATCACATAACGACGCCCCATCAGATTTTTCAAAAGTGGAGGAGCAAGAACCTGTGTGGAAGCAAATGATACTCACCTAAGAGGGGAAAAAAAAGACCTTATTTCATAATTATTACATCATATTTCATAACTACGATGCTCATAAATAGTCATGAAATAGTATGACACAGTAACAAGAAAAGCTGTTCATAGGTTAGAGTGAGGTGTTTCATCAGCGTGTGTGATACGTTTCCATAAACATGAACAGCTGCAGCAGTACCTGTAATGTGGGAAAGGTGCTACAAGGCAGCTGTCCCTAATGATTATTTTTATCATTTTGATGCCCATATAAGGGTTTAAAATAGAGAGAGAGAGAGAGAGAGAGAGAGAATTAATCCAAGGTCAAAAGACAAAATGCTCAGACAAACACCGCAGGACACAGTTGCTTTAACTTTAAACATTTTACTTGGAAAGGCACAAACTATGATTTCCTGGTAAATAATTCTGATGTGAAACATAAAAGAGGAGGACCATGTTTTCTTTCTTGCCTTTAAATTGTGGCCCTTGTACATGTCTCATGTTTGCATGGGAATCATCCTGGGGCATTTACATCCTTTATTGTCCAGTCTCTACCTGTAGGTCTTCGCTTCACGCCCCCTAAAAGTGCAATAATTAGCAGAGAGCTTAATATCAGTTTGTCCCGCCATCGTCCACAGTACCTGAGACCAGTCACTGTGCTACAGAATCCACGGCAACAGAACAAAAACAAAAATAAACAAACAGAGAAAGAGAAGAATAAAAAATCCAGATCACTACAACATAAAATGTGGAGGTTTGTTCCAACCCAGGTACTCGGCTCTGAAAACAACCCATGATCTCATTACCAACAACAAACAAGAGGAAAAAAAAATAAATCTTCCAAATCCACTTGAGATGAAACGCATCATTCCGCTTTCCCGATTTGCAGTCCTCGCCCTCCGATTTGAAACAGATAAGAACTAACAGCTAAGGAAATCATTTTATCTGATCCGTCCACATCCCGTCCTCAGAACAACGGCCACTGATCAACATAAATGTTTTGCATGGAATCTAGAATACAACAAACTGTTTCGAACAGCTTTTTTTTTTCCTCTCAAATTCACGTTTTCTCTGGTGTTCACGTAAATCGCCATCTCTTATTTTAATACAATCCACCATCCCCGTCCTATATGTGATTTTTCTCTACAAGTTTCTTAAGTTTATTCTCTTGGTTTAAAGGAAATAGTCCGTTGTGTCCACAACACTCCTTTACGACTCCAACACGAGGAGCAGGTGCAGGGCTAATGCGTGAGGAAGGGCATAAAGAGGAGGGATAAAGGAGAGAGACGAGAGAAAACGAGAGCGGTGGGGACAGGTGAAACAGAGAGGGGGAGATAAGGGGAGGGGAGATGAGATATAAGTGAGCAGTGTATTTGCTTCTGTTTAAAACTCGACAGTGACCAGGATGATTCAAGTTCTCTTCCAATCAGTGCTGTTCACTTGTGTCTCTGCAGGGCTTTCCTCTTTCTCCGCTTGAAGAAACAGCAGCACCTGAAACAAACGCACATCCACAGAAGACACTTAAACGGCAGCACTAGTCACCATTCATAAAGAAGCTGCCATTTTACAAATAAAACAATAAAATTAGGTTTGCAGAGGTCGTACGCTGGAAGTGGATGATGTTACCGCGTTGCTGTTATGTAGCTTGTGCACTTAACTCTATTTATAAAACTTACAGGTACAACAATATGCAAGTATTATTTATGAATTTTCTCATAATTTGAAACTTTATTATCCATATCTGAGTGAACACCTTTAAAGCTTTTCCCCAACATTTCTTGTGCAAACTATATTCATCTACACAGCTGGTAGTATAATGGTTATGGCACTCGCCCTCTGATTGGAAGGTCGCCGCTAAAGGTACCACTGAGAGACTCATGAGCAAGGTAGCGTCCCCAAGTGCTGCCCATGTCAGCTGCCCGCTGCTCCTTCACGGATGGGCCAAATGCAGAGGTGGCACCTTTACTATCCACCCGTCCTCATCCACTTACCCATGTTATGTTTGGAAGAAAATAATCATTGTCTGATACACTATCTACTTGTTTCCCTACACAGTACATTTTATTACCTGAGACAATTCTAAGACAAGTCTTTACTACTGTGGATGTGACTTTTAGCCGGACCTTTCTAAGCAGAAATGAGTATTTTCTAGAGATGGGCCGATACCACTTTTTTACGTCTGACACCGATACTGATATTGTAAATTTGGATATCTGCCGATACAGATACAAATCCCACACAGTCACAGTCTTTTTTTTAATGCTATTAAATGTCTGAATACATGACTATGACTATTGTTATGCTTAAGGAAATGCTTGATGCAAATACTGGTTTCCTACTAAAACAATGTAATAAATATAACTGCAAGCAGTGATTACGGGGGCCATGCAGTCTGCAGTCTTAGTAGTTTGACGAATCGAAGTGTACAGACGTTGAAAAATGACATGTTTCATCCTTTTCTCTAGGGTACTACGGTTCAAAACTTATTAGGCAAAATGCAAAATAGCTTATTATAGCGCCACCAACTAGCAGAGTGGTGCAATTTTTTTCCCCCGAGTACTGGGTGTGGTACCAGAACTACCTGTCAAGTTTCAAAGCTGTAGCCCCACCAGAGGCGGATTTCTATCATCTCTTTTCCACTACACTGGTGCTGGTGCCAGGTGCCGGTTTTGGTGCACGGCCGGTGCTGAACTGAGAACCGGCCCGCATTTACACTGACCAGGGAGCTCAGCGGGAGCCTCATGATAATACGTCACAGGTCACGCCCACTAAACCAACGGTTGTTCGTACGAAGCCTGCAACTTTTAGTTTTTCCTTTATTTCTTCATGTGCCTTCTATTTTTTTGCGCACCTTCTAATTTCTGTTGAATCTGGACGTCCATATTGCTAAAATAGCTTTAATTTCTTCTGCGCTCCACGTTACCGGACTTTAACTCTCTGCCATTTTCTCTTCCAACGCTACCTATCACTCCGCCCACCTCTTGTGACGTCACGGGTTCTCGGTTCTAGACCAGCAAAGTTTAGGGGCCGGTTCGGAGCCGGTTTTAGGGCACCGGCACCAATTTCTGTTCTGTGGAAAAGCGCGGCACCGGTTCCAAAATTGGAAACCGGCACGGGAACCAGAGCAGTGGAAAAGGGGCTTATGACTCTCAGTGTGTGGCATTGCAGTCCTATGCCAAGCCCACCACATTTATTTGCATATTACAGCCAAATAAAGACGTAAATTAAAAATGTGCTCGATAATCATTAAAGAAGAGTGTATTGGGATTCAAATGATACCAGTTGCATGCAGATTGGATAAAAATTCAGGGTCTAGTTCGCAAGAGATGGTTTTGCATATTAGCGAGAAATCCAATATGGCGGAAATAGATGCGAGGGTCTATAAAGATTCGTCTTGACCCAAGGAGTAAGATGGTATAATATTTTTGAGAATCGGAGCTACAGTTCAAAAGTTATTAGGCAAAACGCAAAATAGCTTATTAGCGCCCCCAACTGGCAGAGTGGTGCAATTTTTTTTCTTGCCTGAGTAGTGTGTGGGGTTTGGACTGTTGGGGTTTGGGCAGAGTGGCCCAATTTTTTTTGCCTGAGTAGTGGGTGGGGTCCCGGACCTACCTGCCAAATTTCGGTGCAATATTCCACTGCATGGCCCCCTAATTACACACGTATATGCAGAATTATTTGTTCGTTTAGACATAAATATTTATTCCTTCTTATTGATTACAATATAACATTATAAAATTGAAAACAATTTGATGAATTGAAAATGAAATACTGAAGTTTGTCATTTTGAACCAATTTGGCCTATAAAATTAGCTGCTTTTGCAGAGACCTACATTTCCCACAATCCTCCACGCTCGCCCCGGAGCCGCGTCACAAGAAAGCGTTCCAGAATAAACAATGGAAAATCTAAATAAACGGCAGAATTGTGAGTAGAACTCTGGTTATTGTGGTTATTTATCAGCTAAAATATGGTCTGTGTCTGTGATAAAGGGGACATTTTGACCGAACGCTCACGCACGTGGTCATTAACACAGTGCGTGTGTTTACATCGCGAAAAATGTCATTTATGCGTTTTAATGCATTTTCTTCTGTTTTAGTGCACAGAACATCTCACAAATACTTTCACATGCAGAGGGATCAGGTCTTGTCTTGATCGCGCTACCCAAAACGTTGTGTGTCACTATTAAGCCTCCGTGTGAAATACAAGCGGAGCTGCTCTAGTGAGTAAAATTAATTAAACCAAGCTTCGATTCTAGAAAAATTGCTTTGCCCATTTTTTGTCATAGAATTATTTGAGTTATGACAATAACCGGCAATAATCGTTTCAGCTCTACTCTACCGCAGTGCCACTTCGCATGCATAACAAATTGAGCGTGCACGCATTTACAGATCAGCTCCATAGAACGGTCCAATGCCACCGATCCAGCTGTTTGAGCCGTTATCGGACCGGTTACATCTCCAGTATTTACCAATGTGAACACACCACAGTGCACTGCAGCAAAATGTAATCTCTGCATTTGACCCATCCATGAAGGAGCAGTGGGCAGCTTTTTTTGGCAGCTCCCGGGGAAGTGCTAGGGGACGGTGCCTTGCTCATGAGTACCTCAGCGGTTCCTTTACCGGTCTGGAACTTGAAGTGGCGACCTTCTGATCACTTCTTAACCGTTACGCTACTAACTGCCACACAAAGCAACGCTACTCGGCGTTCAACATGGGCGGCTCGGTGCATCTCTGTTGGAGTTTGTTGGGTCTTTTCAGGGTCTACATATGCAGTGTAGTTTATGGTTGCAGTGCTGTATCGATTCCAGAAGAGGGCACAGTCTTACTTTGTGTCGTCTGCCACCTCCACCTCCGTGGCGGCGGTGATCGGGGCGTTGGAGTGTCCTGCAGTCGGGTCGTCCGTGTTCAGCTCTCCGTTAGTCGAGCTCATTACCTGCACAGTCAGCACACAGCCAGATCAGGAGCGTTATATTAAAAATGAGAGATCAGCAGTGTTCTATGGTATACAAATTAGGGATGCACCATAAGGGAATTATTGGCTGATATCGATATCCAATATTTTCATGCTTACATCTGGCGTTGAGCTTGAGCGTAGGCAGAGTTGCACGCCTCAAGACAAGATATTTTGCTCACCAAAGTTCCACTGCACACTCAGAATTTTGGCACAAAAATAGCACCATAACTTTCTAACACAGCGCCCAGTTAAGCGAGTGCGAATGCAGTAGAGTCGAGGGGACGGGGCATTTCGAGTGTAGTGCGCAACATCTGTGGTGTACCAAATCAAATAGGGTGCACATGACACTCCATGTGCACTACCTAGTGTGTAGGGAGCCATTAAGCTACAACCCTGGCTATTTCCTGAGATGTATACACATAAAGTATGATAAGAGCGACTACTATACTAGCAAGTGCGGTAGTATGCGGCTCAGGACACAACCCATGTGCCAGCTCACATGCCAAGTGAGGCAAACAAGAGATTTAGCTCACAAACATGCATGCTCAGAATACTGGCACAAAATAACACCATACGTTTTAAGACAGAAGCCGCGGGAAGTATAAAATCCGACCTTGGACATGCCTGGCACAAACATTACCTTTCCAACGTACAATAAATGTGTCATAAAATATCGGCTGAAAAAATCAGGCATATCCAAGCATCGGTCCCATGTCAATGATAAAAATAAAAAAAAAAACAATCAGCCAATTTAGATACGATTCCAATATTACCATGCATCCCTAATACAAATAAATACAGAGAACACCTGCAGCAACACCTGAATTCTTCACACACTGATACATCGGTGTGTTTGTAGTTGTAGCATTTAAACGGACAGGACCACTATTTATTAAAAAGAAGCCAGTTCACATATGTGACCCTCCATCGGCAAAACCAGTCGCTTGTCGCAATGGAGGTTTCCGAGAAAAACGAGCGTTTATGTTGCGTGGGGTAAAATTGTGGATTTTTTGTTTTTAGTGTTTTGAAACAGTGGAAGGTCTATACTGTACTGTTGTGAATAAATTTGGCTGAAAAACTTACCCTTTCCATCCTAAAAACGTGACTTTCTTGAGGTGAGGAATTCAATTCCAGCAGAATGTTAAAAGTTTGTGTTTTGACCGCTCTACTTCAATATTTACGCTAAATCCACTGGTTGACCAGCGTGAAGATATTTCTCCGGAATCCATCTTCGTCTCCCGAGTTCAGTTAACCTAACGCAGGTAGGCTATCCGTGTGGCTGTGAATGCAGCGTAGGCTACCGTAAATGCAAACGTAGCCGCGACCGCACCAAGCGTCTGTGAGTGCTACGGCGATAGTCAACTTCGACGGCAGATTTCTCCGTTTCTCACTTGGCGTGACAGGAGAAACCCGACTCCTTTGAATGTTGATATCTCAGTCATATGTCGTCCCATTCATTCATATAGGTATCGTTTTGAAGCTTGATTTATGCCCTTTCATGAAAACATAATAACTCAATTTTGAAAAATTGCGACAAGCGACTGGTTTTGCCGTGGAGGCACATTTCTGCAGCTGTTAATTGCAATAACAAATGGTGCCACTAGGTGGCAGGAGGAGCTCATTATGTGCCCTCAAGTTACAGGTGCATAAAATGATGCCTCAATAGCACTGGAATAAAAGCCCTTACATGACTGGAAAAAAGGTAAAGCAATAGAAAAGCTGCTTATTTAGCTTTAAACACTCGCCCTGCTACAGTCTGCACTGAGGAAAAAATAACACCACATCATGCTGAATATAAGTAGCCTGTTCCCTGACTAAGCACTTACTCCACTTTGTGTGGAGTTTAGAAGCTGCGTTCTGACTTGCTGGTGAATGAGAGAGAGACAGAGAGAGAGAGAGAGAGAGAGAGAGAGAGGGAGAGAGGTAGAGAGAAGTAAAAGTAGACACAGCCTCACAAACACACACAAAACACACGTTTCATGCATGGCCATGCACAAGCAGTACCTGGACGGAGCCGCCCAGCCTATCGGCCGTGAGATGCGACCCCAGCGTCTCCTTATTGGTCACAGGAGTGGGCTGGGACTCGCTCCGCTTGGGCTCGGGTGACTATGTTGTGGAGGGGCGGCAGGAGGGGGTTAAAGAGGTGGGGCAAAAGAGTCGGGCAGGTGTGAGGTGTGACGGGGAGCAAGTTAAAAACAAAAACAAAGACATGTAAGCTGAGATTTTCACATGCAGAAGTAGGAGTGGTGACGTGACGCTGCAAGTAAAACAAAACTAAAAAGACAAGGCAAAGCCAAAAAGTAGAACAAACAGCGCATCTACCAATCATGCAAAAATAACTAAATAAACAAGGCTGGGAGGGACACTCGAGTGGGGCTTTGTGCGTTTTCCATCTCCAAATGGGAAGCGAATGTGGCGACGTGGAGCTGCGGAGGAGCGTGCCTCAATCACGGACTTCACCGTCACAAACGGGCAGGAGACATGGTGCTCACGTCCATTTGAACCCTGACCAAAAATGACCTCGGCTGGAGGGCCGCTTAAAGCCTCCTGCTATAGAATGTGCTCTATTAAAACACTAGTGACACACGACCAGATCACACAAACACACTACACACACACACACACACACACACACACAGAGGCACCAGCAAACCTGGCAGCTACACACTGTAGTACATAGCTGAGTAGGCTCTAGTTTGTCATTGGGGTGTGTGTGTGTGTAAGAAGTGGGAGAGAGGAGGCAAGGAGGTACACAGAGAGAGAGAGAGAGAGAGAGAGGGAGAGAGAGAGAGAGAGAGAGAGAGACACACACACACAAGGGCAGGCAGAAAGAAAGAGAGCGAGAGCGCGAGACAGAGCGCGAGACAGAGCGCGAGACAGAGCGCGAGACAGAGAGCGAGACAGAGAGCGAGAGAGAGAGCGAGAGAGAGAGCGAGAGAGAGCGCGAGACAGAGCGCGAGACAGAGCGAGACAGAGAGAGAGAGCGAGACAGAGAGAGAGAGCGAGACAGAGAGAGAGAGCGAGACAGAGAGAGAGAGCGAGAGAGCGAGGGAGAATGGGCACAGGGACAGGGACAGGGACACAGAAAGACAGAGATTATGTTTGAAACTAAATGACTGTGTCTGAACCAGGAAAAAGGCGTGAACATTTTTTTGGGCCAATTTTCACCCACTGAAAAGAGAATGTAAAAAAACGATACGCAAGTGTGTGTGAGAGACCGACTGAGGGAGGAGTGCAAGTGAGCGAGGGAGAGGCGCTCCAGCAGCGTGCGTGCGTGCGTGCGAGCAGGTCGCTGCTGCAGTGTGTAAGGTTGCTGCACTGCTCACCTGGGCTTTGGTCTGCTGCTGTGCTTTATCCCTGCTGGGCTGCGGAGTATCACTGGGGATCGGGCCGATGGGCGTCGGCTGAAACACAGAGCGAGAGCAGATTTATACAGAGAGAACTAAAGAGTGACAGTGAGTCAGCACTGGGGGGTGTGGGGGCGTGTGTGTGTGTGAGAGACTCAGGGCTGGGCGATATGATCTCACATCAATATTCAGATTTACTGAGAATGTTACCTTGATTATTGTTGAATGAGCATTTATTTTGCTGGGGTTTTTGCTCCCTTCGTTCATGGACAAGGTTTGTAGTGTAAATACACTCAACTATGCCTTTCCACTTTATCACACAGCATTCACACAACTTCTGTAGCAACTGCTTGTCTAGGTTCGGCAGTAAACACAGGGCTGCGCGTTCCTAAGGGAACTACATTTAAGGCATTTAGAAGACCCTCATTTCAGGGCCGGTCTCCCTGAGAGCAACTTGAGTTTAAGAGTCTTGCTCAGGGACCCAATGATGGTAGTGCTGGATGCTTCCATGCTTGCAAACATCCTACCCACAAGACCGCCATCACCCTTGGTACATGAACATACACTAGTGAAAGCACCGACAGCAGTTTAGACGTTATCAAAATGACCGACATGCTATCCATCATCAAATAGTCTGCTCTGAGCCATTTTCAATTAGCTGCTCACCAGAGGCTTCCCGACCCAGTCGTACTCGTAATCGAAGACGTAGCCATTTCTGTCAAAGAGGTCGGTGAAGAGCTTCCTTAAGTAGTCGTAGTCAGGCTTCTCAAAGAAGTCCAGCCGTCTGACGTAGCGTAGGTACGTCGCCAACTCTTCTGCATGAGGAGGGAAGGAGGTGGAAAGGTGATATATTTACATTTACTCAACATACGTATAACAACTATATCACATCACGTCAGTTACGTTCAAGACCGCACCAACCTGGGAAACTTTCACACAGCACCTCTATCGGCGTCGCCCGCTTGGTGTCCCCAATTTTCTGATAGCGCTCCTTTAGCGTGTCTGCCTGCAGAACAAAAGCAACAAATTGACCCATTGACATCAATAAGGAGTCGCCAACAACACACATCTGTATCATAATGTTAAGCTAGCAAACAAAACAACGTGTGCTAGGGCTGGGCAATATAACCTCAAAATCACGGTTAACAGGGCATTATACCATCTTACGATTAATAAACAATTATTTTATTTTTGCTTTTGTCGTTCACTGATAAGGTTCGTACTGTAAATATATTCAACTATTGAAGCTGGGATGTTTTTTTCTAATGAAAGAGTACATATCTTTATGATTAAAATAATTGAGAAACACAGATGTGGCCACAAACTGTACAGGCTGTGACAACCGTCGTCATCACTATGTTGATTAGAGGTTCTTAACGGCAGAGCCCTAATGTGTGCAATACCAACGTGCTACAAGACTAAGTGTATGATCACTACATTAGTGCCATAAGTGCAGAGCCAAGGGCTACAGCAAACATGCTCAGGAGATAAGCGGTGTTTAGGGACCTGGACAACATTTTGTATGTGTGTTTAAGGCTTTGGTCGTACTGAAAAGACAGTGTTCGTACCTTTAGGCCCTGCCATGGCAGACTTCCTCGCAGAAAGTACATGAACATGTGTCCAAGAGCCTCCAGGTCATCTCTCCTGCTTTGCTCTGCAGATAACAATCAGCATCTTTAAGCTTGACGCAAACTTCCTCTTTATGGCAATCGGAACGACGCCTTCGCCGTGGCAACATGCAAAATTGAGGATCAACCCAAAATGCTTAAAGTGTAACGTCACCTTCAAACCAGAGCTTAGAAAACGTAACCCAGTGCCGCACGTTAGACGCAGATTCAACCAAGCTTAGCTGTGACGTATCAAAAAAAGGATGGACTTTGATATAAAAATGGAAACTGTGTGAACAAATTCAAAATCAGCAACGTGGGGAACCACGTCCTGTTTTAGCAGAGCCATCTGAGAAAGCTAATAAAAATGATGCGCAAAATGGAAAAATCACATCAGGAAATTCCAAAAAAGGAAGGAAAAAAAACTAATTATGAGGAAACTAAAAGGTAAAACTCAAATTTGGTCAAGTTTAGTCTTAATTTGAGGATCACCACCTAGTTTTAGCACAAGTTTATGTAAAACTGCTCCACTCTAAAAAGAATCTCATCTTGAATCCTAAAGTTGTTGTCTGTAAATGAGAATCATATCTGGGGTTTGACTAGAATCAAGATAAAGACAGTACAGCAGATCTTACACACCTACAACTAACCACTGCAAACTTGCCAAAACTGAATAAGGTTTTGTGCAATTTGCCGATCCGAGTTAAGCTATGAGCTCCACCTTTAGTCTCACAGAATAACTAGCTGATGAAAAGCTCATCATTAACTCACATATCCCACGTGTTCTGGCTAGGTAGACTGTGGTTATGTGAAAAGGTGCGAGTGTAAACTCTAGAGATATATTCACCTTTGCCCAGGTGTGTGTTGATGCTCATGTACCGCGCTGTGCCGGTCAGGCTCTTGTGTTCCCGGTACGGGATGTGTTTTTTGGTCTCTGGGTCGATGTACTCTTTGGCGAGTCCGAAGTCTATAATATGAATGGTGTGTTGCCTCTTGCTGCCCGGCCGACCCACCAGGAAATTCTCCGGCTTCACATCGCGGTATATCAAGCTCCGGGTGTGGACGTACTCCATCCGTGTTATCTGAGAAGACAAGGAAGGAGTCGGAGTGAGCTTCTGGCACTTGCAGAAGGTTTGCGTAAAGACTGGGGAACAAGCCAACCGCCGACATCGTGATAAGGTTTTCAGCATTTATGAGGCGTTCTTATCAGCAACGGTTATCTCCTAATTATGCAGACGGCCTCTCCGGAGCAACCTGGGGTTAAGGGTCTGGCTCAAGGTTCAAACAAGTTTTTTAAAATGTTCCAACAAAACTTAAACCTTAATCTTAAGGTCACCAACAAGAGTTTCAGTCACCGGCCCACATGGTAGAGGATTATCCTAGTGCCCACTTTCACTGACGAAGAAACCTGATTTTGCTGTGTTACATGCGTTAAGCCTAATGACACACTACTCTGAGCAATAATCCACAATTTCCATTAGGAATGCAGTTAACACTGGTTTAAAAAAGGGCTTTTGAATTTTATGTTTACATTTTACAGCTCCAGAAAAAATAAGAGACCACATCAGTTTATTTCTGATTCATTGTTTTTACAGTTTGTGGCTGTGTGTCTGTGGAAAACACACAAGTTAATGTTCTTCTATAACTTTACCATGCTTATTTCAAAATTTCAGACATTTTTAGAGTAAATTATCTTATCTATTACCATATTATCTAGTAGTCTAACCTGGAAGTTGAAACTACACATATATATTATTTTACAATGATGTCATTAAAAGAATGTGATCCACAAGTCCACGGTGTCCTCATGTGCTGTGGTCCGTTTCCTCTGGTCAGCAAACTGAATCAGGTGTATAGGTGTTGGAATATAACACATGGAATAGCTGCTATAAACACAGAACCGCAGTTATATATTAAGATATGAACTCATTTCTTATTTTCCCCACACACCTGCGACTGCAGTAGCTCATAAAAGAATAGAAACCTGTACATTTCACACTCACAACCACATACTGCAAAGCCTGCGAACAGAAAAAAGTGACGCGGTCTCTAGTGATGAGCAAGACCCTTGACCCCAATGTGCTCTCAGGGAAACTGTCCCTGAAATTAGGAAAATGGAAGTCGCTCTGGATAACAGCGTGCGCTAAATGCTGTAAATGTAGTATAGCATATTTTGCACAATGGAACAACGAAACAACTGAATAACATTTTTGATTAATCAAGAACACATGACTAAAACGCAGTGCACAATGTCAACACAACCATACAATTTTAATCCTAGGATAAGCATTAGCAAGTTTCTTGGTATGTTTGTTCTAGACGTCGTCTTAAAATTGTGATGTTTTTCCATTAGACAATACGCTACACTGAGCAGCCCTACGGGATCTTCTCTGAAAAAGGAAAGCTCTCCAAGTAAAAGCCCACATATGATCCTAAACATATGAAACTTAAAATCCTTCCGGAAGCAAACAATAATCTCACCAGCTGTATGGCTATCATGAGGACGGTCTTGAGGGAGAAGGAGCGGTCACACAGGTCGAACAGGTCCTCCAGGCTGGGGCCCAGCAGCTCCAGCACCATGGCATTGTACTTTCCACATGGGCCAAAGTAAAACACCTGAGGAATCCCCTCTGCAGAAACAGGACCAGACCACAGTGCTGTAATGACAAACACAATGCACACAAACTCTGCCAGGGCTGTGGGATGAAGTCTAGCCATGAGGTGCTTCTTAAAACATTGTATTCAGGCTTACGGCTCAGACACTGAAGGACGAAACACCGATTTCAAAACACTCCATATCAGATAAACATGCTTGTCAATATCACCTACAACTGTTACTGCGAATGCTACTACATGATACAGAGAAATGTACATAACGTATGTATAAATTCTCAGTTATCTGCAGTGGGAAGAAACCTTTCCAAAAACCACCTAGCAACAACTCCCAATCACCAGATGAGATGTGTAATATTGCTCTATTGCAGGAGTGTGTGTGCGCATTTCAGAGTGGATTACAGAGGGATTTACCTGATCAGACCCATGTCGTTCCCACTGGCGGAGCTGGAGCAAGCACACACAAACATCCACATCACCCCACACACACACACACACCTATCCTTTAGCCCACTGGATTCAGCTGCAAACAGAATGACACAAGCACCCGGCAACACCACCACCATTAAGGTGACTCATCAAAGCCCGTAAGTGACGTTCGCGTGCAACACAAACTCCTGTTCTGAGGAGGAAGGCCTCCGCGCCTCCTCTTACCGCCAACAGAAAACCTCTGTCACGTAAAGCCCATGGTACCGGTCGGGAATGAGGAGCGGGACGGGATAATTAGAAACTGGATGAGGACAAAGTTTCAATCTTTTGAAAGTTCAGGGCGTAAAATCAGAGGCCTGTAATGAAGAGCCATTATGTAGGTAGTCATTTCCTTTCGGAGCGGCAGCCCACACTCGAGTCTCAGCATTACAAAACCGGACACTTCACTCTTTCTTTCTGCCATTTCTGACCTGCCACATCCACTCCAGAACCACACAGACACAAACAATCAGACTCATTGTGCCTCAGACAGAACTCTCCGTCACTCGCGCTTTCAGTTTCACGCTACACTCCTCCGTCTCGATCATCCACCTGAGATTCTCTTTCCTCTTCAGCATCGACTGAAGATGGTTAATCGGAAAAAAAGGGAGAAAGAAACAAACAAAAAAAAAATTCATTTCCAGCATTTTTAATAAACAAGTGTCTGTTTCTACTTTTCTATATTTCTTTTTTACCCTCTAATATTATTAAAATTAAAAAATATATATTTTCTGATTAACTGAAAATAAATATTGAAGTTCTGGCTATTTTTAGCCAATTTGGACTCATTTTGGCCTAATCATTTTTGACTCATTTCTGGGAGAGAACTACATTTTTGTGCAAGATGGCGTTCCACATGAGAGTCGTGTCACAATAACGTGGTGGACACACATTGAAATAATCACTGAAAATATCACGTAAATAGCTGTATTGTCTAATCCAGTTTCACCAATGACATTCTTTTAAAAATGTATTCCATTTTATTCATTTTTCAAAACATTTCCAGATTTGTGTCTTTATGAATAAAGAATTTAAAGCAAATACCTAAAAAGTCATAGAAAACACACTCACACCCAACACACACATTGCTTAATTTGCATGGCGGTGGTCCCCAGGACAGAACCAGGGCCAATGAAAAGTATATATCATAATGACATTGCTTGGTGATTTTCTGGCTACTGCATAAAAAATCTAGTTAAAACGAATATCCCGGTAGTAACTATGCGATCTGTGATTCACGCCCAATCTGCGTGCAATGTGAAGTAATGCAGAAAAATTGAACGGGACGCATCAAGATACTGTATCAAATCAAATCGTGAGACCAGTGAAGGTTCACACCTCTAATATTTACTTGAAACTAACTGCAACTTTCCATGATCGACATAAATGAAATATATAAACGTTAACACATGAAAGCCAACAATTGTACAAGGAGTAAGTGCAATAAATACATTAGATTTTGCATTTTAAAAACAAGTAAAAATGTACAAACATAATCCACCGCAAGAACAAGCATTCCAGTGAAAGTGAGTGACATTGTCATTGTGAACACACCAGAGAACAGCACACGGTGCACCACACTGGAATGTGACCTCTGCCTTTGACTCATCTGTGAAAGAGCAGTGGTCAGCTGACGGGCAGCACCTGGGGAGCAGTGCTAGGGGACGGTACTTTGCTCATGAGTACCTCAGCAGTGTCTTTACCGGTTTGCAGCGACCTTCTGATAACGGAGCGAACTCCCTTAGCATTACGCTACCACTCAAGCTACTTCACAAACGCTGTGCAAGAAATGTGCAGGTCTATGAACCGTGGCTGGCCTTACTTTAAAAATGCTACGCAGGAGGCGGGCTTTATTCATAATGAGGACTGGTTAATCCACAGAAATGACGTGTTTTATTCATAAGTGATGCGTTATTGTGTCGATATATTACCCGAGGTGGGAGGTTTAACGTTCTTAAATGTTCTAAATGTGTCAACCTTAAATCAATATTGCGATTTAGTGAACATTACACAACCTCCATTGAGATTTGTACTGCAAAGATGCTCAACTGGGGTGTTTTTTCCTAGTGAGAGTGCACATTTTATGTGATTTTAAAATAGTCAAAAGAAACACAGTCACAGACTGAGGTGGAGTCATGTGACAACACTTGGAGCAGCATGTTTTACTGGGACAGTACATATAGAAATAACAGAATTTCAAAACTGGTAAAAACATCCAACATGTCGATTAGAGATTATGAACATTAGGTTTGATTCACTTTGATTAACTGCCCACCCCTAGTGACGAAATAACTGATGCAGTCATGCCGCTCCAGTAGCGAGCGACAGCAGGAGGCGGAAACACGATCGCAGAGGCCGGCCACAGGCCCTAAACGACTCCGGAGATGAAAGGCGGCTCAGGTTAAAGTGCCTCTCTGCGTCAAATACTGCCGAGGATCTTCCTGACAGCACTGTGACATCATGTCTCACTGAAAAGCCTCCACCCCAACAACTCCAGCACAGCGACTTTCAGGACCGCAGGCCAACGTTTTTATAACCAGCATCGCTGCACGCAAACCCTCAATCAGGGGAAGGGCTAAACACGTATTAAAGATTTAAACGCAGCCTATTTCCGCCGTGTCGCAGGCCGATCGGTGTGGAGAGAGTGAGAGCCCGTGCCCCGAACGCTGTAAGGATAGACTCACCCTGTTAATAATTGACACAGGGCCAATGAAAAGTGTATGACTGTGCTAAGAGCAAATGAGGGAAGGAAGCCTATGTGGTCAAAGTCACAGTCGAGAGAACAATGGTGATGATTCTAGAGTTGGACTAAATGGAAACAGGGTTGTTTTTTTTACATGCAAATTTACTGACTTGGGTATAGACTGAAAACGTGACTACTAGGAATTTCATTTTCTTTAACTAGTTTATTTTTATTGGGAACCCTGGTGCCGCAGGGTAACAAAAGCAGCCCAAGAGAAGATGAACGCATAATCAAGAAGCTACCTCACTTCAATCAACAGGCAGAAACAAAAGCAGCATCGTTTCCCAGTTGAATGGTTAAAGCTCTGGACTGTGCATTGAAAGGGATAGACATGCCAACAAACCCATGAAGGAATGATTTTCACAGTTGCATCTATGGGTTTAGAATGGAACAATAGTGTCAAAGAAAGACTCTGTGTGACTGCATGATACAACACACCTCACTGGGAGGAAAAACAATTCAGCACATCAACATTGCTATCCAGTTTAATCTGTGAAATTTTTCAAAACATATGTGACCCTCCACGGCAAAACCAGTGGCTTGTCGCAATGGAGGTTTCCGAGATAAACGAGTGTTTATGTTGCGTGGGGTAAAATTGTGGATTTTTTGTTTTTAGTGTGTTGAAACAGTGGAAGGTCTATACTGTACTGTTGTGAATAAATTTGGCTGAAAAACTTACCCTTTCCATCCTAAAAACGTGACTTTCTTGAGGTGAGGAATTCCAGCAGAATGTTAAAAATTTCCAGCAGAATGTTAAAAATTTCTGTTTTGACCGCTCTACTTCCATATTTACGGTAAATCCACTGGTTGACCAGCGTGAAGATATTTCTCCGGAATCCATCTTCGTCTCCCGAGTTCAGTTAACCTAACGCAGGTAGGCTATCCGTGTGGCTGTGAACGCAGCGTAGGCTACCATAGCAAACGTAGCCGCGACCACACCAAGCGTCTGTGAGTGCTACGGCGATAGTCAACTTCAAAGGCAGATTTCTCCGTTTCTCACTTGGCGTGACAGGAGAAACCCGACTCCTTTGAATGTTGATATCTCAGTCATATGTCGTCCCATTCATTCCATATAGGTATCGTTTTGAAGCTTGATTTATGCCCTTTCATGAAAACATAATAACTCAATTTTGAAAATTTGCAGCAAGCGACTGGTTTTGCCGTGGAGGGTCACAAATTTAGACTGAGGACACAATGTTATATATACAGATTTAAACTTGCATCATACTACATGAAGTCAAAACTATTGTTCCATTCTAAACCCATAGATGCAACTGTGAAAATCATTCCTTCATGGGTTTGCTGGCATGTCTATCCCTTTGGCCAGTTTCCCAGACTATGATTAAGCCTAGGCCTAGGCGAGCTTTGAGTTTCAATAAGAAATCTCCATTGGTACTCCAAGACTAGTTAAAAACTTCATAGACTCCTACTTTGAACACATCAGATCATAATTACAGGCAGTTTGGGGCGTGATCAGATTATTTTTCCCAGTGATGATTTGTAATGTCTATGAATCTGGATTGCTAAAACATGAGAATTGCTGCCTCATGCAAAGTTTCTACAAAGTTGTTAAAAGCAGCTGAAGTCTATAAATTCTGACTATATTATGCAAACTTAATAAAGCTGATTGCTTTATAGAAGCCACAGCATAAAAACAGGAAAATCAACAGTATTGTGATTTGTAACACGTTTCGAAAATGTGAACGACAAAGAGGAAAAAGAACATCTGGAGCTTTAAAAAAGGTTTTACTTCCTTGTGTTGGGTTTCCTCTTTTTATGAAAGCTCCATTTGAATCAAACCTTAACACTAGTGCTGAGCAATAAAACAATCTCGATATTTTATCAAGAAAAATGTGATGACGATAACGATGATAAACTAAGCCATAAAATTCGATCACGCTTTTTTGTCCAGCACAACAGTCAATCGCACCCAATGATGCAAATTTGCGCGTCGCGTGCCAAGATATACTTAACGTTCAGAGCGCTTATGCACGCGCATCATGGCTGGCATTGCAAGCGTTCTCTTGACGCGCCCGCTGAGCGTGTCGTCATAAATTTGAGAGTTGCAGTACCAGCAAAAATTGGGGCGGCTGTATGTTAAAGTTTTGCCACGTGACACAGCATCGTTGTTTACCATCAACACGGCTGAACGGTTTCGCCGGGTTTTTTTGTAACATCTTTGTAACAACCTTTGCAACATCCGAATGCAAATAATTTTTTATCTTCCTCATTTCACAGCAAAATGTTTCCTCGCACTGCCACTTTCTACTTCTTCCTCTTCTTCTGTCACTTAACGGCAGACTGGACGCTTTTATGGTGTACACTGCCACCTGCTGCAGGCGATGAAAATGCAGCGCTTTATAGTTACGGCGGACGCTTCGACAACAAATGCCGCCTGGGAAAAAACAAATAAAATATGAACGTGAAAGTACCAGATGACGCTTTTCGTAACTTAGCAACAACAAGCACCGAGAAAGCGCTCTGGAAGTGAGGTGGTGACAACTCTCTTTAGCTGTTCTTTGGCAGCGGTAAAATTTTTTGCCCCAGTTCTCAGAGCTCTTCCAGTAGAAATTTGTTGAAAATTATTTGTTTAACATTGTTTGATTATTTTGACTTGTTCATTCAGTCTGTATAAGAATCCAAAAAACCAAAACATTATAAAAAACCACAATATGACAATATATCGTGATAATTATCGAAATCGATCAATGACAAAAAATATTGTGATAATGTTTTTGCTCATATCACCCAGCTCTACTTAACATATAAAACAAACAAGCTTCCACAGTCTTTGTCCCCACCTGTGCTGCAAATCTGTACAACACTTTGTTAGGTTTCCTCTTGGCAGTGACGTGCCATCAGGGTGGATATTTGATAATGGCAACTCGGCGGCTGGGACAAGCAGCAGCTATAAATACTGCAGAAGGAGAGTCTGACTGCGCGCTCTCTCTCTCTCCTCAACACTCACACCAGCTGCCTCTCTGGCACCAGAGCACTGCCACTCTCTCTCCATCCCTCCCTGCCACTTTCTCCTTTTTTTCTCCACATTGCTTTTTGTCCCTGCTAATTAATCTCTCTCCTCCGATTCCCACTTACCTCCCGTTGATGCATCCCCCTTTCACCCTGTCGCTTTCTTCATGGCTCATGCCCTCTCCCTCCCAGGTCTCTCTCTCTCTCTCCTCCATCTATCCCTCCATCCAACCTCTCCTTCCTTTCTCTTTCTCTCTCCCCATGACTCGGTCACCCTCCTTCTCTGCCTCCCTTTCCGGTATCTCCCTCCTTCCCTCAAACATCATGAATGAGATCACTGCACTGCAGGGTGGCACGTGCTGAATGGGGGAGTTAAAAGCCCAAAGATGAGTGTTTGCAAGTGTGCCTCTCAAATCAGCCTTCTTGCTCACTAATCAAACACAGCGCTGCTTGCAAGTATCATTTAGGGTCTTAAACTGTGGGGGTGTAAACTCGAGGTCGACCGATATTGGTTTTTCAGTGTCAATATCGATACCGATTATTGCGGGTGAACAGGGCTGATAACCGATATTTGGCACCGATATTCTCCTTCTCAGAGCTTCACGCTGAGCTCGTGTGCAAGTGTGTTACAAGTGACAAGGCTTCAGTGTTGACTGGCTACTACTCGTGTGACAAAGACAGAGACTGTTGTGGGTGGGACATTAAATGAAGCAGCAAGTCAAGAGCAAACAGCACAAAGAGAAGATGGTGATGGTCAAAATTAAACACGGATACCGATAATCGGCAAAATGCTTAATATCGGCCTCCGATAATCGACTCAGACGGTAATCGTTTGACTGCAGAGAATCATATGCTGATTTAACACACTCATTCATATCTAGTCTTTAAAAACCAATTAAAATATGACTTCTATTCTTAAGCTCAACTACACTTTTTTAAAGGGGCCTTCCACTCAAAATAAAGTGATATTACAATAAGTATTAGGGCTGATTTTGGATCGACGCTATGGGCTTGTTGATCACTGAATTGATGTATCATTACAACCCTGCAACTAATAGAGCACTGCTATTTGCCCTTCTTTTTCCCCCTCCACACTCCGAACCTCAACTAAATTTTGACTGGAGTCTTTGAAATATATACACATATGTACATGAACATGTACAGGATTGTCCATTCAAGTTGCCAGCTGTTTGGCAAGACAAGTCACCCATCACAAGTCCCCTCGCGAAGCTGAGTTCCTGCTCCTGCTGACCAAAGTGCAAAGAATTATTAAATAATGGAATTCAGAATGAAAGCTCAATCAGGAATCATGAACAAAGGGATTTAAATTAAATTAAATCTTAAAGCACTTAGCACTTATGTTATTCCCGATGCACTTAGCATTTTTAAAACACTAAATAAATAGGGGGGAAAAACCCAAATCATTAGTGTCAGTTTAAACCATAAAGTTAGACACTACGTCTTTAATAGGACCTAATATAACAGGACTAATTACTTTAAAAAGCCTGAGATTTTAATCTTCTAAACCATTAACCCAAGGTCACCACTGAACTTTGACCTGTGCTGCACGCCATACTCCGCCATTCGCATTCAGCTGGGAGGCAACAGAACCACATCAAACCGCTCAGAACCCTGCCACCCCCACAGTTCTCACCGCACAGAGAGGAAAAGGCAGAGCAGGGCAAACTCTCACACCAGCAGAAAATGGAGAAAAAAAAAAAAGAGAGCTTTTAAGGTAGAGGTTAAGCTCACCTGAGTTTCCCAACTGCTTATAAAACCTGTACTCCAAATGCAGCTGTGGCGCCCTGGACTTAACCGGCTCCTGAAAGAGAAAAATCCAAACAAATGCACATTAAGAGAGGACGGAAGCAAAGGAACATGGTTTGCTCACCATTTTAAGCAGTTCATCAGAAAGCTCAAGTCAGTATTACACACGGCATTTTATTATAGTATTGTTAGCAACTGCTGGTAGGCAGGGGTCAGTTTGTGGTATCAAGGTCCAATGCTGTTTGAAGAAGTCACACTTTGAAAACCACTACAATTTTCTGTCATACCGCACCTGTGGCGTGGGCTGTTTTTATGACTTGTCAGACAGAAAGCGCAGGAAACCCTCAGATCGTGTACAGAACAAAGTCTTGTTGAGACGACACAATTTTAAGGCCGTTTTTGACTCGCTGACATAAGCGCTCAATCGGGTGCAACTCTCCGTTTGACCGGCAATCACCAAGTGCTACGTGCGAACACTACAAGAACGTGCTCAAGCAATCTCACCGACTCTGACCAGCCATCAGCGAGCCACAGCCAACGAGAGAGACAGCAAGACACCAGCTGACGGAAAGAGGTTTGAGTGGGTTTTGGGAACTAACCATCGTTCAGACAAGTCCTGACACTTATTTTGAATTTAAGAGTAGCATCATTTCCTGTGTCAATTCTCACACCTCTGTGACAGAGCGCCTGCCATTCTGCAGACCAAATGGAGCAGTCGAGCTGAAAGACGGTGTATTTGGTGACTCTGTAGCAGCTCTGTTCACATTATACACCCATCTGACTTGTGATCAAGAGTTTCGAGGTGGTGCAGTGAAAATCTTACTGCGATCTGACCGCTTTCAGAACCATGCAGTGATAAAAGTCTAAAAAGGTCATTTATTTTATTAAGAAGTCAATTAAACTAGTTCATTTCATTTTCTGGACTGCTTAATCCGTATCGGGGGCGACCGGGACCAGAGCCTGTCCCGGGACTACAGGTACGAGGCGGGGACCAACCCTGGGCGGGCGGCAACACACCGCAGGGCGCGCACGCACACGCACACGCACCCACACCCCTTATGGGGGTAATTTAGATTCACCAGTCAACCTACAGTTCATGCTTTCAGACAGTGGGAGGAAACTGGAACATCCGGAGAAAAAGACACACAAGCTCCACACAAAAAGGCCCTGAACCCAGGACCATCTCGCTGTGAGGTGGCACCCTGGCACCCAATTAAATTAGTGATGTTATTTTAAACAAAAAATAATAAAAAAATCAGTTTTGCAATGCTGCGAATATACCTCTAATGTTAATGTTCTCTTTGCAATCAACAGGAAGTATTGTTACTCAGATGTTTTTTTGGCGGTGTGTGGCTGTTATATGCAGCTATGACCAGATGGATGAGGTGAGAAAAGGTTCACAGGAGTTCACATGGCTGCAGTTTTACTACATGTTTAAGACTCTGGTATTTCAGTGTTACACAAAACAGCTCATTTCCAGCATGTGATCGTAAACAAATAACTTTAGAAACATCAACAAAAATGAAACCAAAAATTTTGCATCTAAAAACCCTCTGCTTAAACCAAGTTCAAATATTTATTTCTTTGATTATGACCGTTACATTTTTGAATCAAATCTCCAGGAGTGATATTCTGATATTAAGCGAAAATCCCAAATTACAACAAGTTGTAACTGTTGACTATTCAATTTAGCCCTGACTAATAAACAAAATAAACCTAGTGCATGGGTACACTGCAACAATTAAAACTGTGCAAGTAGTTCAGCTTGCCCCCCAACAACATCGCTTGTTAAAATGAGTATTTTTGAATGCAGTACTCCACAACCCCGTAGCGTGTAGAGGAGATTACAGTCTGTGAGACGCATGACATAACTGAACAGCTGAGCTGAGCTGTGTTAAGAACCCGAATCAAAGCCATTCGGGGAAACTTCCCGCCGCTCAGAGAGAAATGACGGAAGCCGTCGCGTAAACACTCTTACAGGAAGTCTCTCCAGCCAGGGCCTGCTGCAATACATTCGTCTTCATTTGGGTTTACAATGAAAAGCTTCAGCTCTAACTGAAGGATGAGGAACCAGACGGTCGCTGTATTTTTAATCGCAGAACCTTTTAGCAATCAGTAAAATTTGTAATCAAAGCTAACATGATTAAGATCAAGAGTTATTTACAGGGTACTTACACATTTTCCATACTCAAATTATCTGACTGCATAGACTTCACCACAAATATATATACACATAAATGAGTTGAAAATCCATCTATACACATGTACTGTCTGACACATTGCGGCATATTACCATTCAATTCTTTTACTGTAATTCAGTTACTGCATATCATAATATTTAGTAGAGCCAAAATGTGCATCAGCAGCTCTGGGTAAGTAGCTACTCTACCACTTACAAATCAATTCAAACCAAACCCAGACAAGTCCGATGCACAGGATTTTATTTAGCAATGCATAAACCTGCAGTGCAATGTTACTCTCTTACCATGGGGCACTGAACTCTTTCAGAAATGACAAAACAAAATATGTGACTCTGCACGGCAAAACCAGACGCTTGACGCAACGGAGGTTTCCAAGAAGAACGGCCGTTTACGTTGCGTGGGGTAAAATTGTGGATTTTTTGTTTTTAGTGTTTTGAAACAGTGGAAGGTCTATACTGTACTGTTGTGAATAAATTTGGCTGAAAAACTTACCCTTTCCATCCTAAAAACGTGACTTTCTTGAGGTGAGGAATTCAATTCCAGCAGAATGTTAAAAGTTTGTGTTTTGACCGCTCTACTTCAATATTTACGCTAAATCCACTGGTTGACTAGCGTGAAGATATTTCTCCGGAATCCATCTTTGTCTCCCGAGTTCAGTTAACCTAACGCAGGTAGGCTATCCGTGTGGCTGTGAACGCAGCGTAGGCTACCGTAAATGCAAACGTAGCCACGACCGCACCAAGCGTCTGTGAGTGCTACGGCGATATTCAACTTCAAAGGCGTGACAGGAGAAACCTGACTCATTTGAATGTTGATATCTCAGTCATATGTCGTCCCATTCATTCCATATAAGTATCGTTTTGAAGGTTGATTTATACCCTTTCATGAACACAACTCAATTTTGAAAATTTGCAACAAGCGACTGGTTGCCGTGCAGAGTCATATATAGAAGTGTTCCAGTGCATGCTGACTATGTTGGTCTGCATAACGTTAGTGGTGTAGCCCAAAAACCTAACAGAAAATATTTCATAGCTTAGTGACTTCACACAGAACGTTACACTTCAAACTGATTTTTTTTATTACAGTAGTGAGGTTATCAGATCACATGGAACAAACTTACTGAAAGTAGCTTTACAAAATCAAAAAGAAAAAATGAACTCTACGTAATTTATTTGATGGTGAATTGAGGAGCGACGCCAACAAATCAGGCAGCATCCACTGATTCAACATAAAACCAAATCACATCTCTGCTCCAAACATTTTAGGCTACTTTTAGAGAACAATTTAGTGTCGAAAGTCAGGAAACACATTTCTTCCATTTTCTTTTTCCATACTTATCCAGACATTACTCTAATTCAATACTTTTCCACACTGTACAGGATCTCTGTATGTAGGTTCTAAGCTGCACATATCAAGCAATATAGATTTACAAAAAGGCACGTAAATCCCTATATTTAATCTAGTATTTAGATCAATACTGGAGCATTATTCTCATAACACACCAGGAGAAAGGAACTGAACAGGAAAGCACTTCTGTTTATTTTCTAATTTCTCTAATACTTGGGGGAAAAAAAAAAAAAAAAAAAAAAAAAAAAACACACACACACAGCTAAAATAGAAAAAGGGAGAGTACATGATTGTAAAGTCATCCACTGCTTAATGGTGCGCGTCAGGGAATACACAGGGCAGTGCTTTTATCAGTTCCGCTCGGGTCTCACGTTACATAGCATCATCATCCTCCATCCGGGACCGACACATCGCCCAGCTGGAACCGACTCACACAAGGACACGCCGTTCAGACTGAAATCACCAAAGGAAATCTGTCCATTGAAATATAATCCAGAGACAGGGGGTTACAAGTCCCCCTTTTGGGCCGTTATCCCGCTCTTTAATAAACCTGAGCCAGCTCATGAAGAAGGGATGGATAAGTAACAGATAAACAAGAAGAAACTTAGAGATGCGTAATATTTGCCAGCAGCGGTTCTAGATATGGTCAAAGCTGCCTCTCTGTCCCTAAACAACGTTAGTAAGACCTGTGTAGGGATCAGTTACATTAGTATCTACAAGATCAGCATAGGTAAAAGGAAATGTTTTCAGATGTTTCCCTTCATTATAGTTCCGACTTGAAGACAAACAGGGAAAAACACGTCAGTCAGCACGTCAGTCAGTCAGACGTAAAACAGCACGTTTAAGTGTTTCATTATTAGTGAAAGTGAAGTGATGGAAATGCAGCAGAAATGATGCTCTCGTCTTAAAACCCTTTTGTAAATAAACTCACTTGTGATTTAACAAAGCGAATCTCGGTCAAACCAAGCTTATGTCATCCTACCACTCTCGCTGATCGCTCGGGTTTGCAGACGGTGGTTTGGTGCAATGCTGAGACCTCTGGAAGCCCTCGTGTCTGTGTTACCCTCCAGCTCTCCCTTATTAGCCAGGCTGCTATAGTTACTTTAGCACTGCCGGGGGCCAGGTTAGGGCTAGGTACCCTCTTCTCTCTCTTCTTCTTCGAGCTGTTCCCGAGATGACGCTTGGCCGACTGAACCCTCATCAGGACTCCCTGGAGACGTCCTGAGCTGACGCTTGACCATCTCAACCCTCCCGAGCTGATGCTGACCGACTGAACCCACACCAGGATGGAGACATCATGAATTAGCAGTATAATGCTGAACTAATTTTAGCTTAATGTGGCTGAGAGGGTCCTGCAAGTGGCCCAGTAACAACTCGGGATTCGAAAACATCCCTCTGACTATTTTTGTATCTTTGCTTCTTTAAATAACTAACAATTCATTTTGAACTAATGCTTGCTGTACACGAAATGTTTGTGTGCCCGGTCGCCCAGAGGAGGATGGTGTCCCCCCCTGAGTCTTGGTTCCTCTCAAGGTTTCTTCCTATTAGAGGGAGTTTTTCCCTTGCCACTGTCACCTCAGGCTTGCTTGTTGGGGGAGGTTTAGGCCGGTTATATGTAAAGTGCTTTGTGACAATGACTGCTGTTAAGAGCACTATACAAATAAATTTAAATTATATCTGTAGACTAATTACACCAGGTGTCACATGCAGAGAAACAGGAGAATGCAGTGCGGTTTCAGTTCTTTAACACAATTCACCTATAAACAGGCAAGACAAAATTCTAAGGAAATGGGAACAAACCCAGAAAACATTTCTTAGCATCAGCGAGCATATGGAAATGAGATTTGCAAAAAGTAAATGTCGGTGAGTATACACACCCACACACCCCATTAGCTTTTGAATGCATGTCTTAATGTTTCCATTACTTGAATCAATTGAAATATTAAGCAATTAAATTTAAGTCAAAAGGACACATTATTTATAGTCATCTTTATCTTTGCTCAGCTAATGGAAAAAAAAAAATAGATTTGTGTGTCAACAGTCATTAGAGGCAGCCCTACAGAGAACACATCACACAACAAAGTGCAACTTCTGGATTTGGCACATCCACACACATCTAACCCTAGATACTACTGATACTACTAAGAACAATATTAAATAAATCTTACGTATCGCAGTAGAGAGCATACGAGCGAGTGTACCTGCTTGTTAGACGCGTTTATACTTAACACACAAAAAACATTACGTAGAAAAAGTAAACATTTATTGGGGAGAAAAAGCCTTTTCTCTGTGTCCTCGTAAGTTTACGCTAACAAAGTGCCGTCTTGCGCTGGCATGAAATGTCACAGACTTTAGTGACTGCACGGTGCAAATAAGGCGACTGGTGAAGAAACTCTGCAGGGTTTTGAACTGCGGTATACTGGTATAGTGGTAACCTACATAGAAACAGTGGGCAGATGAAGCGGTCTCGCTTCATATCTAACTATCCTCCTGCCTGCATTACCACCATTTGAACCCTTAAAGACACTAAACCTCAAGCTGGTTCAGGGAGACGGTTAGAAATTTAGTTAAAACAGAAACTTGCTACTCCTCCCTCTTTAGCTTGTACTGCAGCACACTACATTAAATCAGCAGCTTGGTTGTGGCGTAGCTACTTTGCTTGTTGCTTTAAAAGCTAGCGTTTGAAAGTAGCTTCACTGCATATTAGCATCTTGGAGTGGGCGTTTTAGCTGGACAAAGATCTGACACCATGTGGACAGTGAGCACAGTGACCAACACTGGAACTAATGAAGAGCTAAATAAATAATTTACCAAAACAGAAGGCTTAAGAAAAAGCCAGAGTGCACACTAAGATGCTGACTGTGAAAGTCTTCAGGCTAATGAGTGGTAAAGCTACCCCAAATAGTATTTACAGGAGGGGCCAGACTACTAGAACACCATGTACTCCTAATACCGAGTGTGATAGTGGTGGTGGTGGTCTAATGCTCGCCTCTGAACCAAGCGTCACAAGTTTGAATCCTATCTCCACCACAACCATCACTGGCTCCCTGAGCAAGACCCTTAACCACAAGTTGCTCCTGGGAGACCACAGCCTCACATTAGGGAAACTGAATTCATTCTGGATAAAAGTGTCTGCTGAATGCCATACAAGTGACAGGTAAATGTAGCCTTACATCAAGGTAAATTATATCAAGACTTCTTTTGTAGATCAGCCATGAAAACTGAAAACTGAGCAGGTTTTCCTTTTGTATCCAACCTTCCCAAACGGTCATCCATCCATCCAGCCAACACTCCACTTGAAACCAAATCATTCCCATTTGCCATGGGGCTCAATAAAATAAGATAAAATGACTGACACCAAAAAAAAACCCTCAGTGAAATCTGCCTTTCCATTCGGGTCTGAAAGCTTATGTTTTAGTTTGTCATTTTAAGTCTCAACATCAGCGATCGCTGTGACCTCATACTGCATGTCAGAACCACCTATCTTTCTCATTAGACCTGCTCAGAAAGAAATGTGTTAATGTTTGCTTGTTTGTTGGATCTCCTGTTTTGTTAATTCTTGTTGGGTGTGTGCTTTGTTGGGCTAAATTAATTTTAAAAATGTCTCCTTTCCAAATCTAGACAAGTCTATAGCCTACAGTTAGAAAAAGATTAAATAGAAGGACTTGTGGAAGTGTAACTTTAACCAAGTTCATGCTGCATTATCCCAGTACAAAATATTTTAATAATTGTCATTTGAATTACCCACCACTCCAAAAACTGAAATTTAATGAAAACTGACTTTCAGAATGTCTAACTGATAATCTTGTCCATGAAAATTATTTTTATCATTAAGCTTCTGCTTATAATTAAAAATATATATACACTTCCCAAATGTGTGATCGTGTACTGTGTGCTTCCTTATTCAGTTACAGTACAGATAGGGAAAAATCCACAACACAATAGTTGCTGATTAATCATAATCAAGACAAAATGATTTGAGTTCATATGGGCCAGCTCAACGTCACACTTGTAGTAAAATAGTTGTAGCATAACATGTTTTGTCCAACTGTAATGTGACAATAATTGTCTTGTGGGGCCGCAAAATATCAGTCATTGTAATTGCACATTACAATGACCGCCCCACAAGATTTAAACTAGTACATGTTTTGTCCCTTCTGACAAACGGACTCAAATAACACCCAACAGTCTCCTCAAGACCATCATTACCGAGGAGAGGACAATGCAAAAATCACTAGGTGAGAAACACGTGTCAAATCCACGTCTGAAGATTAAGTGTGAGATGGACGAGGAACAATAACCAGCAGCTCCAGCACCAGAGAGCAAAAGACACCTCTACAAACCCAGCTCCGGAAAGAGCACAAAAAGCTAGTTCTGAGGGTAAAATATTAAAGGGTTTCAGGCAGGCACATGCATGCAGAGAGAAAAACGGTAACCTCCCAAAACGAAGATTCTGCCCTCATTGAGCCTCGTAACTTTTTACAAGTCACGCTTCAGGGTGAACTTTAGCACTCGTTACACACTACCGTATCACAATTACCATATTAAAATCACAATCCCCGTCCTCCCCAGAGCCTTGCTGCAGAGCTGATCTGAATATTAGGACAGGAGAGAATCTCTGTTCTGATAATTCCATCACAGGTGATACCGGATCACACAACCTCCAGAGATTAAAGCCCCATTTTGTGGTAAAGCTGCTAAAGGCCGGTTTGCCAAAAGAGATGATTGGGAGTTCACATTCATTCCTCAACTATTTAGCAATAAACCCTGTACTGTGACGCACAAGAGACTGTGCCACATCTCTTTTTTTAGATCGTTATCAGCACACTCATTTGTGATAGGAAACTGCACAAGTCACACCTAATATTAAAAATACTCAAGAATCATTTAGTTTAGATAAGAAAATTATATTCATGAAACATTTATATCACAAAATGTGAAAGGTTGACAAATATGACTGCATTCTTAAACCGATTCTTTATGTGTGTATGTGTATTCTTTAGGTGATATGACGTCAACATTATGATTATTTTAGTGGACTAAACACAGACATGACTGGACATGACTAATATTTAATAGGGACAGAATGAACGTATATAAATTGGAACAATTAATCAAATAACAGATACAATCAGGCTTAAGAGAGCTATGTCCGCTATGATTTTTTGTTTAGTTGTCCAACCTTAAATATCAGTATGGGTCAACTTTATATTTAAGACTCTGCAAACCCAACCGAATGATAAATAAATAAACAGAACTAAACTGACCACATGAACCCCCTTTAGTGGGGAGGGAAAAACACGTGGGTCCTTATTTTGAACAGAGCAGCACAACGAGACGGCGACTAGAAAAGACAGCACGAAAGTGAACAGTTTTGTCAGACTAGAGCTTCAGTTCCTCTACAAAGTGAATCTGTTGCATAATGCAAATGATCCAAGAATTCATACAGTGACAGCAGATGCTTACAGAGTCATTACGAAACGGGCATCATCCGAAGAGGTCGCTGTGTTCAGGGTTAAGGAGGTTAATCCAGGCCAGGCAGCGATATTGTCTCATACTGTACCAACGAGAACATGTTTTCCTTCCTGCTAATACTCAGGGACAACACTCCACAGGGCTCAGGCCAGAACGCCTCAAATTAATCACACTTAATCATCTACTCCAAAAAGTCAAAATGGGAAATACAAGAAGAGACACAGATTGAAGTCAGGAAAACTCATTTTTAAGGGTCTATTCCCTGGTTTTGTGTGTCATTGTGCAGCTTCCGATTGGGTTCATTTTCACGATGCATTTCTACGTGCAGGTGATCCATCACTATTGCTGACAGGAGCAGTGAGAGAGAGGGGGCAGGTTGCACAGGACAGCAAGAAGCTACTCAAACACCCAAATGCGAACTTTTAGATCTGGCCATCAGCATGTTCGTATAAAAAGGGCAACCCTGCACTCTGTGGCCTGCAGCACTAGACTCAATTTTTTTTACTGGACATTTTTATGCAGCATCATGTTCCAAAAATTTGTCTTACAAGGGAAAACCAGCCGTAAAGGACTTTAGAAGACTGCATTTCCATCGGCTGGTACAGTGAGTTTTATAAAGCATTATTGAGGATAATGTGGAGTTTTCCCTGTTAAGAATATTGTACCGTGGTAAGGTAACTGTACTGTTTTGGTTCCCATTATGGCGAGGTACCAAACAAACTGCAGGTCATCGACAAGCCATGTACAGAAATGTCACTTGCCCATGACACAGCTAACAGGCCCAATCAAGACGAGCACAACATTAAAAATTCATATTTAAATAAAGCCTTTGAATGGCATCACAACTACTCTGCTAGAGAATTTCCTAAACGTGATCTGTGTTGTTTACGCTCTAATCTAAAATAATTTGCATTAGTTTTGTCGTGCGAGATGATGTCATCAGACCGTGACAGCCGCACCTGTGTCAAACCCACTGACTTTGGTTGTTTTTGATAGGGAGACTGAACCTGTTTCCTCTTATGGTAATAGTGTACTGGAACGGGAGTACAAAAGTGCCATATAAGCAACTTTGGCTGCAACCAACCAGCAGCTGAGTTCATTATTAACTTGTGGCTTTCTGAGAGTAATGGTCAACTGACTGTAATAACACTAAATAAAAGCAACATTTTTGTGCTTATTAATTACGCTAAAAATTAAGACAAGTGTTATATTCCAAACATTTTCAAGTAAATTAAGCGACTGTTTGTCATTGTGAACACAGCACAGCATACACTGCACAACAAGAAAATGTGAACTCTGCATTTGACCCATCCGTGAAGGAGCAGTAGGCATCAGTGAGCAGTGACGGGAACCTTGCTCATGAGTACCTCAGTAGTATCTTTTCCTTTAACATATGTAACCACCTCTTAAATCAGACACCATGCTTCTAGCAATCTTTAGTACATCCTAAAATGCTAACATCATAATGAGTCCAATATTTAAAAGGACAGTCAGCTAAAATATGCACTGTGTCTGTAATAAAGGGGACGAACTACAGCGTTTTAGCGAGTAAGGGTACTCGCATGCGCTCATAAACACAGCTTGTGTTCACATCACGAAAAATATCATTTATGCGTTTTTATGCATTTACTGCTGTTTTTGTCTCACAAATACTTTAACATAGAGGGATCAGGTCTCGTCTTGATCGTGCCACTAAAAACGTCACTAATAAGCGTCCGACACAAGCAGCGCATGTTCTAGCGAGTGAAATTAAACGAAACGTCGATTCTAGAAGAATTGCCTCGACCATTTTTTGTAATAGAATTATTCGAGTTATTGGAACAATCGTTTCAACTCTACTTTACCGCAGTGCTACTTCCTATTCATAACAAATTGAGCGTGCACGCATTTACAGATCGGTTCCATAGAACGGGCCAATGCCACCGATACACGATCCAGCCGTTATTGGACCGATCCAAGTATCGCATCTCTAATTGAAACACACATCACGTGATTGCTTTCATAACATGAATTTACTATGACTACTGATGAATGAAAAGCAGTGGGGAAGGCAACATATACGTGTAAAAAGGGGCAAAAACTGTCTATATATTTTTTTCTTCTTGCCAAAATGAAACACCATCATATACAAGCAAAGTTCATCTATTAAGGTAAGTCCTGCTTTTGCTTTGCCACACCACGCTTAAGCGTTAAGAAAACCTCTTACAGCATGTCGGCTGGCATGAAGTAAAAAAACGAAACCAAGAAGAATGCTGATCTTTAGAAGCAGAGTATCATGTTCTAGACTCATCAAGATGTGACTAACTCCAGAATTTCTGGCATGTCAAACAACAAAGAGCTATGACTGGCATGATGCTGCTGATGTTTGACTTTCACCCTTACTAAGGATCAATGCCGAACTTCATAAACACACAGCGCACTAAAGCCACTGATAACGCAGCAAATTCCATCAACACGATGAGAATATGGGTAATAAACACTGACGCATGGCAGCCAGTATCACTCCCACCCTGACATAATCGCAGGATCTGAAGTCCAATAAGAACTCAGACACTTGAGAAGAATACGCTATCTACCTTTCAAATAAAACATTCATATCTCCTCATTTGCAGATGTTTGTGTTGCTTTTGTATACAGTATATTCAGGAATGACAAAATGACAGAACAGATAGCAACGGTCCTGACGCAATTTACTGCACAGGTCCAGTTTTACAAATCACAACAAAATTACTTTAAATCAATTCAATGGCCGCTTTGACATCCATCATAATTTCCATTAGATTCAGACCAGGAAGCCGTCATCGATGAGATTATATATTCAGACTGAACTCAGTAACATATGTATACTGTATGCATAATGTAGGGATGCACAATGATATCGGAATCATATCGAATCGGACGATGAACAGAAGACAACAGAAAATCTGACACACCAAACAGCACTACACAACATTAGCACAATTCATTTCACCACGATCTCTCTGGATCATGGGCATTCCTTCATGAAGTCGAACTGCAAGTCTCCCCTCCGTAGCCCCATGCCTGCTGCCCCTCTGATGTCCTCTGCTGCCCAGCCTCAAAGATCAGATTTCAGGCTCACAGATGGAGGCAGCAGCTGTAGCTTCCTGATCGCTGAGCTTCAAGCGCAGGCAGCTATGCAACACCACTCTACTGCGGGCTGAGGGAGACCTGATCTCCAACGTGCCAAAACTTCAAACACTCAGCTCTTCTAAAGAGGAAAAAAAAAATCTAATTTGGACTTTAATTGCACTGTTGTTAAGCACTTAGAGCTGAAATTTGACTTTTGATTTTAAAGTAAAACTCTAAATATAATGTTTGTGGAAGGGTGTTGGAAGATTATCAATCCTGTTACGACCAGGCACACACTAGGCAATCAACTACCTTCACATTATACAACAGTAAATTCAAGTGTTACCTAATTCACCATCTCATGTTTTCCAAAATCCCATTAGAAAATAAACCAACATATACATATATACATACACACACACAATAATATGAGGTCATTAAACCATATTTCTGCTTTTATAGCTCATTATGAGGACATGAGTGACCAAAGTCCACAGTCACCTCATTATGCAAAAGTAAAAGCAGACGCTGCCTGCTGATTGGACAGCGAAAGCTGAGAAACAGAATCACATGACAGGACCTTTCACACTAGACCTAATTATGGCAAAAATAACCCAAATGAGATCACATGGCTAGCTGGGGGTAATAACCTTCCATTCGCTATTTAACATTTCCTTTAAGGTGCTTAAACCAAAGTCTCACCTGACTAACATTATACACAAATTTGATTTTTTTTCCTCATCAATGTGTAATAACATTAAAGGCACAGTCGTGAGAAACTGCTGAATGAACACGTACTGACAGAACGATAAGGTCAGGACTCCATGTCTAAAATGAAAAGCAAGAAAGAAGACACCACAAAGGCTTGTAACATACAAAGTGCAAACACCATTTCTATCAGCTTACATGCAACAAAATCCTCCAGCATCCAACAAGCTCGACACCACAGCACACAGCGATCCGCTATCCGCTTCCTGTGCGGATGACGGTCAGATCTCATCGCACTCTGTCGCTCTAAGAACGGTGTGTGACAGAGAGATATATTGGGCAGCTGCCGTCTTTCAATCGCTAGCGGCTACTGTCAGTCACAGGAGAAAACCTGTCCATCACCTCATCAAAGTACGACGGGCACAAATCGCAAACATCTGCTGACTGACACAACGGCCAGCCCAATCCGGTCATCCGCACAGCCTGCCATTTACCCACCCTTCCATTCCTTCGTCAGTCCATCCATCCATCCATCCATCCATCCATAACACACTAGGGGAGGAAATAAATGGAAAGATAGGAAGTGGAGAAAGGAGCGTGACAACAGAAGGTGAAGATGATTTCCACAAGTTTCTGTAAGCTGAACATAAAACATTATAGGCAGTTGGTCCAACGTCTTTCTGAGGTGTGTAAAAGTACTTTTACCCCAAATAACGAAATAGTAAAACTGACAAATGTTTTAAAAGCACAAAAAGCCCATCTTTCATCTGACAATCCATTTCTTACTCTCATTTGTGAGCATTTGAATTCCCCAACAATGATTTACCAGCTCGTAACGGTTGATATCATTAGAGCGATTTACTGGTCATGTTCTAATCTCTTGTTCATTTACACTCAACCTTTGCAGTCTTACATTAAACCAAAAGTCGCCCGCGGCTCCTACGCTGTGAGAAAGTCCACAGCTGAAGCAAAGACTGAAGCCTTGTGTCGGCAAGAACTGGCTAACAAAGACCACGTTTCACCCTTTTCCCCTGCTTTGCTCTCTCTTCCTGCTGTGGAAGCGTGCCGGGCCCAGCCCTAACTGAGCTGCTTTTCTTCCTCCATTTTTCTCACGTGTCCGGTGAGGGTGACAGAGTCTCACCTTTGCTCCAGGTGCAGCAGTCTCACAAAATCTCCAATGAGGAGCTGCGGCAAAACAAGCACATGGGAACGAAACGAAGCCAAACGCAAACACTGAGACACCAAAGTCAGAACAGTTAGCACCAAGATGACACCACAGTGGGGTCAGCAACGCTCCGGGACACATGAGGACTGTCTTTGTGTCTTATGGTGTGTGAGTGTGTGGGGTAGGAACATGTGAACAGCAGCTCCAAGATGGCGGTCATCTACCAAATGCCAGAACCAGAGAACCTCAGGACAGGAAAGCAGTGGAGCAAATATTAATCTTAATCTTAAATAATGTTTAATAATTAAACATTCTGGCTAAGCTTTAGTTTTCACCACATACTAAATATTGTGAAACCCAGGGATAATGCTACGTTCACACCAAGAGCTACTAAAGCTGTAAAATCACTGAAGATACTCAAAAAGCATCAATGTCAAAATATTGCAGTTCGCTCATGTCGTCATTTGAATGCATAATCTTTCTTAAAGTAGCTTGACAGCATGCTGTGCTGTGCTGTTGCTTCGTTCACAAAACAATGAGATACTCAAATACAAGAGGTCTGGACAAGCAGAAGCTAAACGATCAAATTATAGCCAAGAACAAAATTACGTAAATTTAAAGTTTTGTAGTTTAGTAAATTTGAAAAATATATTGTGCAACAACACGAGACACTTCATCCCACGCCTGTGCTTTGTGCTGATCTCTGAAGGCGACGTGTTAGATCGTGCAAGACAGGGTGCCTTGCAATCCCTGTGATCAGCCTTTCACGAGTCATTCTGACCGAAACAAAAGTACGGTAGGAACCAACATTTCAGAGCGTGTTCTCGCAAGCGAAGAACGTCTACAGTCTGATCGGTTTTCAGTCAATTACAGCTGAAACTAAGTTGCATGAAGTTAAGCTGTCTTCAACATGTCTCTCTTGTTGCCAAAACTTTGACGCTAGCCGCTATCCTCGCTTTTGTCAGTAGAAAGTTATGTATTTTGACGATTTTACAGCTTTAGTAGCTCTTGGTGTGAACAGAGTATTAGACTCGAGATGTAGAGTTACACAATAAAATAAGTACTGAAATGGATTAGAAATCCATAAGCTTGGTTTACCAACACTGTCCAAGTAATTTAAAAAACTGTGAAAAACTAAATGTCAGGGCTGATCGTTATGACCTCAAATCAATATCATGGTTAATTGAATATTTTACCTCAATTACAATTGAAAATTTTGTTACTTCTTTGCCCTCATTTAAGAGACATGGTTAATAAACACGCTCAACTATTAAAGCTGGAATTTTGACCTTATGAATGAGTAGATATCATATTAACAAATAAAGAGCGTACCTCTTACTTTAAAACAATTGGAGGAAACCTAGATGTAGTCACAGACTGAACAGGGTGGAGTGACTACACATGGTACTGTGTTTTTTCGGGGCGTGGAGACGCACTGTGGAAAGTTAACAGATTTTCAATGTCTATATAGTGGGCTAATGGCCTCAGGGGCCACACTACCACCGTGTGGCCCCTGAGTAAGACCTTTAACCCCCAAGTCTCTGTAAGGAGACTGTTCTTTTAATAGAAATAGCTCTGGAAAAGAGAGTCTGCTAAATGATGTTAAAAACAGTAATACACTCATGACCCCCACAGTCAGAACAACTACGTCAATAACATCTAAGTAATTTCACCAAGTCATTAGTTTTCTCAGCATTAATAAATGCAGACCGCAACCTTACGGTTTTCATGACCTAGGTGGACAAAAATACACCAACACACACTTGGTACAGACATCACGCAACGCAGTTAGCACTGGAGAATATGTAGCCCATCATTTAAAGGCGCTAAAATAGCCTTCCCTCACCCACAGAGAGATAATGAAGTCCTTGATATAAAGATAATCATATCGTTTTGCTAGCCAGTGTGAGAGAGAGGGTCAGAGGGAAAGAGAGAAGACGCTATCTGCGAAAACTCCTCTCTGGTGCCAAGTTACACAGGGGTCATTTCCCAGAACACAAATTTTCCCCTGACAGCTTTATATGACTCCAATAACATCCAGCAGGCAATAAAGTGGCTCTGTGAGCTAGATCAACTCCCAGATGAAGAGCAAGAGTTTAACTGTTAACAGTAATACTGCACCCCTCGTACTTGCCGCGTGGATTTGTGAATGAGTTTCACCAGACGGTGACAACAAATTCTGCGTCTCGGCCCCTGCAGCGAAGGCGAGTTAAAAGTCCCCACCCTGGTCTCGGCAGAGGCACGCTTCCCGGAGATAAAAATGGATTTCTGACACCTATTTCCTTAAAGCCTCCTGTCATTCCTGCTCACGTTTCAAAGGACGAGTTTTAAGCCCTGGGAGCCTGTCAGGCCACGTTTCTTCAACCAGATCGACCAGCGACTGGTCAGGAATGTCAATAGTGTAGACTGAATGGGGGGGAATACAATAAGTCATTAATTTCATTTCATTTATAACCCATTCCAGCAGTTTGATGCATCAGAAAGCCAATACAGCAGATATCGGGCTACAACTGAAAAAGAAAAAGAAAACGTAGAGCAGGCAGCCAGGCTCTAAAAGCAGTCTGCTCATACGCTGAGCAAGCAAATCCTTACAGCCACCTCCAAGCCCCCGCCTCTGTGATCAGGAAAAACACTCACCTAGGATGGGGAGGAGTCGGTCTGATTGTAAAGCAAAGAGCTTCTATCACATACTGACTTCAAATTCACTTAGTCACACTTAACAGACATTTCTATCAGTGCTTCCTGAAAAACCTGCCCAAATAAGATCCTGACAGAATGACCTGCTCTTTAAACAACAATGAAGCCTTGCTGACTTGTTGCAACACAGGAGAACGAATAAGAAACCTCTGCAGAAACACCTAGAAGCGCTCAGAAACTCAACTTGTTTGGCGTGTTTGGCTCCTGTTAGTGAGTGACACAGCGTCTGCCTAACTGAATACAAAACAATACAAAAGTTCCTTATTTGTCTTGGAAGAATATTACGGCACAAAGTCGGAGCTGTTAATATTCCAATAAACACATACATACTGATTTAACTTGATTGAGATTATATATATATATATACATATATACATATATACATATATACACACACACACATACACACATATACATACACACATATACATACACACATATACATACACACATATACATACACACATATACATACACACATATACATACACACACACACACACACAGCTCTGTTTAAAGAATAAAACCCCTTCTAGAATGAGTATAGCCGCATAATAAACAAACATTTGGAACACTTTAGAATAAGAGCCACTTTTTCCATTTATAATGATATTGATCGCCTGGTTCTCATTTTTCCATGACTAATTATATCAAGACTAATACAACATTGTCATGGAAAAATGAGAACCAGTCAAGTCTTTCCTCGTGTGAAGCAGAAAAAGCATTGTGTTTTACTAAAGGCCTTATTCGACATTGCACGTCCTGTTTAATGCAGTGAACCGGCTAATGCAGGCAGGATTTCCCAGTAGTCAGAGGAAAATAACCTGCAGTTGGGGGACTGTCTAGTAATAATGGGCTTCATTCATCAACCGTTCTTAAAGAAATTTGTTCTTGAAAACCTCATTAAGACTGAAGATAACTTTACTTAAGATGTGCTTCTAGGTAAGAAGAGTTGAGAGGAATCTTAGACAAAATTTTGCTGGAGGGCCAGTGTCCTGGAGGTTCTCCATGCAGAATTGATTTCCCCTGCTTTATGAGGTTTTCTTCAATTCCACGATTGTATATTATTTTAACATGTATGTCTGTTGTCTGTGCACTAACCTTACTTTTTCTAAAACATGACTTTTGGTTAAAATATATAACGTAGTTTTAATGATTTTAAGTCTAGCTTTACAGATTGAAGAACAGTCGTGGACTACAAAGCACTGTTGTTAAGTTGCTCTGGATAAGAACGTCTGCTAAAAGCTGTAAATGCAAATCAATGTCTTACATTTCAAAGAACAAATTTAAAATACTTGATACATGAGGCCCAATGTTCTTTATCTGGAGAACCACTCTTGCCTTTAAACTGCTTAATCTTGGTGTGTGGAATGCCATAATGTCCAGGCCGATCCACCCTTGCCACAAAAATGGCAACTTTTCCCAATTTCTTAGACTTACCAGTTTGATGGCCACATATTCGTTGGTGTAGAGGTTCTTCCCCAGCCGTAGTTCTCCGAAGTTCCCACAGCCAATCTTTTTGCCCACGCGGAAGTTGGGCCCGACCATGAGGACGCCGGAGGTGGTCCCCGTGCCGCGGCCCCCAGTCCTGCTGCCGGCCGCTTTCGACATCCTCTTGCCTTCCTCAGCCTCGCCCTTAACTCCTCTCTTATCAAAATCCATAAGCTTGTGATACCCTGGCCTCTCCACGGTTACTCACCGGCCATGCAAAACAGAAAGGCATCAAAACAAGCCCCAGGGGAAACAGTGGGGTCGGTGTGGTTGGGTCGGGGGGCAAAGGGGCAGAGGAGAGATGGGCGGTTATGAACAAACTGTCTGTGAACGTTTCTTTATGCCAGCAGAAAGCCTGCCGTTTTCACCATCCAGAACAGAACACAAGGGTTTTGCGTTAATCCTTCAGGTAGTGGGGCGTCCTCCTCTGATACAAAGCACAGCACCTTACTGCCCTGAAAGAGGCAAAGCGTGCTAGAATGCAGCCACACAAACACACTCACGTCATCCACACACACGCAACCACACGCACTCACTCACATATATACACTGACATACACACAATTCCTGCTACTGGATCCAGACAGCCGCTGTAGAACGCCTCCGTGGACACCTCATGGTTTCGTCCAAATCAGTCTTGGGAAATGCCACAAACATTCTTCATGTCCACACAAAAGAGGCAGGACGAAGCCGTGAAGTGGTGCACGTTCTCCAATGGATATCTGTAAAACAACCCAAAAGAAAAGAAGTATTGATTGGCGGAAGAGATATGCGGCTTATCTGGGCTAGACCTCGTGTCATGCGGAGGACATATAATCAATAAAACTAATGAACAGTTCAATTTCTCTTTTAGCAGTTTAAGAGCTTCCATTTTAAAAATTAGTCCAGAGTGCTCACCGTTGACCCACAAGCATTATACAAATCCCATATCATGCTAACAAAAAAAAATTCCATCCTCCAGCAACCAAGCTGTCACCTTACCTTATGATGAGAATACAGTTAGACTAATCAACGCCAAGTGTGCTGCGATTTAATGAAGTTTAAATGCATACAATGCTGACATTAAGACAAGCAAACTCACCAAATTAAAGCCGAAGTGACTTTAAAGCTACATAACAGAGCAAGAGAGTCAACCGTCAGGTTTCATTATGAGCAACCTGGCGACTGCAACCATTTATTAGAAGACTTGGACGACCCGAACTGAATCTGCTGAGATACATATCAGTCATGGGATTTTAAAGCATGGAACTAAACGGTTTGTTGAATTACAAGCCAAGCAACATAGATATCAATTTCCACAATCTCAAGAGCTCATGGTTTTCCGTCTGGCTGTACAGTTACATGTTTGTGTGGGTAGCTCAGGTCTGTACATCTCTGACTCAAACACATACAGTACATTTGAGCACTATGGTTAATTGACCCACACATCAACAATCACAAACTAGCTCACTGTGGTTTGCCTAAGTGTAAAAGCATAACCAGTCAAAACATGTTCCAAACACAGAAGTGGAACAGACATTACTCAGCAAAATAAATGCCAAAAAAATATCTGACAGAGGAAAACACACTTGTTTCATAAATGATACTGGTTACATCTAGAAATGATTGCAATGTGGCTGGATACAACACATTACTAAATAAAAAGCATTAGCGGCATTATAAAAACCCCAAGTGCCCACATTTTAATGGGTGTACAGCAAAACTGGCCCGCCTCCGTAAGCTTTAAATGTTTGTTTTGAAAAAGTTACGACACAGACAACTGCACGTTTATTTTAATGATAATTTTAGGGATGCAGTCTTTCTACATATTCGTATAATGGTAAGGATTTTCAAACATTTAAAAATGTAATCAACTTTGCTATGCTTCAGTTTTGCTTTTATTTTATTAAAGTTGCACAAGCATACCAAGTTTACATTTCATTACATGTTGTACTTTTAAAATGGCAAGATTCTTCCACAACTGTTAGACAGTACAGCCTGAATTGATTTCACCAGAAAGAGGAGAAGGTAGCACAAACTATTAGCAGGACCACTTCAGCCTCTCTGCAAAATGCACTTAAACCAATCAATGGCCGTGAGGACCAACCCCTCCGTCATGAAGGGGGATGGATGTGTATACATATAATATATATACACACACACACATATCTATCTATCTATCTATCTATCTATCTATCTATCTATATACACACACACACACACACTTTTTTTTTTCTTTTTTTTTTTTAGGACAACGCAACATAGGAACAGCAGTCAATGGCAGTTTGGTCAAGAAAATAGGTTCCTAAAGTCTCAAGGGTCACATAATACACCAAGATTCAAAACGCATCATTTTGACGTCATGAACATCCAGACAATTGCGATTCTGAGAAACATAATACACCCTAATTCAGACCTGACAGCGGGTGTAATACAAAGCGTACAAATAACCATTTCCCCGCTAAGCAAAAAGGTCATTTTCTAATCTATGAAATTGCACTGACACACTTTAAGGGTTTAAGTGCTATAAACCTGAGCTCTGTTCCCTCAACACCTGTTGTCTGGAGCGGAGTGGGATTTGAAATACAGGGACAGATTTTGATGAAGATAAAAAGGAAGCGTGTCGCTTCAAATCGCCATGACACCAATCATTAAAGGCCACAGCACGGCACTGCGCATATGCAGGAGTCATACAGCACATACAAGGGCCACAATCTCAGGTGAGTCATAAACAAGGGTTACATAACCCATTACAGAGCAACCATTACAAAGTACATCAGGAAACGACAGACCAGCATCTCACTTAGGGAGAGTCTGGAGTGCAAAAGCATTGGTACAATCAAAGCTTATAACAAATGTTTTTATACAGAGACTCGCTTTTCAAAAAGACAGGGGTGGTCTAAAGATGGGTGACCGCAAAGGCAGTTCCATTTCCCCTCACTCAACCTTTTTTTTGACGACCAGGAACATGCACTGACAGCTCACCAACAGATGCCAATATAACTAGCTTTTTTATCTTAAATAGAAAACATCCCTTCCTCGATCTGTACTACACAGACTAAATTTAAATAATTGCCATCCTTCAGAAGAAACCAATAGCAATTGGAGCTAATTAATCATTTATAGTGAGGTATATGAAGGCATTCAAATAAGGCTACACAATTAATCAGAAATGTTTCAAATTTAGATTCTCTCACTGACTGTGAGTTTCCCCCAATACATACTATACTTTCATGAACTGTCTTTCAAAACGCTTAATGATCACTTAAATGCCTTCTATACGAAAAAGAAAAACTTAATAAACAATAATTTATTATTCTTGAAATAATCATGACATTGAAGTCATGTTGCCCAGCCCTACATTTAAACATGAAATTATTCTGTTGCACTTAAAATCTTGATTTTCTGTATCCTGTAAAGTTGTACTGTACTGTACTTTTTGTTTGGCTCAGAACTACAAAGCAACATTGTTTGCACAACTTCAGTAGAGGTTTAAAAAAAAGTAAACAGGATATCAAGATATTGCAAACCATCACAGCTTTAAAAAAAAAAGCTGTGCAACCATATAAAACAACTGGATATCTTTATGATTGGTTAAAAAAAAAAAAACATCAGATGTGGTCGCAACACACACTCATCTCACCACCAGGAAGCAAAACAAATGCTTTGCTCAGTAACTGCCCAGGCTGTATTCCACCCACACACCCCACTGACTTTTTTTAACTTCACATGCAGTGACCCAAAGCACTCCACATTTGGGCAAGACCTGAGCAGGCTTTGGTGAGAGGCATCTCAACCAAACATGCAACAGGAAATATTATTCGCTTGAATAGCTTTCGGCCAGATTTCAACCACGGAAAGGAAACAATCATTGACACTGATAATGTGAACTGAGCAAAGCAAATCAAACATTACAGCTTTAGTTAAAAACAAGTGCTTTTAAAGAAAGACTTAGCCTGAAACCAATCAGCTGTGAGGTCGTTGGGCCTAGCAGCCTTTCTAGCCACATGCATATTAGTTAGATACATACAGACAGCCGAGCACGCTGCACATTTACGAATGACATTTGTCAAGTGAACTGGACCGCTTAAAGTGACTGGATTAAATATACCTTAATCCAACTTGGTGAGTCGTATCCGACCTGGCCTAGTCTGGACTGAGACGTAGAAACTGACAGCAGCGACGAAGATAACATTAAATGCCGAATTTGACAGGCTTTCAAGTGGGCAGAATAACACGACCATTGTTAACAGCAGGTCAATATCGTTATTGTGATGACGCGTGCGCAATAGTCACATCACAGAACGTATAATGTCAAGTAAAACAAATAATGCTACACACGTCATGGTACAAGTTATCTCGATTCTTGATACAAAACTCGGGCCGGCTCGCGTTTTCCATTACTAATCTACAAGAGAATACCATGCGATCTAACAGTTTACCCGGATTAAAGGCTTCTTGGATATAGTTCAAGAGAGGTTTGTTCACACACACAAAAAAAGTGTAGTTAAAAGTTTTCAGTTTTTAAATCATTATTTGCATTTTCCCCTTAGGTTCACACCAATAGAAAACCCCCGACCAATACTTTTCAAAATAGAGCAAATCAAGTCATTTGGTTTAAAAACATCGCACTACACAGCTCAGAAAAGTCACAAGTATTTGAAACGTCTGTTTTTTTTTTTTGTTTAGATCACCGCGCAATCCTAGTTGATACTGGCGTCTTTACGTTAGCTTTAGGGTTCTAGCTCATTTGTTTTAACGCTGCCGTCTTTGCCTAAATAAAGACGGCTAAATACAGAAGCAAGCTAAGGCTACACGTTAGCGGGCTTTTTGAGTTAGCCGACTCCGCTAACGTACGCAACGCCGAGCAGCGTTAGCCGCTAAGTTAGCTAATCGGTTAACTGGACTAGCTGGCTAGCTCTGGGCCAGCTCGAGCGCTAATATTTCGACCCGAGTCGAGTCGCGTGAGCTTCAAAGCGCGCGAGGAGCGGCCGACGGTTTAACGGAGCCTCACCTGCACCCACAGGCTCGGCGTATGGCTCCGCTCGTGCCCCCGCGGTGTGGTTTTTGGTAATTCCTCACCGGCTAGCCGGGCTGCGCCGTTGTCTCTTTAAGCCTCCCGAATCGGTAAGCAAGGCGTCAGCGTGGCGCGACGCCCCCAGCGCTGCCGCTGCGCAGCCGAATGAGCGCATGTGGCTTGGAGAATACGGGCTGAGCGGGATTGCGCACACGCAGGCCGAGCGGAATATATCGGGCACCGCGAGCTTTTATAGCCAGACGGACTCTGACGTCATTTTGTAGGCTTTCGGTAGCTCGCTTCCGTCTTCCGGTTTTCTCGGGTAAAACCACTGTGGGAAAAGTGAAAGGGATTTTTAGAATGTGGGTTCCAAGCGATATTTTATTTAAAAACCTTCTCGTTTTGTTAGGTGAGATATCTGTGCTAACACTGATATTTTTTTGGGAGGGAATCCAAAAATCTCGCTTTTAAACAGCATGGGGTTGAGAAGTTTTCGGAATGGGTTTCAAATGACGTCAGCTGTTACGTCACTGCGTCTCAGCGTTCAAGTAACTCGAACTTCAGAAATAAAATAACGATGTGTTCCCCAGATATATGGCTGTGATGCCCATGTTACGTTGTTAGATATTGTTAAATGTCAAAACAAATGTTGTCGGTCAAGGCTGATGTGACGGCAGTTGTTTTACTGTACAGCCTGTAAGGGAAGCCATGTCTGTAGTCAAGTCATTTTCTGGTGTTAGCACATCATTAGCTACTCCTTTTTTCCCCTGCTGAAAACATTACCACTAAAATTGAAGATTTTTATATACATCTTTATGCATTGTGTTTGCCAGTTTTCTGAAATAGAAATTAATCAAGCCGCTTGCCAACTTTTGTTGATGATATTTTTACTAAACTGCCCATTAAGCAAAAACAAACGTTTTTGTGGTATGTCCATTTCAGAAAAAAGAAGTGTGCTCTGTATGATTCTTTAGCCTAACATTTGTGGTATAATCCAACGTTGACTACTCTGGCTTTATTCATAGCCAGCACAAATAGTTCATCTACAAAGTTCTGTATGAATTCTTAAATGAGTATGAATAGCAATACTCTCAGAAAAAGATTGTGGACTTTCGTGTGAAATGATGATAATGGCCATTCATTCGTACAGGTAATAAAAACCAAAAATAGATGCACATACGTATACATACACAATACTGATGCTTACAGAAAATCCATTGTGAAATTTATTCCATCCAAACTCAGTATGTACAAACTTCTTAACACATTATCCTGGTATATTGTTAAACTGGGCACCAAGTTTACATTCATTTTTTTGAGTTACACTGACAGTTTTCTGGACTGTCATCAGAGGTACAATGACTCTGCTTACATGACTCATATCTGAGATTCAGGAGAGTGGCTCGTTTAAAACAGCCAAATGTTGAGAGGTGGATATGTCAATAGCGTTTACCAGAATCTTAAAACTAATGACCTTTTGGGAAGCTTCCATTATACTAATGTGGTCTATGAGTTGTATCCTTAAAAAGTGCTCAAAACATCAGGGCAGTGCATGTGTCTGCAGTGCTTTTAAATATGATGGCCTCTATTGGTCTTCAAAGAATTGATAAAAAAAAATTTTCCAAATAATTTCATTTACTAAACACTAGTCTGTCATATGTTTACTGACTAGATACTTCTTTATCAATTTTGCACTGAGCCTAATATTAACTAATAACTGTGGATAGCCGACCAACATTTGTTCCAACTCAAACCTTAAAAAAGAAAAAATTCCATAAATTTGTCTTAACTGAAGGGTAGCTTGTAATTGAAGATAAAAATCTGAACATTTACCTTTTTGCACTAAATAATCCTTAAACCATGTGTGAAACAGTTTAAACATACTAGTGAGGGCAATCAAGGGGTCATTCAACAGATGTAAAAAAAAAAAAAAAACACTAAAGCCCTCATCCCAACTTTGTACCCCGCTATTCAGATGTTCTAAGTGCGGCCATGTGGCCCTCACGAGCACCTGTTCCCTCCTCATCCTTACACTGACAACTGGCTCAGCAGGGCGTGTTGTTTTTGGGCAGTGTAGCTACAAGTCCATTTGCGGGTGAGCCATGGGTTTAGAGTGACAGGCGCTATGTAGCCCGAGGCTGCTGCATTTGCCCGTTGGCACAAGACCCGCAGCATTATTGCTTGGCTGCACAACGGGTAAGAACGCATTGGGGAAGGGCAGAGCCGATGACAGAAGGCCCAGAGAGTGAGGCGACATTCGCTGCTGCCTTTCTCCGAATATAAATGGCGGGAGAGCAGTGGGGAAATGCAGTCTGGAAGAGGGCAGAAACCGGCCCAGATCCTCCAAGGAGTCGCTTGGGGGACTGGCACTGATGTCTCTGACAGATGAAGGCTGGGGTTGCGAACCAGACACTTTCTCTTCGTCCGTCATCTCTTCTTTTGCTTGTTTGCCGTCACAGATGTCCTCTGGAGGGCCGCCTTTATTGAGGGGAGCAAAACGCTGACCTTTGCGAAACTTGGCACGCCTGTTCTTGAACCACACCTGGACAGATTCAGTCAATTAAAATTTCAGTTCAGTTTGCAAATGTCATTTATTGTGCATGAAATATCTCCTTAATTTTGAATTAAAACTACATAATTCTACATGATAAGGGTTCCTAAAGGTTTCATGCTATGTTTTATCATTTATGGGGAAATTTTAAATGTGATAGAAATTTTGAATTATAGGGAAATGTCCTTTGGGATTGAAAATATTTGCATTTATAGAATGAATCGCATTAATTAACAAGACACTAAAATCCTGAGTGATTTAGATTTTCTATTTACAATGACACTTTCTATTACTTTAGATCCTGGCCCTCACAGATCTACACAGATTGAGAATTCCTAACCACAACACACTGGATCCAATTGGTCAGCTAAGTAACCATGTAGGGTCAGGTTCGCTGGTGGAGGATATACCAAATCTGTGCAAAATAGTCAGTCAGTCATTATCTGATCCGCTTAATCCCAACTGGGGTCGCGGGGGAACCTGAGTCTATCCCGGGAACTTGCGGGCACAGGCGGGGAACAACCCTGGGCAGGTGCCAACACACCACAGGGCACTGTGCAAAATAGGTTCTGTAAAAAATCAGGATTGGAAACCCATGCCTTAGAACACGATAGTGTGTCAGAGGCTGTATGTAGCCAGGTTTCAACCTACGTTCTATACGTTATATCACTAGGTCAATACCAGAATTTGTAGAACAAAGAATGGTCTTTAAAGAACCCTCAGAAGCTTGTTAAGCAGACAAAATTATTTCAAATAACCCATTTACACCATTTAAGAGTAGTTTTTTTGTATTGTTAAATGATGGTATGGCATTTGCAACATTGCAAAATCACAAGTGCATGAGTAAACACCTGGATGCGCGCCTCAGGGAGGTTGATGCAGACCGCCAGTCTCTCCCTCATGCCCACGTCGGGATACTGGGTTTGCTGGAAGGCTTTCTCCAGGGCCTGCAGCTGTGAGACGGTGAAGGCTGTTCGGCTCCGGCGCTGTTTCTGCTGATTTCCATATCGAGCTTCCAGGATCAGCTCTGAGTGCAGACAGGACACTCGTTTTAGCAAAATACGAGGTGAATGTGTTTATATATTATAAAACAATTCTATCATATACAGTGTGTGCGTGACAGAAAGAGCGAAAGAGAGAGAGTGAAAGTGTGTGTGTGTGTGGCCATGTATTTATCGCATTACGGGGACCTTTTTGTCTCCTAAAATCACTTTTATCTGTTTTTTTGGGCTTTGTGGGGACGTTTGAGAGGTCCCCATGAGGAGAAATGACTTTATAGAAAATGTGCTTGTTTTATTTGAGAAACTAAAAGAGGTAAAAGATGTGCTTTTGGTTACTGAGGTTAAGGTTAGGATTAGGTGTAGGTGTAAAATGTGTGTGTGTGTCCGTACCTGCGAGTCGCTCGGCCACACTGCAGGAGTGTATGGGCGCTGGGCTGCTCGCCGCTGGGTGAAGCTGGTACTGTTCTGCCATCTGCTGGTGGAGTTGTTGGTAAAGGGAGTTGCTCCGGGGCAGGGAGAAGAGCCCGGGACCCCGCGGCCCGCACAAATACACTGAGTTCATAGTGCTGCCCTGCATACATACATACATACATACATACATACATACATTTAGGCATTAGATGGCATAAAAATGGACATTTTGGGAAAATCACAAACGCATGTATTTTCCACGCCACGTAGGATCTCTTCACAATATTAAGATATCATATAAGATATAACAGAATTCATAGAATTGTAATTAGATCATCATCATCATCAAAGAGCTTTATAAATACATAGTAGTAGTAGTAGCCTAGTAGTAGCCACTACTACTACTACTACTACTAATAATAATAATAATAATAATAATAATTCTTATTCTGTATCTATTTTCTTAGTCATACATGCCAGACTGTCAACGTATAGTCAAAAAGGATATCAGTAAATCATAAGCCATGTAAAATCTCAAGAACACTGCAGTACAATCACAGATAGCAACATGTACCTTCTACAAATTAAAAGTCATAAAATGAGTTCTTTGTCCCATAGAAGATTTTTATTTTATTTTTTTTGGCTACCTAAAGACGCTTCCATTTTTTCCATTTGTGCTGGGAAGCTTAAAACATATTACAGCCCAAAGAACCTCCATAAAACAGGTATGTCAGCATCAATAAATGGTTTTTAAAGAAACATAGGCCTACACATTATTTCTGAGGGTGTATTCCAATATTAGCCCCGAAAGATTATATGTAAGTGCATAAATATCAGTGGGAATTCACCTGGAGCGCGTTGAATATCCGTGTGAATAATCGCGGCTGTGAGGCTTCTGCGCGTTTCTCCAGCATAATGTCCACAGCGCAGCCTCAGCCACTATTTAAGAAGCATTAACTCCGGCATCTCTCAGCCATTAGCCAATAGAAAGAAAGGTATTAGGCTGGATTAAGGGGGATGAGGGAGAAGGGGCTCCGAAGTTTTTAGAAACTATTGAACTTGAGAGATTTGCGCCGAGGATCCGAACCCCATCCGCGCGCAGTGCCGCCCCCCCGCTTAAAACAATTAAAACAATGTGGAGCGCTAATCTGCCCCTGCACAGATTCACATCACAGCCTGCAGTGGGGCTGCTCTCTTCCCCCTCCCTTTGTCAGCCTTAACTTCGTCTGTGGCGTTTGTTTTGCTAAGAGCTCCCAGATTTTCCCATTTAAATGTCTGCCCCAATGCATAAATATATGCAAATTGGCTGCAGAAATAACATGCAAGAGATTTATAACAAGACAATACTGTGCTAAACTATAGACTTTTCACATCTTACTTAAAATGTGACTTATAGACTAAAAATACATCTACAATTTATCATCCACTGTTTTCAGCACAACCCATATGTTAGATCAATATTAATATATTTTGTAAATGTAAAATATATGAATAAGACGTTTTAGCTTGTAAACAAATTTACTTTGTGCTGGTGGAATCCGCACCTTCCAACTGCATATGGGTATGTCTTAATGTCTTTTATTGAATCATTCCTGTTTCAAACACAGTGTGTATCTTTTACAATTTACCAACATTTCTATAAAGGCAAATTGAGGAAATTGTAAGGATGTTCATAAAGGTGCAACTATTAAACTTCTAAACGCATTAAGATTTATTTTATGTAAGTATTCTAAACATGTTGCATTAGAGTGATGTGAGTAAAACCAACAACTGTCATAAAGAGCTGATGCTGTAAAATTTAATAGCTTTTAGGACAACACAGCAGTGGTTGGTATGTGAGAAATTAATACATGTTTAGTTCTTATAATATGGTATTGAACATATTTTTTGAGAGGCTATCAAAAGTCACTGCTATGGTGTAATCGAATCCGAATGAGCAAATTAATAACAGTGAAGTTTATGTGAATGAATATTATAAAATTTAAATAGTCATTAGGAATAATGGTAGTAAAATAAATAGTAAGGAAAAAATGTTACAAATTGTTGAAGTAATGAATAAATAACTGTACCAGTTATTTCCACCAATCCTCCCTGTAGCTCCCTGGCATTGCCCACCTGGGCAGTGGGGCATTAACTAGATAAACACTAAATAGCCTCAAATCAGATCATCGCCACGAAATCTGTGGTGGCTACAGGCTGTGGGGGTTTTAAAGATGTAAATTCCGCTAAGGCCCAGAGAAACCGACCTGCTTAAGGGCCAGAAAGCCCAAGCTTGCAGGGAGCTGGATTACGTTTCCCACGAGTATCAGCAGTGCTGCGGGGGAAAATGCCCCCTTCACCCACAGGGCAACACGGGAACCCAGCAGTGTGGGCATGCTGGTAGTCTGCTGGGCACAAGACTGGCAAAAACTAAACTCACGCCACATATTAAACGCTTTTATATCACATGGCTGTGTACAAACTCAATAGTAATTAGCTTCTAATCTGCTGCACTACATTCTAGTTATAGCAAATATCAGTCACACTGCAGGTAAACACTCATTACCTGTGAATTGGAATGAATTTAATTTTAAAAAATAAAAGTATTCTCATGTTCATGTTGAATGACTCTGATTATGCACATGGTTAAAGCTAATATGGTTGAACCTCATATCCATCCATACATCTTTTTGAACAAAAGATACATCTGTTATTTAAATCTACATTCAAAAAGGTCAACGACAAAACATTGAGAACAACAAAGCGAAACAGCTATCAATATAATCCAGTTATTTCAGTATATTTCTAGTCGAGAACATTAAAAAGCTGGAAAAAAAGGGATTCATTTTGTTGCAGAGGCTTTGGCCTAAGGTCTCGTTTTTCAGTGATATTACCACAGAACACCATGAACACACAAAGTTGCTGCAGATGACCAATGGCATTCCATCCACTTCTAAACTCTATTTAAAAATAATTCTAATATTTGTACACTTAAACACCCCTTCAGCTACCTGCTTCCAAAAAAGGGTGGATTTAGTTGCTCTCAGTATTTCAAGCCTATCCCTTTCTCCCCTCCTTCTTTTGCTACGTTCTTTGGCTGTCAAGCTATATTAGTGTCCGCTTAAAATAAGTCATTTAGAAGAGCTTTGGTGGCACAGGCCTTGAACCCCATTTTAAAGCTCCCAGCTCAGAAGCCTTTGTCTCCTCAGGCTGTGGGATTAGCGGAGATTTGCTGCTAAGAAAAAAAGTAGTTATTTCATGGCACTTTCATGATGAAACCTGGCCAAGGCTGTGTTGGCAGGGAGGATTAGGGCTACACAAAGAGTGTGGTTGTGTGTGACCCCCTCCCTGGAACCACCGCCCCTGCTTCAGACCCCCAGCGCTCCTCGTCCTGATCTCCCCCTCGTCACCGCCACCTTCTCGCCTCTACTCTCAGCTTCATAACTGGCTCCTTCTTATTTCCGTTTTTTCTCCTCTCTCTTTAACTCTCGTCCTCTCCTCTCATCTACACCACCGCCATAACATCCTGGCGTTGACAGATGTAGCAACAAGCCTCTACCAACTGCGCTGACTCCCACCCTCCACATATTCAGGTTTTTCCCCAACCCACACACCCATTTCAACATTTCAAGGAGACCACAGGGTCAGAAGGTGGCTATTTAGACCCAAACATCATCCTAAGAGACATTCTCTTTTAAACATTCACAGGTTTATTTACACGTGTCTAACTGGATGTAAACCCCCCACCCCCTTAATTTATCTTGCTGGAGAGTTTAGGCCAAGCTTTGGGCTTTACGGCTTTTCTGGGTCCCTCCTGCATTTTTAAAGGCTTAAAGGGGATATTCCAGCACTAAAGGATCCACTTACATAGGCTTGGATTAGCCGTTTTAAAGGTGCAGGGGAGATCTAATGAGACTCATCACACAGCAAATGCTCTTTTCGTTTGTTCAGGATTTGCAATATTATTACATCATAAAAATAAAACTGTCGGTAAGATTATTATTTGCTGATAAATTTCAACGAAATAAGGTAAAATCTATTTCATAGCAGGTCACATTTAAACAGACTTAAGTAAATTCTTATAAATTTTATCTGCTCATGATTTCTCTCTGACACAGAGCCTTTCTGCTTGTGCTGCGAAAAGACGGAATATCTATAAAACATCTTTTTTCAAAAAGCCTAATTTTTGTTCAGTTATAGTTAAGAATTTTTAAGTAATATTACTGAAGAAAACATTGCATTAAAATATCAACAATACTGCCAAATAAGACATTTAGCCATGTTAGTTAGCGCTAGTTAATGTTACATTGGTTGCTAGCTGGTCAGCTATGAAATTAAGTCTGAAAATTTCAGCATGTTAATTTTTTAAAACACAAATTAAGTATATGAACAACTTTAGCCCAAACTTCCACCAGCATCTCCAGCGCAAAGATTCATCAGACTGGTTTATACTGGTTCATGTGTTTATACGTAAAACATGCCTGAAAAAGTTGTGGATTAACCCTTGCTGAAGAATACACATGCACATAATTGAAGAGTAAAGAACAGGCTACATATTCTGCAAATGGCACAAGCTGAGTCCATATGCAACTGTAGAACATCTTCTTGGCACCTCACTACAGTCTTGGCCCCATGAGTGAAATTGTTATTGGCAACAGCCTTAAACGCTTTTTACACGACGCCCGGATTGGATTTAAACTACAGGGGGCTGGTGAGGAGGGTCAGGAGAAGTTCACTTGGGCTTTTGAGATGTTTCATAAAGGTTTTTTCTTTCTTCCGCGGACGCTGTGTTTAACAGATGTTTGAGTCAGGGAGCAGATCGCGCTCTCTCTCCTTTTAATTACTCATCAATAGATGAAATTTGTATTGACAAGTGCCTGTCAGAGGGAGAGCTTTGTGGCTGTCAGTTATCTGAGGAAGAGCTGCTTAACCAAGAGGCCCCAACACGCGCTGGATCGATCCGGCCGCAGCGCCATTGAGGGAGGCTCTGTGACTGCTGGAGCGGGGCAGGCGGGGGCTAAAGACTTCTTCATTGGGGGGATCGATGGGGCCGGTTGGCCCTTGACCCAGCACAGTGAGGGAACAGCAGGACCAGCAACAGAGTTTTAAGTCCCAGTGATGAGAAACACTCCAGTGCAGAGAATAAACAAGATTCAGCATTCACACACGAAGTTTTGTCATGCAGTTAGAATGCCTGTAAGTGACCAAAGACTTGGCGAACCACCGGTCGTGGGCCTCTCTTTCTGAAAATAGACATAGCACATTACCACTCAGCATTTAAATTACTAGCAGAACCATGGCCCAGCTTGGACTGAGAATGACTGCCCTTAGCAAAAAGTAATATACTTAAAGCTCATTTTATTAAGTATGCTTGAGTATAAGTATAGCAAGTATACTACGGACCATGTACCATGTACCATGTAGCGTACTAGAAAGTATACTAATTTAATACTTCTTCTGACTAAATTGGAACATTTTTAAGTTTATAAAAGTATACTTTAAAAGATCATTTTAAGATTAAAAAGGTATACGTTTAGACTTTAGTAGACTTTTCTTTATACTTATCAGCATAAGTCAAGTATACTCCACTATACTATTCTTAAGCATATAAAATATAGTATATAAAAAGTAAACTTCAAGTATACTGCCTCAGTCTTAGTATATAGTAAGTATACTCATAGTACACTTCAATAAACTACTTTTGCTAAGGGTGTGAAGTCTAAAAAGATTACTATTAAAACCAGCAAAAAAGCAAAAAGTACTACAGTAAACATGCTGGCACGCTGCTTGGGGAGAACAACTGCCAAAAATGGTAGCATTGCCAAATGTCCTTCTCCTATAGAGTTTCAGCAAGTCATTTATTTTATGAAATCTCAGTGTTCATAAGCAGTAATTTAGGAAAAGGTTTTGCCATTCTGTGCATGCATTTAATACAATAAACCAGCAATATTGACATGAACATGCGCAAAGCTTCAATGATGTTGCTGCAAGTCCTAACAATGAAAATACAAAATATAGTTCACTTCCATTCCAAAAGTTTCATCATGAAAAGGCCCAGGTGCTGCATTGTTCTTCCTGCCCACAGCATGGGACCTTCCACCAAACCACCAAGTCCCTGACCGAAGCCTTTCTAACAGCAAGTGCAAGTGTAAACAAGGTCCACTCCCAGACCGTGGTGTCTCCATCCTACCTCAGGGCCCGACTGCTTGAGTGACAGATCAATATTGGAAATGAACTGAGGATCAGACAGCTAATTGGGCTCAAGCTTGCTCAGGGTGAGACAGAGTTAATGACTGACACTGAGGTCACATGAGGGCCAGGAGGAGCAAACTCGCCCGGTGAAAAGAGCAGCATAATGTTTAAGGCGCCTCATGAAGATTGTTGGCTGCTTATTGCTGTTTTTGTGCTGGTCAAGGCTACAAACCGCTTAGTTTAGTTTGCCAAGATGATTTGGCACCAAAAGAAAGTTTAAGCTGGTGATAAGCAAAATCAAGCTTTAGGGACTGACAATAATGTAAAATATAAAGAAATGATATGGAAACAAAATAACAAGCCTGTACTACGAAGATGCATTAAAGATTAGTCAACTAAATGCTGTGATACAACATTGTCTGGGCCTAACTGCGCTTAGTTTAACTCATCAGGAGCTTGTTTGACTGCCTACCAGACTGAACTTTGCTGCAACGTGTATTTGTAGAACAGTGGCGTGTTTGCAGCACTTACTCAATAAAAAGTAAAAAGATTCTTATAGAAGAAAATGACTCCAGAAAAAGTATGCTACTTAAGTTAAAGATCTGAAAAAGTTAAAGTCTGAAATCATAAAGGTAGTTACATGCTTTAATAATCTTGTTTCTAATTTCCTCAGACAGTGTCATGAATTCCCATCGCGTTACAACAGACTAACCAGAACCAGAACAGTCTGAATCTGTTGTACCAATTCAAGGTTCAGGATTTTACACCAACCTGTATTGTCAGTAGAAATGCACTTAAGTAAAACGTCAACTTAGAGAGTCACGTAGAGAGTGGAAGTTGCTCATAATCACAACTGACAAACCTCACAGCACATTTTAAGAAACCCGTTCATTCAAACTGAACATGGAGACAGTGGTTACGTTTCGAGGCCATTTTGGGGGTCATCGTGAACATCCCACACCAGTCAAAGGTGATCAGAGGGGGCACCCTGATCGAAATTGATAATGAAAACTCTCCAAGCTGCTCAAATCTCTAAAGCGCTCTATGGTCATCCACAGAGGCGCCTCCTCTCCATGGGGGCATTGTAAGGGGTATTGATCCCGGCGTGCAGCCCTTTCTTTAATACCTGGTGTCTGCAGGGAAGTGACGGGAGGGGCCCCGTCGGGTAAACACAGGGGTTCACACAATGGGGCTCCCTCACGGCCCTTTTTTGTTCAGATTTGTTTTCCAATAAAGCAGATGCTAGGCTGAAGAGGGAGCTCCGTCAGGCATCTGCCGGAGGGGAACGGCCCAGTCACACAGTAATGAAGAGGGAGCTGACAGAGGGGACAAGTGCATGAGATTTTACCTTTGTCACTAAAACACATTCTGTTGATACTCAAAAAACTCTTACTATTTTCCCCCGGTGTGTGTTCATGTACTGTCCCCTCTTTGTATTCCTTTTTGATATCTGCATTATATTCATTATTCATAAGAATTTTTTAAGTGATTTCCGTAGCGAAACAGGATTGCATGTCATGGACCACCTGCAATGCCGCCGCAGATCACTAGGAGGCAGCGGACCGCCGGTTGAAACCCTCCGTTATAATCGATTATGGTCTGTCATTGCATCGATACAGAATCATCCACGTCTGAGTCCCGATGCAACGATTATGCGATTCATTTCAACACCTTCAGCAACAGAAGCTGGTTTTAAAGTGCTATATATTAAATTTAAATATATTAATATTGCCTAGATTTTCTCTCTAGCTAATACATTAAGATCACATTAGTTTGACGGTGTAATTCAGCAACTAATAGCCAGAAAAACTGGGAAATCAAAACTCATTTCAGTCATTTAATAGAAAACCAAAATAGATACAAAAGCAGCATTGACACAACATATTTACAGCTCATGGCTTTTGTGTTAAACCACCGTCTAACAGAACATAATACCCTACAGTTATACTGGGGACAGTAAAGTTTAATATTGACCTTCAGAGTACGCAAGTAGTTACTTAGTGATCAGTCTGCGCTTAAGAGTGGAAACAGGGTTGGGACTTCCATCCTGGAGGAGCAGAGCACTGGAGACCGAAGCATCTTACCTTTTTAAGACAAACACTTCTACTCATCCACTAACGAGCAGGGCCTTCGTCAACTGGATACAGTGTGAGACAAGATGACACACTAACCTCTCAGAACTGTACCTTACGAGGTCCTGAATCTGAGCTCATCCCACACCCCCACCACATGGCCTGCATGGTAATATGCAATTTACAGGTTGTGTAATTAGCACAAACATGTAAACTGCAAAAACACAAAGGCAAAAAATTCAATGCTTGTCCTCCATTCAGCTACACTCGGGTACATCAGGCTTGTACAAAAACAGCCATCATAAAGCTCCTGTCCACTCTTCTGGTCCATCAACATGTAAACAAGCACATGAGACACTCAGTCAGTCAGACTAGACGCATTAACAGCCACATGGGTTTCTGAAGAAGAAAGCAAAAAAATATTCCACTAGCTTTGAGTGAGCAAATTTGTTCTAAGGCTATCAGGGCTATTCAAGTATGACTTACCAGGTGACTAGCAGCAACATGCTCTGCCCCTTAAGAGCTCCACCTTCCACTAACCACCACACCTCTTAGCCTCCTAATGATCAAAATCCTGGGCAACTGGGCAAAATCCTGCAGACGCTGTAGGCCCTCGTAGTTAAAAAACTGCCCCGACACCTCTCTGACATATTAACACTAAACGTGATGCATATTAGAAGTATGGACATAATACTGTAACCAATTATCAAATTTCACCTTCTCGTGCCAAGACGCGAACGCCTCGAGACTTTCTAGCAGTGCAACGTAAGGTTTTCGCTAAGCAGCAGCTGTGTTGTATTACAGTCTACATTAACAACGCCGTCAGCTGTCGAGTATGAGTCATGATACAAAATTACACCATTTCTGGATTCAAGGAAAACACAGTTTTCAAGTCAATCGTATGGATTCAGCACTTTCGAATCATCTGGGAGAGACGGCCCAAAGGGGGCGCTGAGGGGTTTGAGGAGGAGTTAATGACAAAGTTTGTGGACGTGTCAGTGAGGACGTGCGTGACGTTTAACGGTTCATACCAACACAACTCTCTCATCCTCTGTGTCTGTCCCTATTCTCTGTCTCTCCTTTGACCTAATGCAGTGCTAAAGTAAGACCCTCGTTCATCCTCTCTATTTCCCCCAGTCTGATATAATGCAGTCTGTAAAGGTGAGGACACAACATGACAGCCATCAGGAGGGTCCGAGGTCATCTCTTGACCTTGGCATCCTCTTTGATTTTCCATATCATCAGCTCCATGCAGGCTTTGGCGTCCTCGCTGGAGTCGTGCCCCTCCACTGGAGGAGGAAGAAAGGAGGGAAAACATTTTCAGACAGACACGCAGAGGGAGGATAAAATAATCCAGTTCCACGAAACACAGTTCAACGTGGTTTAACAACAACAATAACTAGAGATGCATTTCTGCAAGAAAAAGCCAATGCGACTGCTCACGTTTTGTAGCTGTGACATGGAAACATATTGATTAAAATGCACTGAAGTTGATGGGAAATGAATGAGGGATGATAAAAGCAAGTAAAAGACGAGTGCGAGTCAAAACAGACTCAGATGTGTGTTCAGTGAGGTGGTCTGAAGTCATGTGAAAACAGGCCCCAATCCCATGTGTTCTTAATGTGGGGAAACAAATGGGTTCCTATGAATAAATGACAGGGAAAAAAGACGAGTGTGAGTCATGACGGTTATAGATATGACCCTCGAATCATGTCGAATTTGGTGGTTTTGTGAAGAACAGCGGCCGTGTAAAACGTAAAAATTTGAGCTCCATTTTAGTCTATGGGGGTAAAAATGGCAGGAACTAATATGGCGAGTATCAAATATGCGTATACAAACACTCCACATCGCAATACGCTGCACATCTCTGAGCAGAAACAAAATGTGTAGCACAAAAACTAGGAGGAGTAGATGTCAGAAAAGGTTGGTGGAATAACAAAACAAAACAGTTTAAAGCGCTGTAAGTGCAAAAGGTGACAAATGAGCAATAAAGTGAGCAGTGGTCGCAGTTTACATCAATCTGGAGGATTACAATCTTTGTCCACTTGACGTCAGTGAAGAGAAAATACAGTACCACTATTTGTGACTCTGCACAGCAAAACCAGTCGCTTGTCACAAATTTTCAAAATTGAGTTTCATGTCTCCATGAAAGGGCATAAATCAAGCTTCAAAACGATACCTATATGAATGAATGGGACGACATATGACTGAGATATCAACATTCAAAGGAGTCGGGTTTCTTCTGTCACGCCAAGTGAGAAACGGAGAAATCTGCCTTTGAAGTTGACTATCGCCGTAGCACTCACAGACGCTTGGTGCGGTCGCGGCTACGTTTGCATTTACGCTAGCCTACGCTGCATTCACAGCCACACGGATAGCCTACCTGCGTTAGGTTAACTGAACTCGGGAGACGAAGATGGATTCCGGAGAAATATCTTCACGCTAGTCAACCAGTGGATTTAGCGTAAATATTGAAGTAGAGCGGTCAAAACACAAACTTTTAACATTCTGCTGGAATTGAATTCCTCACCTCAAGAAAGTCACCTTTTTAGGATGGAAAGGGTACGTTTTTCAGCCAAATTTATTCACAACAGTACAGTATAGACCTTCCACTGTTTCAAAACACTAAAAACAAAAAATCCACAATTTCACCCCACGCAACGTAAACGCTCGTTTTTCTCGGAAACCTCCGTTGCGACAAGCCACTGGTTTTGCCGTGGAGGGTCACGTTTCAGCACTTCTACAAATATCAACATGGAGAAGCAAAATGCGCGACAAGTCAGCTTGAGAAAGTCTTCAATTCTTTCTAACGAACTGTTTCATTTCGTCCGCCATCACTGCTGTTGATGATCATGTGACTGTTATTTACAATTAAAGCGCTTATTAGTTGCTCTTATTCTGAGTGACTTTCATTTCCTAACTGCATGGACTGGCTCTCTTGAGCAATTTGGGGCTAAGGGTGTTGCTCAGGGTCTCAGTGGTCAAAGCCATTGCGCCATTCTCCAGCACACACAATCTCGGCTGGTAGCCGAGCGTGGCATCACTAGAGCAGCACCGCCCAAATTTGCCTTCGTGTTACACCTCACTTACAGCTTCAAGCACCATGCATTAAATCTGCTCACTGACGCACTGCGAGCGTCTCACGCGACTCAGGCCTAAAATAACAGCACTGCGTTGGCTCCTCACCGCTGTCCTGTATGATGCGTTTGAGGTAGTCGGCCATGAGGTTGCGCAGGGCACGTTTGTAGGGCAGACCCAGGCGGTGAGGGAAGACCACGGCCGTGTCTACGACGGTGCTGTGCAGCAGCTGAAGAGACAGAGATACGGAGTTAGCGCTCACACATCAGGACATGGTATTTAGTGCAGTATCATGCGTGTGTGTGTTACCTTAAGGGCTAAGAGGTCACTCTCCAGACTGTGGCCCACGAGGATGGACTCGGCGCTGAACATGTTCAGTAACACGGCCTGCACGTCCCTCAGTCTCATCGTAGCGTTTTCCAAATCCTCCTCCGTCACGCCAGAGAACCTGGACGCAAACATTTGCACACAGACACACGTTAATGTGAATCACACACTGACTCAGCACTGTTAGAAACACTGAAACTGTACTTTCACTGAGCTCTGCAGGTTAAAACCCACACCACATTACATTCAGAAGTATTTCAGAACTTTCTTAATATAACTCATGTTAACTCTTCCATATTGTCACCAATCTGCCATTTACACTGCATGCTTAATGCTCATATGTCACACACTTAAACTGAGTAACTGTATGTGTATTCTGCAACACACTTTAAATACATAGTTTCTACTGTAAAATGCACAAGTACTGTCACTGTCTAAAGTACAAACCTTATAAGAACTGTCTCTATTTTCTAGATTTAACGTATATATTTTATTTCTACAATTTAGCTTATGGTAAGATTCTTAAGAAAACCTGTAAACGTTTGTCTTTATTAAATTCTCTTTTTTGATTGGCAGTCTTTGGTATATTTCACCACATGTTGCAATTGTATAACTATGTACGTGACAAATAAATAATCTTGAATGATGAATTTTGAATCTATTTGTACTGTTCACCAGTTTTATCACACATTGGACCAATTTACCAGCCGAGGATTAAACCTAGTCCTAGACTATATTTGAGTATGAATGGTAAATCTCCATTGGTACTACAACTTAGTCCAAGATATATAAATAAAACCATACCCTTACACTGCAAAAAATCAGTGTCAGAAAATAAGAAAAAGAAAAGGATAATAAGAAAGAAGGTTCCAGAATCAAGCAAAATTATCTGCCAATATAGTGAGAAAAATTATCTTGTAAAGATCTCCTAAAACAAGAAAAAAAATCCTTCCATTTTTCCATGTTTTTAGCTGAAATATTCTTAAAATAAGGAAAGTTGTCATGAATTTCTCAACTCGTAGAGGAGAGCATGAGAACCTGTCCGTTCTCTTAATTAAATTTCTTATTTCATTTTAAGAAGTTCTTATAATCAGTAAATTTTTCTTAATAAGATAATTATAGCCAACATTTCTGAAAATACGATTATTTATTTTACACATACAAGTCTAGTCAAGTCAGTTATTCTTAAAATAAAAAAACAAGATCTGTTTTTTCTTTTTAAGATTTTCTGGCTTGTTAAGATTTCATTTTTTGCAGTGTATAATAATTATGATTAAGAATTAAATCACCCACCTTACCTAAACGTGAATCTAAAGCTGTAGTGTCTCACCTGGTGTTGTAGTCCACCACTTTACTCTCAGGCTTCACAAAGGTGTCGTAAATCACTTTAAGGTTCGAGTCTATGACTGTGACTCTGGTCAGCTCTAAACCCTGCGTTGTATAGCACTGCGTGGGGGGATGAAGGGGAATCACAGTTAGTGCAAAAAGTGTGTGAGAACGTAAGAATGTTTAGAATGTTAGGTTCACGTTTCTTCGTCAGCGTCGTCCACTTGGTGTGTAACTGATTTCTCACCATCTCGCAGTCCAGAGCGTAAACTCCGGCATTCCCATCAGGCCCTACATGTTTGCTGAAGGTCTTCACATATCCATCTAAAGACTCCTTACGGCCGTCCTGCACGTGTTGCTGCGGAAGACAACAAACCAAACCTAAATCTTGAGACAACCACCACTATGCCACACTGCACAATATGTTCAGAAATATTCCCTCGTTTATTTAAAAAAGAACTACTTGGACAAGACGTGTGTTGTGTGTCGCTTCCCCTTCATCAACTTCACAGTGACACTGATGTATGAACACTTAAATTTATTCTGACCTTTGCAGTGAACATTTCACATTCCTCTTGTGTACATTGTTTTAAATAACTTGCATAAGCCGACTTACTTTCGCTACCTGACATCCAGGGGAGCCCACTGCACCAGAGCAGCAATTATACTGTGTCTCCCAACCCCCTGGAACTGCGAAACGCACCCAAACACAAAAGATTAGAACAGAACTAGATATCAATACCTACCCATATACAGACGTGGACAAAATTGTTGGTACCCTTCCGTTACAGAAAGAAAAACACACAATGGTTAATGAAATAACTTGAAACTGACAAAAGGAATAATACACAGCAATTTACTGAAAATTAACAAATGAAAATCAGACATTGCTTTTGAATTGTGGTTCAACAGAATTATATTAAAGAACAAACTTATGAAACTGGCCTGGACAAAAATGATGGTACCCCTAGAAAAGACTGAAAATAATTTGACTGTAGGGACGAGTTAAACTAAGGTGTGTCCTGTAATTAGCATCACAGGTGTCTTCAAGCTTGCCGTCAGTCAGTCTGCCTGTTTAAAGGGTGAAATGTAGTCCCTGTGCTGTTTGGTATTATGGTGTGTACCACACTGATCATGGACGATAGACAGATAAGGAGAGAACTGTCTCAAGAGATTAGAAAGAAAAATATAGACAAGCATGTTAAAGGTAACGGCTATAAGACCATCTCCAAGCAACTTGATGTTCCTGTGACAACAGCTGCACATTTTATTCAGAAGTCTAAGGTCCACGGGACTGTAGCCAACCTCCCTGGACGTGGCCGCAAGAGGAAAATTGATGACAAATTGAAGAGACGGATAATACGAATGGTAACCAAAGAGCGCAGAACAACTTCCAAAGAGATCAGAGGTGAACTCCAAGGACAAGGTACATCAGTGTCAGATCGGACTTAATGGAAGACAACCGAGGAGGACACCACTGTTGAAAGCAAATCATAAAGCGAGACTGGAATTTGCCAAAATGCATATTGACAAACCACAAAGCTTCTAGCAGAATGTCCTTTGGACAGATGAGAAAAAACTGGAGCTTTTTGGCAAGTTCCATCAGCTCCATGTTCACGGATGCAAAAACGGAGCATACATAGAAAAAGAACACTCTACCTACTGTGGAACATGGATGAGGTTCAGTTATGATCTGGGGCTGCTTTGCTGCGTCTGGCACAGGGAGTCTTGAATCTGTGCAAGGTACATTGAAATCTCGAGACTATCAAGCATTCTGGAGCAAAATGTGCTGCCCAGCGTCAGAAAGCTTGGTCTCAGTCGCAGGTCATGGCTCCTCCAACAGGATGATGACCCAAAACACGTGGCTCAAAACACCCAAGAATGGCCAAGAATAAAACATTGGACTGTTCTGAAGTGGCCTTCTATGAGCCCTGATCTAAATCCTATCAAACATCTGCGGAAGGAGCTGAAACGTGCAGTCTGGAGAAGGCACCCTTCAAACCTGAGACAGCTGGAGCAGTTTACTCACGAAGAGTGGGCCAAAATACCTGTCGACAGGTCTGTTATGTATTATTCCTTTTGTCAGTTTCAAGTTATTTCAGTGACCATTGTGTGTTTTTCTTTCTGTAACGGAAGGGTACCAACAATTTTGTCCACGTCTGTAACTACACACACACACACACACACACACACCTCTGTATCGCCGCAGTCTTCCCCAGTGGTGGTTGCACTCCTCTTTGCGGACACAGTTTCCCATGGAGTTGATTTTGTACTCAGCTCCACACCGGCAGCACACCTTAGAGAAGGCTGAGAGAACACACACACACACACTCACTCACACACGAGTAATACCTTATGATAAGGTCGATACCACACATGCCACCTTCAGCACCACCCCACCCCAACCCCAGCCTTACTTGATGGAGCAATAATTTATTCATCATCTTAGGGCTCCAAGTACGACGTGCTTATGGACCCCTCCGGTAATTGTTCTGTTTCTTTATTATTATTATTATTTCCTACAAAAAGATTGTGCAGCTTGAACTGCAAGTTCATGGTGATCGGCATATAATTGGCGCGATAGCAAAGGACAACGCGTTTTGACCTCTAGGGTGCACTAAAATGCTACCTAAATTTATGTAATCTTAAAATATACATGAAATTATACCAAAAAACACCAAATTTCTATATGAACACTGTTAGAGGTCAGTTTCTTTATAAACACAACTTAGTGAAGCGAAAAAGACACTTCACTACCAAGTCACACATTTTTGTTTGCATCTTTAATTTTTTTTACTTTCACTAATTTCCCTTTATTTTAAACTTTCTACATTCTAACACCTTATGTCTTGATATGATTAATGTGGTTATGTGGGTTTACCTTATGTCTTTTTACTTTATTCTTCTATACACATACACAGCTGATGGTCAGTGCTGACCCTTTTGTGCTGCTTTTGGTGACTTCCGCTTGGACCCCTCTCATTGCTGCTTGCGGCTATATTTATTATTATTATTACATATGAAAATGCAGAATTATGTCTCCTAGGTCACTGCAGCGCTGAGCAATGCTGTGTTATTTCTAGTCACGGACGCCACAATCCACCACTAGATGGCGGAGTAATTTGACTGAGGTTTAATATTTCCTGAGTAAGGGTGTCTGAAAGACGAGATGGTTTATGGCTGCTGAGTATAACAGTTTTCCTGAATTGCCAAAATGCTAAATACTCAAAACAAAACAGAACACTCGTTTATTAAATCCATCACACAGTTGGCAGAATGTGTGCTCGGGAATTCGCATGTCTATGTCCCAGAAACGAATCCGGACACATTTCCCTACAAATCACTATATATGTGACAAAATAAAGAACCTTGAATCTTTAAAGAGTGTTCTTCTGGTTAGAAAGAATTTTACAATTTGGCGAATAAATGAGCGAAGGTAAAACCGAGCATTTTTTTCTTGTTTCCACAAATATAGGTTTGCCAAAATGAGTTCAGAGTTGTGCAAATTTCCTAAATAAAGATTTGTTTCCGGCTACGCTCAAACTACAGCGCTGTTGCACTCATCTACACAATGTGTGTATGCGCTAGCCAGCTTTGCAAGGATCTTGTGAGCGCAGCTCGAACCTAGAATTTTGAGCAGAGTTCATATGTGTTTCAGCAATCCAGAAAACACTGCAATGAGATGCTGGATAGAGCTGTGAGCAGTGAAAACCTCCAGCTGTAACATCTCTCACAATATCCCTAGCAGTAATTTACAAAGCTCTCATCTCAGTAATCTCCGTTGAGCTAAGTGAGGGAGAGAGCTACACCCGGACGGCGCTCTTACGGTCAGTACACTTCTTCTCAGAGACGTTAGTGATGACGGCGTGACCCAGGCGATCGGGGTGGGGTCGGGGGTAGCCGTGCTCCTGCAGCTGCTCCTCACTCAAAACGTATGCTTTCAGTTTCTGGTATAGAGACGCACCTGCAGAGCACACACAGACACACACACACAGTTGGTACCACGTCGTTTCGTCTGTGTATACTTGTATATAGCTGAGATGAGATTTTGTCTTTGAAATATTACTAAAAAAATGTTCCTATTAGTTATCGAGGTTTATTACTCCTTCAAGTTACATAAGATTTAAGCTACATTAGAATGCTTTTTAGGTTCTCTCAGGTTGTTGCATCTCTTCAGGTAAATAAGCATAATAGTGAAAATCATTACTACTATAACAGATTTCTCAAGAAGAGTGACCACAGGAACAAATATCACATAAGCTCATACATAGAAATGAATCAAGTGATTAGAAAATATTTTTTCCATTCTATAATGTTAGAGAACAATTAACAGGAAAACAATTAATACAGAAAAATGCATTGTAGGAATCAAATGACTTTTGTGCGGCCTCGGCCTCGGCCCCGCCCACTCTGATCCGGATTGCCAGAATTCTAACCTAGGTTTGCTTTCCGCCCGTCTCGCTGGTTGGACTAGAATTTCGGGCTGATGGCCGTCACCTGTGTCTTGTTTGGTTTTTCCTGCTTTAGTTCAGATGACGTAATGGTTGCACATCATCCTCGATCCTGATTCGTTCGCTCGTTTCTATGTGATCCTTCACAGCTGGGTTTCTGATTATTTAAGCCGGACAGACCCGGAGGTTAGCGTCCGGCCGCCCTGTGGATAGCCCTTGGGCTTTGTGTGCGTGTTTCGGTTCTAGAGAGCGAAGCCACCGCCGCCAGTCGGGGTCGCGACATTGTGAGACATTACGGAGGAAGCGCTGAGCAGGAACTCCATCAACTCGCTGGGAGTTTGGTTTCATTTTTGTGTGAACATCCGTATGCGAGCAACAGAGAGACTGAGCATGAGAAGCGCGAGCCCGCGTCTGAGTTCTGCGTTTGTTACAAGTATTAAAGAGTCTAAGCATGAAGAACGATTCCTGCGTCTGCGTCCTGAAGGTTGCAAACCTGAACGTGACACTAACCTTACTTTTCTTCACAAAACTAAGCCGTAAAATATCTCTGCATTATATAAACTCTTCAAGCCAATCAAACAGACACACTTCTTAATATTTCTAAAGTTATCTCTACAGTGCCAGCACTTTTTAAACTAGATAAAAAGCCTAAAACAAAGGCATAGAAAAACGCTGCAAATTCTCTCAGGGCTTAAGACATTACAAGGGTACGGAGGTCCCATTTCTCAGTCCATCTATTGTTTTGTGTCTTGTGTTGAACTCCAGTCTTGTAGCAGTATTTGTCTGACAGCAGGTCCTTACTACTGAGTGAGTACAACAATCGAGGTGAGTGTTTTACCTTTGAGGCTGACGTCCTGCGGTTTGCCCTTGCGGTTGATGGTGTAGCTGGTTGTAGCTGCCAACCGGCCACCCAGGACTCCCTCATGAGACTGGCATTTCCTGTTTGCAGGTCCCACTGCGTTCGCTGAGGAGAAGCAACCTAGCTTTACTAAAGGTCAGCGTGCAAACCTGCAGCTAATTTTACAGAACGTACATTTAGCCATGCACAGAGTGGCAATTATTTACAGGATCACTGGATGGGGCGATGGAGCAGGTGGTGAAATTGAATTAGCTAATTTGTTGAGTACAAGTGAAGCCATACTTGTGATGGGGGAGGTGGGGCTGGAGCTCTTGCTGCGGAGTTTCTTCAGCGTGTTCACCGCCACGTTCAGGTAGATGTTCTTACTGCTGCTCCTGTCATACACCAGCTTCTCCTCGTCCAGAGCCTGTCAATACGGCGTATACACACACACACACACACACAAGAACCTTTTTCCACACAAGTCGATCACACCTTTGTGGTGTTCACACGCCGATTGTTGATCGCAGATCAAATATGGAGTTGCGCTGCTAAAAGTTGTGCAGTGTGAACTAAACATGGCACAATACTACTTTTTTTTATGTCAGATCCCAATATCGATATTGCAAAGCTGGATATCTGCTGATATGATACCAATCCGATACAGTGTCTGAGTCTTTTTTAAACAGAAAACAGAAACTAATGCTTTCAAAAACGTCTGAGTACATGACTGAGATGATTCTGTTCTGCTTAATGACTTAAATCCTGTTTTCCTACTTCAACAATGTAATAATTACACAGCCATATGTATATGCTAAATGATTTATTATTAAAATAACATCTCAAACATGACTCCTTTAAACACAGTTGTGTCATTTAGTGACGCTCCCTAATCCTGCGGCGCTAAAAGCATCAGGAACACAGAGATTGTGAGTGAGAGCTGGTGTTGTTAAGGAAGTTTAACAGTATAATGGTGTGATGTGCTTTTGGACTTGTAGTGTGTTGTGTTGCTTGTTCTGCTCATTGTCATATCAATATGTAGGAATTAGTGTCAATGTTGAACAATAAACCAGCTTTACCGCAGTGCCGCTTCCTATGCATAACCAGCTGAGTGTGTGCACATTTATAGATCAGCCCAATGCCACCGATACCCGGTCCTGCTCTTTGTGTCGTTATCGGACCGATATCTGATCCACGCATCGGATCGGTGCCATCTTTAGTGTGATCAAATCTTTACGCTGCACATGACATGAGGGACTCCCGAACTATCTGTCTTTGATGAGCCATAAAAAAGCAGCTCATACCACAGGAATGATATAAAACTTAACACTGAAAGCCAAAGAACTTACAGTCTGGAAGGCAACCTCCTCTGAAGGGCAGAACTTCAGACATTCGTCGATGAAGACGGTGAGATAACGCTGGCGGACGTTAGTGGGCACTTTGGCTCCAAACTCGGTGGGAATGACAGGCCGCTTCATAGAAGAGCTCTACGTCACACAGAACGAAGTAAAGGATGGAATGTTAGCGCTCCAAATCTATTAGCTCATTCGTTTTTCTAATTTAAACCAAAATGGAATGTGAACGTCCAGTTTCTCCTTTTGTCTTTTGAGCGAGACATACTGCATCATGGGATATTTCCCGCTCTAGGAAACCGACACTTGAAGAAAGGAGAATATGATGTTAAAGTGAGACCTTGAGTGTAGGAGTGTGTGCCACTCTCCTCTGCGCTGTGGTGGAGACGGTTTTGGAGAGCATGGAGGCGGACGTGTGGGATTTGACTGACGTCTGCTCAGGTGCCGCCCTGCCAGGTGACCCCGCCCCTCGGGCAGCAGGCTGTCGGTCTAACACACAACATCATTAGGCTGACGTACATCGTGCCGTACTATTTCTGCATGAGGAGGACCAATACCGATTATTACTAATCAGGAAGCCCCATAACCGATACCTTGTACTGATGCTGTATATGTCTGCAGTAAGACTTAATTTGTCAACATTTACAACAACAAATATTCCAAAAACAAAACTTAACTGATATGCCTTTTAACATAGCGTTAAAGGCCTGTGTACGCGTTTTTTTGTGCTGAAAGTGGTCAAAACCTCACTTGCAGAGCAATTTCTCTGCACTTCTCTCAGCGTCATCTGGCACTTCCTCGTTCCTTCCTATTTCATGTAAACATTGTAACGTGTTCCTATGAGATCGGCAGTTCAGCCGACAAGATTATCTTTACAGTGGAGAGAATCAGCATTAACACAGTGTCTGAACTAGATTCTCACGTCTCACATGAGACGTACAGATTAGGTGCATGAGATAAACAGTGCAATATTTATATGTCCTGCCCCTTCCTCGAGTTTGATGGGCTAGGATTGAAGAGCCCAGCGATGTTCTAAAAGCTGAACGGATTTCAACCTGAAGCGCTCTGAGTGCTGCAGTAAAGTACCATCTCCACCGACGTCTTTTCCCCGCTGACGCGCTCTATTAAAAATCGAGGCATTTGGTGGACACGGGCCCTAAATCTGAGTCTTCATAATGTTACAACGTGAAGGGAGCTCTCTGCTTAAGTCAGAATGCAAAACTTTCAGTGCCTTCAACTTTCAGTGCTGATGAAAACAAGTCTGATAGCACAGTGGGCAGGACATTCCTCTAGGCCACGGTGTGGTGACTTCAGACAGTGAGAATTCAAGAGTCTTTATTTGTCATATACAAAGGAATACAAGTATAACATGTTAAAAAATGTACCTTGAACAACCCTAAAACTGTGCAGAGCAAAAAAATTAATTTACAAATAAGATTACAAGTCAAGAATCTTACAATAAACTAAAAGCTAAAAAGTAAGCATAGAATATATACATAAAATATGGAAAATAGAGGAAAACACCCTATAAGATTTGTACTTTAGACAGTGACTGTACATGTGCATATTACAGCAGAAACTTGCTATTTAAAGTGTAGTGTGTGTTGTTGCAGAATGTTGCAGAAGGTTATGATGGGTGGCATGAAGCATAAATGGCCACATAAGCAGTGTAAACTGCCAGCGTAGTAACAGTATGGATGAGTTAACATGAGTTTGTGTTATATTAAGGTGCCATGTCCTCGCTAAGACATCTTAAAAAGCTTCTGATGGCATCAAGGCCTCAGCCAGAGCACATTTAACAGAGAAATACACAACTTATTAATTAAACACTGGTATCGGATCAGTACTGAAAACTACCAAGTATCTGCATCGGGATCAGAACTGAAAAAGTTGGATTAGTGCATCCCTATTTCAGATCCCGACTCTGACTGTCCCAGACTAGGCCCAGCTGTTATACACTCACCATGACTGTGTGTCTTTCAGGGTGTTGAAATTAATTGCGTAATCGAATGAATTGAATAGCAGACCATAATCGATTATGTCAAGGTTTTTCAACCGGCTGTCAGAATAATAAACATTTAATGCAAATATCTAAAAAGTAATACAATAAAATACTCCCGCTCAGTCAGAATGTTTAGTCTGAGTGGTAGTGCCTGGGACAGAAGCAGCTGACCCCTGAATTATATCATTGGTGATTTTCTGGCCACTGCATAAAAATTCAAGTTAAGAAGAACATCTCAGTAGCAACTATGGCTCCCTAATCTGTGCAATGAATCGTGAGACCAGTGAAGGTTCACACCTCTAAAAACTGTGTGGTGCAACGCTTGCATAAGTGGACCACCTGCTGTGCACTCTTACAACTATTACAGCAAACAGCTTTCCACACCCTCCGTGCTTGCTGCAGATGTTTGGAAATATTTGTGTGAACGTCCTTACCAGATCTGGCGGCGATTAAGGCGGGGTTTGGCCGGTGCATCACTCTCCTCTTCTCCCCCGGGAAGGTGGGACTCGGGGCAGGAACGGGGCTCGAGGTTGAAGCTGTGTTTTTGACGGTGACCGCGAGCTGCGCTGCCTGCTGCTGGGCCACCTGCATGCGCCGGTAACACACCTCCTGCGCAGTCAGCCGACGCTGGGGCTTCGGCAGCACGTTCGGCGACGGCTCCGCCTGGAACGGCAGCAACACACTCGGTGACAAATCGCTCACAACGTCGACAGAGGGATTTGAATAAATGTTGGGGCTTTTGGATTTGAATAAGTCCTGAAAGTTTCTGGAGAATTAAAATGATACTGAGATTTATTCACATATCTGTGAAAATGTTTAAATTCAAGAGCTAGATATGGAACATGTTTAAAAAGAGCAGCCAAACTCACATTCCCTTTGGCCTTGAAGTGGGAAATTCTCTTCTTCTGGCCAGGAAAGAGGGTAGTTAAAGTGCTCTGTTCATTTGGATCTTCCTCCTCCTCCTTCGGTGGCTAAAACACACACACGTACACAGAATGAAACTGATACCTCAACAAATAGCCTTGCAGAAAGCCCCTCTGGCTGTTTCAATTCTCACTTTCAGTTTTCAATACAATTTTAGATGACTCATGTCTTCAGAAGAGGCCCAAGAAATCTGCAGTGCCACAACACTGTTGCAACATTAAGCCCGTGGTTTCTAAAGTGGAGGTACAGAGCATATCAATGACACTGAAAACGAACTAAGAGCAGCAGTCTCACAGCTGCGAACCCCGATTTGAAAAGATCTGCAGGAAAAAGCAAGCCCACACCAGTCACTCGAAAGTTGTGGGGGATTAAAGGTGTAATTTTGTTGAGCAAATGTGTAGGTATGAGATTTTTCCTCTCAGGGAGTTGCTTTCCAAGTTATTTTTGTGCCGAGAGGCAATTATGAGGAATTATGTGGCAAGCAACGTGTGCAGTTATGCAGTAAAAATGTACATGTCACCAGGTCTGGGTACTTAATTGAAAATTAGACAAAATGACATTCAGAACCTCTAATTGAGGTAATCCTACCCACGACTGTCACTTTTTAAAGACAATTTGTTTCATATTTTAATATTCTAAAAAGAAATATAACCACAAGCGGCGTTCCAAGCAAATGTTGCAAAAAGCAGCGCGAAAGCAGCTGATGCAGTAAGTGTTGAAGAAAGGAGTCAGCGAATTAGAAGTAAAAAAGCTCTGTTACGACATTAGAACATGTCCACAGATTCATCTGACACCTACCTTGCCTTAATCAGCTAATTAGCCTAGGAGGAGTTCACAAAAGTTTGTTTAGCATATTATGCAGATTAGCTCAACCTCTCAAAATGTTAAGTCCACAGTACCAATTAGAAAGTTGCTTGGCTTCAGCAAAAAATTAGCTAAAGCAGGAATTTTCACTCTAGATCACACAGTTCGAGAGTTAGAGGCCAAATTTCATGTACCCTTAAAAACATACTACCGTGTGTGTGGAAGCCTGACTCTGCCCCGTTCAGTCTGCCACTACATCTGTGTGTTTCCTTCAGTTATTTTAGAATGACTTCGATACACACTCTTTCATTAGAAATATCCCAGCTTCTATAGATTATCAATGAACTATGAGGGCAAACAAACAAAAAAAACTAAAGAAAAAATAAGGGCTCAGTAACTATAATCAAGGTTTTCAATGAATCATGATATTGATTTGAGAACATATTGCCCAGCCCTACATTTCAACTTTAATAATTACCCTGCATTTATTTTGTTCAATCCAGTAAGACATTTTGCATGAATTACAACGTTTAAAACAAATTTGTTTGGAAGCAACAGATGTGCACATTTGTGTCGGAGTGTGGCGCCGCTTAAAATGATTCTGATCTACAAAATAAGGGACCTGCAGAAAAAGTTGGGGAGATCTCTGCATTAAGGGACCAAAGTGGGACGTGTAGTGGACAGCATGACTTGTAGAACAGTAGAACAGCTATAGTGGCCTGTATCGCGCATCTTACATTTTTACTGTGTAACAGTATTTACGGCTTGCAACACATTTTCTCAAAATAGCTTTACTCTGCATAAACTGCCTTTAAAACTTCCTCTGAACATTTGCTATGCAGAAATTACACCTCTAACCCACACATCTCTTCAGTGCACCCCAACGAAATGTGATCACTGCATGTGTGAAGGAGCGGTGGGCAGCTTTTTGGCCAGAGCCATGCATAGGAATGGTACCTTGCTCAAGAGTACCTTAGTGGTACCTTTCTCGGCATACGATGAACGTGATTCCGAAAAAAAAGCACTTGTGAGAAGCACAACGTTTCTTATTGCTTAGGGTATGTGGCTATTTCCAACAGTTACATAAGCAACGTAGCACGCACATGATGACAGGGAGGTGACGTCGGTGGGTCAATTGAGTCGCCCCTCCCACTTCTGGGAAATTTACCGATTTCTTAAGCCTTCCGAATCTGCCGTTAATACTATAGACATCCCGTGGTAAGATAACATTACCCCGCGCCCTCATGTGAAACTAATCCTGCCCCAATAGCACTTTAAAAAAAACCTGTGAGACTGTCCCTCCCTTTATTTTCAGAAGTAAAGTTTCCTGTGTTGTTTCAGAGCTAACATCTGTAGCTTGAGAGCTTTAGCTCACTTCTTCCCTGTTATATCAGGGAGGAAAGCACCCAAAGGCAGGCTCAAACACGCATGAAAAGAAGAGCTCGTCTCAAACGCATCGTCCATCTGATTCTCTAGCTAGTAAAGCTGATGCTAAGCCTGTCTGGGAAGTGGTTTTCCATAAATAACCACATCAGCACGTCATGACCATCTGAGGCAGCAGCACACCACTCCGAGGATGGCAGGAAAAAGTAAGAGGTCAAAAAGTCATTGGTGTTGCTCTTTAAAGATGGTTTATTGAGCTCAGCTACCTGTTTCGCCTGCCTGCCCTTGTCTTCCGTTTTCACATCTCTGGACTCGTTAAAGATGCGCAGACACTCCTCCATCGGGTCTGACTCGTAGTCCACGTCGTCCTGCAGCACAGCGTAGTCTACGGTGTCCTCCTCGTTGTCGTCATCACCACCGTCATCCATCCCTCCATCTTCAGGCCCGTTGTCGTCCTCTGAAGACTCCGAGGCGTTCCTCTTATTGCTGAGCAAACTGCTCCTCTTAAACGCCGAGGCAGACTTCCTTATGATCTGTTGGTCTTCCTCTTCTTCTTCCTCCTCCTCCTCTCCCTTTTCTTCTGGGCTCTCATCTCCAAAGAGGTCAGCGTGGCTGAACGAGCGCTGTTTGGTTTTTGCATCTTTGGTTCTTTTCTCCCCAGATGATGAGCCTGACACATTCTTCTTACTCTTCTCTTTGTTGCTGCTACTGCTGCTTGTAGTTTTCTTTTTGTCTCCCTCCCGTCCGCTGCTCTCCAGCTTCCCATTTTTCAGCTCCTTGCTCTTGCCAGACTCTTTCCGGTCCACATCCGTTTTGGGTCTTTTGGCGTCCCCGCTACCTCGTTCTTTTTCTTTTGGCTTCTCCACTTTTTTGCTCTTCCCTTCTTTACCGTCCCTCTCTCTGGATTTGACCTTCTCCTCAGTGCTCTTCCCATGGCTCTTCTCCTTCTTCTCACTCTCCTGACTAGGCTTCTTCACCGTCTTCTCAGAGCTGCTGCTGCTTCCTTTCTTCTCCTTATCAAGCCCACTCTTCTTATCGGTCTCCCTTCCCTCTTTCTTAATCTTTTCGGATTTACTGCTCTTCACCTGGCTGCTAGGCGCGCTCTGCTTTTTAACAAGTGCCTTTTCTTTGGGCTGCTCTGCGCTGGCCTCCTCGAGTTCGTCAGAATCAATCTCCTCTGTGGCAGCTTCCTCAAAAACTTGACGTTTCCTTGTACCTCCACCGACATTTTCAACTACAGAGCCCATAGTGCTTTCCTCCGTGGACCCTGTGCTGCTCTTCCTGCGCTGAAGACGGCTCAACAGTGTTGGCCTGTACTCCGTTCCGGAGCTTTCCTCGTCCGACTCGGTGAAACTGGCCGTGTACTTCGGAGTTTCCGTTGCCGGCGCTGGCTTTTTCGGCTTCTTCACCTCGGGTACATATTCCTCTTCCGTCCCCTGATGAACCCTCTTCCTCCCTTCCCCCTCCATCCCCGTTTTGGCTGTCTCTCTCCCGCTCTTAGCCACCAGTTTTGCGGAAAAATTCGAGAGTGGGTCATACTCCATGTCGGTGGAGGGTTTGAAATTGTCTAGTGTGTATTTACACTTTGAAGAAGCCGAGCTTTTCGGGACTGAAACTGGGACACGGGGTGTTGCAACGGGGGCTGTTTTCTTCACCCCGGGTTTGGACACAGCCTTGGGTACGTACTCCATGGAGTTACTATGGTTGCTGGTGGTTTCCAGGTCCACTGTGTATTTGCTGGAACTTGGAGTTGGGTTGTAGTCGGCGCTCTGACCCATCTGATAACTTCCGGGGTCGTACGCACCGTGGGAGGAGGCAGCGGAAACGGATTGACTCTTGTAACCCGCCTTAATGGAGCTACCTGAAGGCTGGTAGCCCTGGTCTCCGATCTGAGAGAGTTTCTTCTTGTCTCTTTCCATCTCGCTCTGAACTGCCTCGATGGCCCGGTTGACCAGCTCCAGCTCCATGGCCCCCAGGTCCAGCGCTGGGGCTGCTGACGGATCGTCTGATGTCTCTGCATGGTATTGTTCTGTAGGTCGAACCAACCCTGGGCTGAAAGGGTCATAGCCTTGATCTGTATAGAAGTGTAGGACAAACACAATTAGACATACTATATATAAACAGCAATGCTTTAACATTTCAATTGTGTACAGACATTGTTTACAAAAAGCTTGGACCGACAACTTTGTCTCGGCTTGTCAAGCAGTTCCACTTTAGCTGTGAGCTGGACAAAACAGGTTTGAAACCACACCAGCACACGCCAACAAAGCAATAAGAAAGACACACATTTCTGTGCTTCCGTGTGATTCATAAGCCTATAACCACGTACTAGCAGTACACTCACTTCACTCCCTGCACTTGTACACTCTCTTTCTATGACGAGGCTTGAACTTTTTTGAACACTACTATGGAAATCTTAACTCTTACTTTGCTTTAGTCTCCATTATTTATGTTCTTTACTTTGTGTTTTCTTTGAATTAGCAGTCTCAGGGTCAGATTTTTTGCATCTGTATAACTGTATGCGACACAACTCCAAACTCCTCGCCCAGAGTCACAAAATGCAGCTGCGTGTTTCTTGACTGGGACCGAAAACGAGAGAACATATCACCCATTTTTGAATGATTAGAAAGGCTTGTCCTTAAGGCTCTACGTGGACATGCTTTTGACATTTTATCCCCAATGCACCGCCAAATCCCACAGCTCCTCTTCTCTTTTAAGCATTCTGTCATCTCAGTTGAAATGTGAAGACGAAATGTGAAACATTTTGTTATGATCCTAACATTATGTAACGTTTTACCCCATTGGCTTTCAATAAGCTTTCTTAAGGCATATGACAAATCCCATCTTTTCTCCTTAGCTTAATTCTTCAATACAAAGTTTGGTGTTGGGGCTTTGCGTTAAGGTTTCTTACTGAATTTTGGTCAACATCTTGAGACTAAAGTGTACTTCATGAATAAATCTCTCCGGCCCACTTTGTCTAATTCAACCTGTTTCAATCAACAAACATATAATCATACATACACAACGAAATGTGGTTGACAGCTCTTGCAACCTGCAGCAAGAGCGAAACAATGCAACGACAAACAGCTTGTACATAATGACAATTAGTCTTTACACGTTGAACTTAATCACTGATAAGACTGAAGCGCGTCATTACATCAGCAATGATGCACGATAACCGAAGAGAAATATTAATAAAGCTGGGAACTTAGAGAGCATATTAACAAAGAAAGCAGGGACTCGCTCTTTTGACTCCGCTCTGATCTCCACACACCGCCGCACACGCAGCTGGTTAAAGTCAGAGAACAGAACTGTTCCTTCACCGTTTGCGTTACTTGAAGCTTGTTTGGTCTTTTTATCATCGCACGGTGTGAACGACGCTCGTCTCTGTTTGCTGTGTCTGAAGTGACAGTAGGGTCTGCTGCAGCCTTGATCGCTCTCCGCGTAAAACGGACAATCGATTCCACGGAAGAAGCCGGTGGATCTCAGCATTGTCACACGGTGGCCTGCTCATAACCACCGTCACCGCTCCGCCTCACGACCTCCTTCGCGTGTCCACTGCACTTTATTTCTCGCCACTTTATTTCTCCTTTTAACAAACAACGCAAAGCCGTGCGCTTTCTCCCGACAACAACAGAGCTTCCTAGTGCGACGCCATGTTGATCCAGGCGCGACTCAAACGGTCTCCCACTCGCTATGTAGTGCGTGAAGTGACAAATAGGGGCACTGAAGAGGCAATTGGTCACTTTTTTACCACTTGATTACTACGTAGGGCCGGGTTTTTCCCAGTAGCGCCCTTATTAAACATAAGAAGGACCCCAGACCGTCGCGTTTTTGACGTCAGAGAGTCGACCGGCCTGTTTGCCTTAATAATGAAGTGAAAAGATCTTTTCTTTAAAAACATCGCAATAATTTAGAATAATTGGCGATGACGATTCCTGCGGTTAGCTGAGGAGTTTGTCCCCGGTGTAAAAGCTAATCTGAAGCTCAGGCAGTAATCAGGCTGCCTCGTTAAGTTGACTGACCACAGGGACTTCCGTTTCTGTCCCTCCACTCGACTTATGGGCATTTTTTTAATGACCACACAAATAATTGTATTTGCATGCACACGTCGCAAAGTCAAAGACACAAGACAAAACACTTTATTTGCCAGGTTGATTGTGGCGAGTAACATTTCCACAAGTCGATCCTCCGGTCAGGCAAGGCTGATGTTGAGTCCCGAAATTTAAAGTTGTGCAAAAAATAAATTCAAAGCAAATAACGCCACACCGTCGGCCGAAGGGTAACTGATCAGTTGATTAGTAACTAGTCTTAGAAAACGTGAATACGCCTAGGTTATTCATAATCATAGCCCTGCAAAATACCGCCTACAGGACTACCCATTCGTCTCAAATTACCTTTGAACGACCAAAACCGGCTACAAATCAGAAGTCAGAAATAATCACGTTAAACTGGTGCCGAGTCAACTTCAGATAGGCGAAGGAAAAACTGTTTGCCTGGATTTTACAGTATACTAAAACGATACTAGAGTACCTCCATACTAACCAGTACGTGTGAACTATCTGACTTTATATTGCGCCGGGTTAATTTAGTCTGTCCAAACCTCTGCTGGGATGTTGCTGAACTGCAAGCGGTTAAAATGAACAGTTCTCATCGATCAGACACCTGACAGCAGACTCTCCCCATGGAAAAAGCCAAGGTGGGCCGCCATCACTCCATTTATACAGCGGGTCACACCTGGACCAGGTAGACCCTAATCACGTGGGCGTGGCCAGCGGACTACAACATAAGTCAAAAGTCAAAGTCAACTTTATTGTCATCTCTGCTATATACTGTACAGACACACAGAGAGACGAGACGACGTGACGCCAGGTTATTTCCAGTGCAACCCAGTCATCAGCCCAGAGCTTACACAGCTGTTACATTCAACTTCCATCAAGGGTTTAGACATGTTTTGATCTGCTCATTTTATTAAACT
>JAVGVS010000086.1:1253840-1276551 GCA_032718565.1 Distichodus sexfasciatus
CTTAAAACATCAGTGTGGCACAGTTTCATCTGGAGTTACAGACAAACGGAACAGAAGTAAACTTTTAAAAGAACTTTTTTTTCACACATATTCATATAGCGACATTTCCTTGGAAGACTTTTTTTTGTACATTTTCCTCATGTTCTTTTTTTTTTTCTTGGAATGCTTTTCCATTTTCTCTCACACTCTGTATTTTTTTTTATTACTTTATAAATGACCTTTCTCCTCTCTCAACGGGTTACACTCATTTGGCGGCGCCTACAAGGCCGTGGTTTGCTAAGAACTGTACCGTCAGACTGTGGCATCGGTAGCAATCTGAAAACAAAACACCCTCCAAAAGAGAGAACTTTATCAAAGCCGTATTCCGCGACCAGATGGAGTTCATATAGTTATATCGGCAAACCTGTGCTATTGCATAACCTACACGATAACCCCCCTGCCGTGCATCTATAGGGGCATCCCGCTCCGCCCACCGAAGATGCCAACATGGCTTAAAGTGGATTTGAAGCAACAATTATTTCGTGTTCTGATACCATTTTAGCAACATTAGACATCTTAGGACAGAGTCGCCCATTAATGACATCACTGATTGTGCTGACCAAGCTGCTTTCACCCAAACCGCCTTTCCAATCACTGTCTGAATGCAGCAGCCTGAGGGGAAGAGCTTTGATACTTGTGTTAGTGTGATATTGCCGTTACTAAGTCACGTTAAGATATTTATGAACCTATTTCTAGATCCCTGGTTGTTTTAAATCTTTCTTCATTGCTTTCGTCACATGCCAATTTGAAAGACTGAAGCGGAAAAATATTCAGAGAAGTCAAACGGCTCTCCGAAAGACGGGAGATAAGCTCTCGAAAGTGCACTTATCGTCTTGCGCGCTCAGGCGAAGGGGTCACAAAATGCTAAGTGCATCTGCTGTTTTCTACTCCAGGTCCATTTGTACTAATAGTTGCTAATGGTCTGAGTTGGGCCTGGACGACCTGCTGATGAAACCAGTTGGAAAAGGACGCTAAACGGGCCGAGGCACTCCCGGGAGTCTGATGTGCCTGATGTGAGTTGCATAAGTACGTAATAAAAGCGACCGAGGAGGGAGGGGACGATCTGTGCACACGTACAGGCACAAGCATTTCGAAATCAAAGTCTTCTCATTGAGAAAAAAAATTCACAGTGGATTCAGTTGTAATGAGGAAGCAGCAGGAGAGGAGAGGGGAGTGGGGTGGAGGGAAGAGGGAAGGGGTTGTGGGTGTTGTAGTCCTTTGGTGTCTGAGCTGGCTGGCTTTATAATGCTCTGCTTTTTTTTTTTTAATTAACAGGAAAATAACAAAAACGGTTTGGAGTGTCCCTCTGTGCCCAATCCCAAACCCAGTGGTGCCCCCTTCAGGCCTGGGGAGGTTTGCCAGGCTTCTGTTGTTAGACTCACACACCAGAAAAGCCCAAAGACAGGCAAAGAAGGGAGTGAAACTGGGTTTGGGAGGAGTCCAAACTTCAACTTCACCCAAAAAATGTTGCTAACACCCACTAAAGCTGGCTTGTTTTCTTGGGGGTGACACGCTCCTTCTAGGAGAACATAAGAAGAAAGGGAGGGACGTTTGCACGAAGCGGAGGCAGCAGAGACTTCATGAACCTGTGGTTTGTTCTCTCTATTCGGAGGATCTCCGATAATCTCCCACCTCAAGCACAGTCCCCAATGATGACCAGCGGAGTGAGGAGTTGGGTGAGCTCGGCGGCCGACACCGGCGCCCCCTTTAGGAGGCTGCTTCTCTGCCGTCGCTTGGCCAGTTTGGAGTTGGAGGGGGGGGAGAGGCGGACGGAGCAGGCCCCTGCCGTCACCACCACCTGGGGGGCTTCCTCTAGCCGCTGCTCCGCCAGGTCGTCCTGCTGCGCCAGCTGACGGTTCACGGCCATGGCCTGGCCGGCGAAGAACGTCAGATCCTTGGCACTGCTGTTCCTGCAGACGAGAGAGAAGATCAATATTAGACAGAGGATTTTAATAAGTGTGTTTAAAACATAACCATAGGATTAATCATCATAACCAGCATATTTGGGAAAACCCACCTCTGAGGAAGGATGGAAGATGGATTGCAATCAGAAGCACCCTAAAGAGACAGAAACAAATAATTAACATTAACCTTTGCAACAACACGCTGGAAAAAAATGTTTACAAATATGCTGAATAAAATCCTAAAATGGTCCTGACCTCTTGAACCCACGGGTGCTGCAGAACCTGAGCAGCACTGAGCCGGTTCTTGGCGTCCCGGACCAGCAGTTTGGAGATGAGGTCTTTGGCACTGGAGGAGATGTGAGCCCACTCCTTCTCAGGAAACTCGTACTTGCCCTGCTGGATGCTTTCAAACAGCGTGTTCTGAAGAGGGAGGAGAGGAAAGGTTTAAATGGTGGTGATGATATATTCTGAAGATGATATATTCATGATCGACTGTTAGGAAAGCTGGAATACACAAACAGCGACGTGCAGGACAAAGCATCCATAAGACTGTCCAATAGGAGGAGGGGGGTATAGTATAAGTTCAAGTTGTAGAGATGCCCGACATACAAAATTGGGCTTTCTGTGTAACAGCACTTTGTTCTTTTCATTATTTAGGAGGGATCCAAGCACATACACTGCAAAAAATGCCTTATTTCAAGAAAAATTATCTGCCAGTGCAGCAAGAAAATTGGACTTGCTAAGATTTTTTAAAACAAGAAAAAAAAATACTCAAAGACTAAGCATACACAACTTAAATTAAGCAGAATATACTAGTTTTTTTCTCCAATTCTCTTGAAACAAGTAAAAATATACTTACAGTCTACCTGTTAACACAACTCCTTTACCAATGTAGGTTGTTTTAAGAAAAAACTGCTCAACATTAGTTGTATTACCTAGGTAGGATAACTCAAGATACATTTTCTTGAAACAAGTCAAATAATCTAAACAATATTCAGTCTTACCAAGAAAATAAATCCGAAAAATGGTGTAACAAGATTAAAATGCTAAATTCAAGTCAATTACACTTTTTACACTACAGATTTTTATTTTTTGCAGTGTAGTGCTGGAAATGTATTGATTTTAAACCTGATCTTTTTGATAGCCTTAGTGCTGTAGTGCTTGGACCCCTTATTGCCACTTGCAGCCGTATTTTTTAATGGCCACTTTCTGGAACTTCCACCATTTTTCTAACTTTTTTCATCTCAAGTTGGATGTTTTTGTGAACAGCACAACTGGATCCCTCTCATTTCCCTAGAGAAGAAGTCAGATTTCTTTCCCCTTAGATTTCAATCTTAATTTTAATTTTCACCCTCTTTGACTTCCTCCTGACCTTTTCATCCCACTGAACCCGTATACCCTTATTTACCTTATATTTATATTTACCACCATACATATATATTTTTCATCACTTTGCCCCGTCCTACTTTTGGAGTGAAAAAGAGGGTTGCGGTTAACGACAAACGAACAGCCGCTAGTGTTGGGCATCTACCTGGCAGGCGTGGCAGGACTCTCCGTTCTCCCAGCCACAGTCGCTTCCACAACGGCCAACGAAGGGAGGGTAGCCGCTCAGCATGATGTACAGGATGACCCCCAGGCTCCACAGGTCACAGCGCTTATCGTAGATGGTGGCCTCCTCGTTAAACGCCTCCACCACCTCCGGCGCCATGTACTCGGCTGAACCACACTGTAAGAAAGAGAGAAAGAGCGCAACAGAGTCAGACGCGAGCGAGAGCAAAGCAAACAGTCACCACCTGGCCTGGCGTCATCGTCACAAGACCCAAGCCGGGACCTGGGCGGAGTCTGAGGGAGGCAAATTTATAGGGATGGGCCCTCAGTCAAAAATGAGCCAAAAGCTACATTCAGGACCTGTAATGGATTACAAAAATATTTACAGGGCTTAACTTGTCAGTGAACTATGAGGGCAAAGAACAAAAAAAACAAAAACCAGAGCAAAATAATCAGGATTGAGCCAAAAGGTTGACCGATATAGGTTTCTTAGGGCCAATACCGATACCGATAAACCGGCCGATAATGGGTTGACCCTTAATTATAAGGTCATATGACCCAGCCCTACAAAATCACCTCCTGCTCCAGTCCAATCCAAGGGTAGCAGAGTGAGACTGAGAGCTCGTTCACACTCATCATGTGATGCCTGCAGAGCCCTGAGTGGGTCTGAGACAGAGCGCATGAGAGTCACAAGGCAGAAATGAGATTAGCGGTAATCTGTACACACACACAATCGTCTCGTATAGATATAACTGAATGTTTGGATTAATAATCCTGCATCCTGCGATAGTCCTGCATGAGGGCTTTCATGCAAACAAGCCAGAGGTGGGCGTCAAATTTTATTCCTCCTCTTTGGTATTTTTGAGATGAACCAGGAACTGTCTAAAGCTGGTGTGTGTGTGTGTGTGATGAAGTGCAGCGCAGACTATTACGTGACCAACAGAGGCGGATGAAGTCATGGGATTTGGCGAAATGTTTGCACTGTAGACTTCAGTTAAAGCCCCGTCCGCCTCCTGTCCCTTAAACTAGGCCAGACGCTCAAGAAAAGAGGATTGCACGCCCCAGAAAACCTGTAACTTCTTACATAACGGCAACAATGTCGACACATAAACAAAGGCACACACCCACTGACGGCAGTTACAGACGACAACGGCGCGCAGGCCTAAACACAAAAACCTGCGTACAGCAAACACGAAACTGAAAGGGCGAGCAGCTTTGCAGAAAAGTTACTTGCTTCAATTTGTACAACTCTTTCCTGGCAGGAACAACTTCCCCGCATTGCCCCGGCGTCATTTTGGAAGCCGGACTGCAGCCACGGTTATGAAATGCCCACATTCAGATGATTTCATTTTCCAAAACCACTGATGCAAGGGATCTTTTTAGGATTCTGGGTTAAAGTCCTTTAAAGGCAAGACTCACAAAGTAGTTCATTAGTTTAAGAGGTTTTGCTGGTTTATGACGGCCGTAACAGACAGATAATTACAGCCACCTCGAGGCACTTAAAGCTGCACTCAGCAAAACATGAACTATAACAAAGAGCCATAAAAAGTCACGAGTTAGCTCATAAACACAGCAGGTCTGAGCAGGGCTGGGCGATACGACCTCAAATCAATATCACAATTAACTGTTTGGGGTTTTTTATTTGTTTCTGGCAAATTCGCTGACAAGGTTTTAACTGTAAATTAGACGCTCCAGGATTTGGCAATGTTGCGATCGCAACTATCAACAGAAATTCAGCCAGTCCCTGTAACTTCATTACAACCGTGCAATTTTTTGAAAAATTACTGCAACTTGTCCTGAATGTTGCTTTCAATTCATTTTCGATTACTCGCCCAGCCCTAAGTCTAACTAACACCTTCCCGAGATAATCAGACGTAAATCTGCTCTGCCTGGCATATGTGCACTTTTGTTGTGTTTATTCTTCCTTTTTCTTGTCAAGTCCTTTTTCCTCTCCCTCGCCCTCCCTGCGCTGGCATGGTTTTTTATGTTCGACGTTCCCACTCCTTTTGTCTTCCTGCATGCAGCTGTCTTTGTCGTCGCGCTCCACGGCCCCGCCGGCTCCTTACGTAACACTTTTCGCAGTGCAGGAATCCGGGTGCCTCGGACAAAGGCTCCGCTGTTCCCAAACACCCTCCTCCCTAACACCGGCTGTTCCTGCTGGCCTTCGCTCCACAACCCCCACGTCGGCTTCCAGTCCTTTTTACGGCCGACCTCCCCCAACCCCACCTCCTACCGAACAAAGGCGACCCTCTCGGCGCTCCAGCTGATAGCATAAACAGCGGCGTTATCGTAGCGGCGCAGCGCCAGCAGATGGATGGAACAAAAAGACAAAAGATGAAGTTCTGGAATGTTCCGTTTGTATAGACATAAAAAATATTCTGGGTTCCAGAACTCATTGTTGGGTCAATACTAATACTTCACTTTACCACAGTACCATAGCACATTTTTTAAGAGACTTTTCAACACATTTCTACTCAACCCTGTTTACACTTGATGTGTTGTTTTGTTGTTATGTAATTAATATGCATTTCATCTGTCTTACTCTAAATGAGTTTGATTCTTATGTGCTTGTATAATCTTGAAAAGCGTTCAAGAATCAGAGTTCACATCATCCGTTCAACTCTAAGACTCTTTTTTTATATTTCACAGCCACGCAATGCCATTCTACAAATCACAAACACATGTAAATCAAGCGTCTTGCGGTTCAAGTGTGTTGGAATCCACAGCCTTGGCCATAGCAGAACTATCTCTGCTTGCAGAAGATAAATAGTCAAGGACGAAAGAGAGCGAGAGTGAGCGATAACACACACACACAGTCCACGAGAGTGTAAGAGTCGGGAAAGCTTGCATCAGGCGGCTTGGTGATCTCGCTGCGCAGAACAGATAGAGGTAGAGAGAACGTTTTGCACACGACAGACATGCCGGCTCTAACCGAACCGTGGGGCTTTCCTGGCCATGTGACAAGGAAGTGGTTTCTCAGCTGGCAGAGAGCACTGTTCAGTTTGCGTCGGAGGCTTGCATCAGCCTGCCAGGCGAGCAGGTTATATATATATACAGTGAGCGCTGAATTCCCCTGTGAGGTGTGTGTGGCTCTGCTTTGTGTGTGTCTTTGTCTGTGGGTTTTGGCCTCTGTGTGAGTGTGTGTGTGTGTGTGTGTGAGAAAGGTACAACGAGACACAACACCGGATGCCACAAGTTTCCCTGAACCTCCGCCGAATGCAAATGCGCTTACTGAAAATGACAGAATGCCGAAATAGCAAAAAGGAAAACAGAAAAAGTGAAGGAACGGAGACGGAAGGACATCATACAGAAGAAGAGAGAGAAAGAGTCTGATAAGATGCACTAGAGCGCATGTTCCACACTTCTGCATGAAACTCCGCCCCCGTTCACACCTCCCACACCACCCCCTCCCACTCTTCTGGCCAATCAGAGACCAGTTGCTATGCATGGGCGGGGCCAGGGCCGACTTCTCGACGCCCACTTTGCTAGCGCGCTTCCACATGCAAGCAAAACAAAGAAAGTGCTTTGGTGAAAGGGGGGAGGGTGAGGCTGAGCAGCGAGAAAAGCAAAAGAGCGAAAGGAACAGGCCGAGGCACGAAACAGGAAAAGTGGAAGTTAATTTAAAAAGGCTCCTGGTAATGCGGCTTCCAAGAAAAAATTAGCTAATTTGTTTTTTTTTTCTGATCCCCGTTTGATCACCAGTTCTGCTCCGGGGCCTCTGAGCGATGCTTGCGTTTGCACAATGTGTTCCTGGAAATTTGGAGTGAATTTTTTCATCGCGTTTCCCAGGAGGATCATAAATTCCTGGTCTGGGTTCCAGCGCAAACTTGTTGCGTGTCAAAACAGACCAGAATTTTTTAAACATATGAGGAAGATTTACTTTTCGTCTAATTTCAAAGGAGGCAAATCAGGCCCTTATTTCCGGTCTGCTCATTGTAGAGCCCTGCAGCGGAGTCACTGGACACCCCTCTGCTGGGTCTGTCACCAAAACGGGCCCCCAGGACAGTGCGCTGGAGAAAAGAGAGGGATGCCGTCCTCCGCTGCGGATATTAAACACGTGAGGATCCCTCGTCTTCACTCTCTCAATCGCCTCCACAAATAACCTGGAGCCGAGCACCATCTCAAGTTGCAGCAAAAAGCCCCTGGTCCCACATTTCTCTACACACCCACCACTTGTCCATCTCTCTCTCTCTCGCGCTGCATCACCTGTTGTTACTTGTCTTGTTTCGTTCACAGCCACGTGGGAGAGCACCGTGGGCATTTTAAACCCACAATGTGTTCGGCTCTTCCTTTTTCTCGACAAAATGCAAACCACTTCGCTTTCCTTCTTTCAAAACACAACAGCTTATGTGATTAGATAATGCCGAGGGATTGACAGATAAAGGAATAGAGGACAGAGAGAGACAGAGAGAGAGAAACAGAAAGAGAGAGCCAACACGCTTCTGTTAACTTCAGAAACTTCCCATCCAGTCATAAACACTGTCCTTGACCTCACCAATTCCCTGCTTGCTGCCAATGGGACGGTCGTTTGGCTGATACCACTCTGGCTCGTCCAATCAGACGGCAGTCGCATGCATTTGCGCTGCAAAAATGCCCATCTTATCAACACGGCTATCAAAAAACTGCAGAGCACCCAAAGAGCCTCCTCACCACGCCACTAACCTTTCATTACACAAACACGCTCTCACTGAACGCACACGGAAAGGAAGAGAGAGAAAGAGCACCTACCGGTGTGAGGAGCTCTGGGGTGGAGATGGGAGAACTGTCGCTGTTCAGCTTAATGCCACTTCCCAGATCGAAGTCGCAAATTTTCACGTTGGAAATCTGGAAGGGGTTTAAAAAAAGAGGAGGGTTTGAATGGCAGGATGTTATCTTTTACATCCTGTCGAGCGGACAATAGCCAAGAGTGACCGAAGCGGTCTGTTTGCACTCCAAGCGGAACCGCCATCCGAGCGGAAAACCTCATTTTTGGCTCACTGCGTTCCCTCAACACTGAGGCTGCAGCAACTAGGGGTGTACATCACAAGTCTCCTCATGATACAGCATTATATCGATTCAACTGACAGTGATTTGATGTCTGCTCACATCTCAAAGTCTGCTATGATCCAATTTTGACTCAGTTCAGAAGTTAGAGATCCATATGAGACGATACAATATGCTGATTTAACACTTTCATTTATATCTAATCACAAAAAGCAGCTTAAATATTATTTCTTAGTTTTAATTCCTTGAGCTCAGACATTTAAATGAAAAACAATCTTATCTTTTAACAAAAAATAATCCTCCTGTTCAATATAAAGGTAGAGCACGATTGTTGCTGTGGCCTCTTTGATCACTGAATCAACGTATCGATGTAGACTGATGTATCATTACACCCCTAGTGGTAACGCTTTCATGGGCAAAAGTTGTTAAGACTCACCCTGTCCTCATGCTCACACAGGATGTTTTCCGGTTTGAGGTCTCTGTGTGCCATCCCTGTAAAACACACAAACACACACACACACAGGGGTTATTCATCCATGAGTTTTGCAGTGTTCTGGGGATAAGACTGGATTATGGCACTGAGGGGGCAGCGAGGGCATCGAAGCAAAAGCATGCGTCTCCAACACAGAGCGTTGCCAAGAGCGGCTATGAATAGAGCATCGTCCGACTGTTCTCCCAGCCATGAGCCTCCCAACCTCCTCACTGTCCTTCTCAGAATTGTGCTGCGCGTCTTTTCCAGTAATCGTCCCAAATGGGATCGTGGCGCATTTCAATCCCCTTCCCTCCCTTCCTCCCTCCCTCCCTCGCCGCACGTTGTCAGCTCCCCTCCCGTATCATTCCCCACATGCAATCCCCAGATCGGTCAGTCGTTCCTGGTAAATAGACAATTGGAGACTCGAAAAACTCTGACTGAAGACATAAATCAGGTTCCAGTAAGGGCTGTAAATCACAAGCCTCACCAGCAAACGACACGACATTGATTCAATGGATCTTCCCTTTCAATAAAAATAGACATTCCTAGATGTAGATCGATGCATCATCACACCCTTAGTTGCTGTCGCGCTCACGTGCAGACCCCACGTGCAACACGCTTTAACGCTGTGCGCTCACCTTTGTTGTGCAGGAAGTCGAGGGCGCTCGCGATGTCCCGCACCACAATGCTGGCTTCCTGTTCGCTGAAGTATCGCCTCTTATGAATGTGGGTCAAGATGGAGCCTGACGTAGAAATAAACACACGCAACAAACGCATTAACACCACGGATTAAGTCCTCACATTGCATGTAAGGTCGGTTATATTAAGCTGAGAGAGGCACTCAGGTAACTAGACTCATCACAGCCTTTCAAGGAAGACGCAAGAGAAAAAAATCTATTGGGGTTAAGACGGTTGCTAATCTGTCCAAAACGCAAATGCAGCAGCAGCACAGTAGCTTTCCACTCTGAAAAAAGACCACCGCTACAGAGAGAGAGCAAGCTACCGAGAAACAGAGTGAGGATAAGGAAGCTAAAGAATTTGTTACACCTAAAACCCTTCTACAACCTAGAAAAACCAGTGTTGAAACATCTGATGTAACTGACTTTGATTTACTCAAAGCTTATATCCATTGCTAGTGTATTAATCTGACATGGTGTGTTCACTGTTGTGGGGTTTGGGGCGTTGCCTCTTTCTTCAGAAGTAGCTGGACTAATATTACTATTAGGGTTAGTGAATGTGAGATCGTCTTACCTCCCCTCAGCTTCTCAAACACCAGGTAGAACTTCTCCTCCTCCTCGAAGAACTCCACAAGCTCCAGGATATTCCTTTAGTGGGGGAAACAAGAGATGCAGGTGTTGGATTTCCAGTGCAGACAATACAGAACCTGAGCAGACAAAAGTCCTGCTGACTGAATCTAAAGGGCTACGTGTGTAACCAGTAAACTACACCATGACCCTCCCTCTTTCTTTACAGTACGAGCTCTATCTGGGACAGGACGAGGGTCACACTTGATCAGCCACCTGATGCGTTTCCCACCACTGTTTACCGATCAATCTGTACGACATCAATGGCTTTAAGTTTTGGGATCTAATCTAGAACAACCCTTCCTAATAGATGCCAGGAGTTTAAACAAAATTTCACTGGGACCTGATTCACATTTATGACATTCAGCAGAAGCTCTTGGAGCAACTTGGGGTTAGGGATCTGGCCCAGCAGTGGTTCCTGGGATTTAAACCCCCAGTTAGTCCCTTAAGACCACTGCAGCGCCAACACCCGATCTCATTTAAAGGCTTAGAAGTTAGTAAAATGGGAAAATATCTGATTGGTGGCATTGTGCACTGTGATTGGCATTGGCAGCCTAGTGGAAATTTGGGTGTGGTGGCAACAGGCATCCATTAGAAAATGTGGTTTACATTTACTTTATAAATCCAGCATCTGAAAAGCCTTGTATGGTGATATGGGACATGCAAAAATTCCCAGCTCTGCTTTTAGACATCCACTGTAATGGTGAAAGTAAAACCTTACACATTTCAACAGCCTCACCTGTGGCCCTGACACTGATACAGCATCTCCACCTCCCTGAACACACGACTCCGGCTGTGTCCGGGTCTCTTCTCAATGATCTAGAAAAGAAGAAAGAGCAGAGGGGATGTTACTGCAGGATCAAAGCCCCCCAAAGTGTGAGAGTCCCACGAGCAGTCGACATGTTCCCCTTTTGTTGTCTTAGTCGACCCACTAACCATTTGTAAAGGTCATTCTTTACACCTCCAACACACCACTCCAACTGATCTTAACTTGCAGATTAGCTCTTAACCCACTTGCGGGAGACTTGCAAAAATCACGGGGGCGCACTTCTAAATTTAGTCCGACCCATATTCCAGTCTAAACAGCCTCACTGCCTCGCAAACACAAGAGCCTCACGAGGCTCATTCACGTCAAGCCCCCGTCGGCAATAAACGCCGTCAACAATAACACAAGCTAAATTTGGTTCGTGGGGGGGGTAGTTGAGTTCTTCCCTGTCGACCCCCTGACCGCATGCTGTGAGCTGGACGTGCAACTCATCTTCCTGTTGGCCGGATCGGTCAACCCAGTGCGTCCAGGATTAGAACCTGGCCAACGCTGCATTCCTTGATAAAACCGCAACGAGACTGAGTCAGCAGCCTCTCAACAACCAACCGTCTCCACAAAAATGCTCCTAACAACTTTCGTGCACTCAAACTGGAGACGTTGTAAAGCAGCTGTGAAGACTGAAATGCATCAAGCTCTCACACGATACTGGCTAAAGAGTTGGTGATATGACTTCAAATCAATATCACGACTGATTGAACATTTCACCTCGATTACGATTAATGAATAATGATGTTTTTGGGGGGTTGTTTGGGTTTTAAGACCGAAGGTTTGCACAACTGTTAAAGCTGGGATTTGAATTAAATAATTATTTTTTTATGTGTAAAGAAAACACACAAGTGTAGTTGCAGAGTGTAAAATGTATAAGAGGGCTGACCTACTACATTTACAGTCGCACAAGAAGGACAGTACCATAAATCCTCACGTTAGCTTAGACAGTCTGTAAACTAAGCCAGGCTTGTAATCACGACGGCTGGGGCCAAAAATCACTCAACATATGTAGACGGGGGAGGGAGCAGCGGTCCGGCGGCAGGCGGGTTGATTTCATTTAGCCCTCCCTTTTGTTCAGACTGGGACACTAATACCCCACATACACACATGTACACACACATATGCACATATACACACACACCCTAGGGAGGGACAGGAATGAAGACCAAGACATCTGGTCTCAATCTCCTGAGTCCTTTCCCAACCCCAAACTGCCCCACTGCAGATAACAACCCAGCACCCCACAGGAGGCCAAAGTGTGTCTGTAGTTAACCATTACAGAAAGCTGCGTGTGGCCAGCCTGTAGCAAGCAAAAACACTGGGCATACTTTACATCTTCCCACAAACTTTGTCACCCTTCGTTTTTTCAACGCAAAGGGTAATGAAAAATGCATGCCCCACTTTTCAACGGACGTTGCCGTTTTCAAAAAGTTATCTGAGTGTCAGATACGAGTGGCGAATAGTAAAGCAACCATATTTAAATCTTATCAGAGTTCCGTTGGCAGATATAAGGCTATAAGCACATTGTGTACCCACGTACACGTGTATCCTTTCAGAAAAAAAGCTATCAAAACACCCACAGCATTTCACAAGACGCGACTTCCTCAAAGCACACTGCAGAGAATCACGAGGCAGTTCGCCTCAGGCGTATAACGTTTGCTCTCCAAACCACGCCTTACATCTCGCGCTGCACCAGGAACAAAAAGGAAAAAGAAAGTGGGTAAACACTGTGGGTCACAACCTGGGTCCCTCCTCCCCGCCCGCCCCCTGCCCCCTCCCGTTCTCAATAAGTTTTTTTGTTTGGGCAGACATGCTAGGACAGAACACAATGTTCCCGCCACTGATCAGCCCAGTGGCCAATGGCAGTGGAGAACTGAAGAGGTTGTGACCATCCGAGAACTAGGATTGGTCGGCTTGTGGGATGGCTGAACAAAAACAAGGGGGGAATTTTCTCTGCTGAGCCAGCAATGAACGTCTGTGCAAGAGTGCAACAATTTACGGCTTAGCACGAATAGCACGGAGCACCATGTAAAAAAAAAAGAAGAAAAAGTAAAGAGCTGGGACTTTTGACAGATTTCATCTTAAAACATTTAACGTTACATTACATTAATGTTGAAACTGAGAACAGTTAAAGACCACACTCAGTTTTAGGAATTTATACAATGTAAACAAAGTCTTCGACTTCAATGGTGCGTGCAAACTAGGCTTAAAAGAATCCAAAATATGGCCATATACTTGGAAAACTTTCGCAATCACCCTCCCCCCTCTCCTGCTTTATAGTACCGGCCCAATAGAAAACTAGAAAACTCAAACCCCGAGGTCACTAGTCGCCACCTGCAGAAATATAACATCCTCATACCAATCATGACCAACGGGTACATGCCAACAGCAGCAACAGTCATATCATCACCCAACCTGTGGTTATATTAATACTCTCATGTTTCAACAATAATACTCATTTGTTGACAGCTTAACAAAGTGAAGTGAGGTGAGTCTAACTGGGGCATTTCTGAATTTTTACACCACAAATGTGATTTTAAACGGCAGCAAGCAGTAACTTACTTTTACAGCGTATTCCTTCTGGGTGATTTGGTTGATGCAGGTTTGGACTTTTGCATAGGCACCTTCCCCCAGCACTTCATCTTGCAGTTTATACACATCTAAAGTGAAAATGAGAACGCACTGTCAGTTTCCAAAACATGAAACCTCATTTATTATTAAAAATTAATAACAGGATCTAATAAAGATTCATCAACAGTAAGTGGAGACCAGCACACACACTCTACCCACCTTCAAACCGTCCTGAGAAGCTGTCAGTTGCCCTGCATCTCTTTTTCTTTTTGTTTCTCTTCTTAGCATCGGGGATGTCAATTGGCTGGCTGGATGGCATGTCTACATGTTGGAACAGAAGGGAACAGGGGGAGAACACAAACACATTAAGAAGCTGATCCTCTGGGAGAGGCTCTAAGTTGGGCAGATGCAAGAGACAGGCTTAACTATAAAAAGCAAAGTGATGCGTAATGAGGCGAAGGGATCAAAAGCAGGTCAAGAAGTGGGGACGGTTTACTGTAACTTGGCTGTATTGAGGGTTTGACCCACATCAGAGCCGTGACTCCACAGCCTTCCCAAAATGACAGTGTGTGTTCATGTGTGTGGGTTGCTTGGACAGGGTGCATCATTTTGAAGCAAAATACACCACAGTGATGGTCACAATGCTATGGAGTTGTGGCTTGAAGACTGTTTCATAACAAACACGGGAGGACAGTGATGTCAGTGAATTCTAAAAACACTCACCGGGGCGGTTGGGGCAATCAAAATTGAAGCCATTTTCAAGGAGGTGGGATCCAGTTTTGGAGAATTCATCTGATTCAAAAGGATTTTGCCCCTAGAGGTGAAAAAAGTTGTAAATTAAGAAAACACAACAGCTTCAAAGTCAAAGTAAACTTTACTGTCATCTCTGCTATATACTGTACAGATACATAGAGAGACGAGACGATGTGGTCAGTGCAGTAGGAAAAAGGGAACAAAGAACAATTAAGGCACATGGAACAAACAATAATAAAGTACAAAATATATATTTTAAACTAGACATGGAATATTAAATACAACTTTAGAACTAGAGCTAGAATTAGAATTAGAGGTAAATAGAGAGACAGTTTGGATGCAGTATTACTTATAATGTGGAATTGACTTTTAAACTTTTACACTGGATGTGCAGGCGGTTAGAAACAGTTATAGTATGAAAAGATTTCTATATCCAGTCCATTTATACATTCAGTGTTCAATATTGTGCAAATAGTGGCAGCAGTGCAAAATCATAATTTCATATTTACTGTCATGCTGCAGTACATGTGCATCTCTAATCCAAGGTACAATTTCTAACAGATATTGTTAATCCACAATATTTGTGAGTTTCTATAAAAATGTGTACAACTAATGTATAAAATGTTTATAACTATACCTTTGAACGCCAAGTCCTTCTACACATCCTCACAATAGAAATCATGCACAATCCCTAAATTCAATACCCCTGCCCACCTTGAAGGAGCGATGGAACCCGGTTACGGCGGCAATCTTGTTTTGCACCATTTTCGTCCTGATTCGGTGAGTTTTTGGATTGGAACGGCGGCTGGTGACAACAACGGTGGTCTTAGCTTCAGTGAGGAGTTTCACTTAGCTAAAATCCGATGTCTGGCCAACAGGGTGCTTTAAACGGGAAAACTGCAGAGAAATAAAATCTGTTACAGAGGCGGCATCACATCCACAACTTCACATACTACAGGCCCTTCATTGGCCCTTCAATGTTTTCAGCCAGGAAAATGTTCTTAGAGAGCTGAATGCTCTAAACCTAGCAGTTACGTCAACACTCACAATGCCAGTTTGGGAGGGGTTAACCACATAAATAACGCCGACCAGGGTCATGGAGTCAAAGACTTGACAACTGCGACAAAAGTGTGAACCTAAAAAGTGCACCCCTAAGGTCAACCTCCAAAGTGCCATTTAAAAAAAAATGTTCCTGCAAATAATTTAAATGGTAAGCAAAAACATTTCTACTTCCACTTTTTTTTGCCTAAGCAGCACTGAGAAAAACCCAAATAATAACAATGTAAGAGTGATGATGCCATAACACACCAATATAACTGCAACCCTCTACATGTGACATGCAGAAAGCTACCATTATTTCTCATTCACTGATCGCCATATTAGCCATCTTGGGCAAAACCAGACCAATAATAGCCCAAGCTGCTAGTTGTCTTAAGAATGTTTTAGAACACAACAAAAGAAGGCAATTTTGCAGCACTGTGAAGGTAATATTATGTTTCTGGTATTATACCTCCAAGCTAAACTGAGTCGTATGACTTGTTTTGCACACATCAAACTACCTCTCCAAATATTCCAATACTGTTAATTATGGTAAACTTAAATAATAACTGTAATATTAGCCTAATATGCACGTAATTGCTAGACTGAATTACAATGGTTTCGAACACAAGAATAAAAGCTTGAAAACTTAGCAATGCTGTGAATTATGACTATAACCCTTTATTAAATTACACAGCTGAGTTTAGCTCTAGATTCAGATGGTTGCCCAAAGGCTAGTCTCAGTCTGATACCGTTTGGGAACACAAGATAAAAACTTCCAAATGTTGCAATAACATAAATGATGGTTATAAACTTATGATAAATGCGTTAATACTACAGCAGGGTGTGAGCAGCTTTGGGCATTAACCATAAGAGAGCGGAAAATAATGGCAATTAAACAATTGTATAAATCCAGTCTTGTAATCCCAACGCCATTATAACGCTAACTGACGACAACAGAAGCGACGCCACGTGACGTATCGGACAGCTCGCGTTAATCCACGTTCACCACGTAACGTTAAAATCGTCGAGTCAAAAACGACAAACGTAACGTCTTTGCACGAACTGTCATTAAACATACGATAGAAGTTATGGAAATACTGTAGACATAGAGACGTTAGACAAAGTAAATCACTCCACCATCACCACAAACAATAGCCGTTAACGTCACCGCGTTAAAAATCACGCCAAAATAGCAACAGAAGCGGGCTGTCATTGTAACACCATGTTCAAACCCAGACGACACTTCTCAGTAATCCCAGTATCTGCTCGTCCTCGATTTTTTTGTCCAGCTGATCGTTATTTTCCAATCCCTTTTTTTCGCCTGCTGTCGTACGCATTGAGACGTCTCATTGTCTCGCTCTCCCCGCTTCCATTTGTCCGCAATGCATGATTTAAAAAAAAAAACCCAAAAAACAAAAGGCCCCCGATGCATAAAGTTCCCTCCTAAGATCACTTGGGTAAGAATGAAAAGCTGGAATATGTCCTTACCCCGTCTTTGTCTTATTACAGCCCCAGTTTCCACGCCGTGGTGCGACCCTCTGCTATGGAAAGCAGCAGATGCGAGTCGTGGCCTGATGGTGGTAATTTTGTGGAAGGTGGAGAGAACAGCACGGCAGGCCTTTTTATAAGCTCACGTCCTCCCCTGGAGTTTAGTCCTGCCCCCTTTAAACACTGTAAACACGTCCCATCTGTTGACACAGAGAGAGAGACACAGAGAGAGAGAGAGACAGAGAGAGAGACTCACAGTCACATGGGGCCCTGACGCAAGACGTCCAGGGCGGGATTCAACCGCTTTTGTCTCTTTCTAGAACGGAAAAACCAGCGCAGGAACAGCAATTATCCTCTTATAAGATACCTGAATATGCAAACCTATCTCCTCACCTTGCAACCAACCGTTCTGAGCCACTGTATTTGCTGAATTTGCAGTGAATTGCAAGCTCTGCTTGGCAGCCTCCTGCATGATGCAAGTTTCTGCAACAGCCCTCGCCATGCTCAGCACAAAAAACCCAATGACTAATCATGGATCACAGAGAAACTACTGGGTATGATACTCTTCCATCCAGTTAGATCCAGTCATCTTGGGTGATTTCTATACACATTTGGTGCCTGGTTTAAGACTCAGGTCGAGTTGCATCAACTTAGAATAATGTGATAAAAATACATACACATCAAGAGCTTGGCTTTTTGAAAATTATCTGCTTTATAAAAGATGGTTTATAGAAAACAGGAGGTTATGTTTAATAAAGTAAAAATGTATCATTACAACTTTGTATTACTTATTATAAGACAATAGTTTATTACTTCACAGAAAGTTAAATGCTGTTGATAACTGAGTAAAAAGAGTATGAGTGTGGTTTATGTGTGTGTGCATGAATCTTGTGTGTGTACAAATAAATGTAAGTATATCTTTCTAGTTTTTCTGATGGCAGATGTGTGTATTCATGTTGAAACCAGAAACCAAAATTTGCTTACAAAATATATTAAGTCAAAGTATTAAAATATCTTATATCTGATGTCAAAATGCAGGAAAAAGTCTATTTCTTTTATAAGGAGTTGATGAGACTGTGGCACAAATCATCATCACATTGGTACGGAGTAGCTCAGAACATGTTTGGGCGTGTTGTATAGTTTCAAGGCACATGATTTTGCACTGTGTACATAAATGATTGAAGGTGGTGAAATGCTTTCAGTATTACTTTCTAAATGAAAAACAAACTTTCAAGTGACTTTTCTGCTACTTCAAAATTAGGATACAAAATGTAGCTTGTACAAAATGATTTGAGTAGACATGCACAAGTAGTTAAAACCTACATTACTTTCATATCTTTATGTCTTGTCAAGTATAAGATAATAAAATATGACAATATTGGTAATAATCAGGCAAATTATAAAGTACATCAAATAATTATTAGGAAAGTAAGGAATTACAGTTACTCAAGTACTTTTCAACATTGGTTTTAGATTGGTTTTAAAGTTGAGAATTCCCCAAGATTCTTTTCTCCTACTACAAGGAAGAGAAAGGTTAAAAAACACCAAACAGCCACATTCCAATACATCTCACTGTAACATTAATTACAGACTTTCATTGCAATTGCTTTTCAACATCGATATAGGGCATTACATCTATGACGCACGACCCAGACGTGCAACTTTACAGCAGCTTACAATAGGCCTGGGGTGGGATCACAAGAAGGCGAAGACTGGAATTCTGCGACTTTGGTCTCGTGAAGAAGGCACGTTTTGCAGATTGCTGAGTAAGTGCATGTTTCACAGCCATAGGCTGGAAACTATCACCACTATGTTAATGAAATACCTCACAATATTGATTTCGCGCTACTGTAACTAACTTTCAAAGAAGTGGAAATGACCTCTTGACATCTCTGGGTGAAAAACACAAACGCTTTCACACTGTTTTCGACAGTTTTCTACCCTCACCTTGCTATCATGCTTGTTTGTTCAGATCTGAAAGTGTTAAAAGCAGCTGAAACAAGTTGACTGAATATTTTTTAAAGGGTCTGACAGACATTTTTTAAATTGTTGATATTTTCTTTTTCTGCACAGTGTATATAACTTTCCAGGAACACAAACTTCTTTCGGGGATGGAAAATCAGGAATGCTGCATACTAGACTCTGTGAAATATTACCGAACGCCTCACGTTCTGCTTACAGACTTTTTCCTCTTGGACTGCTCCAACAAATCCCTTCTTTACCCTGTAAGGACACATAATAAAGAGAAAGATCTTGTGACCCTCTCTCTATATATCTTCCTCCCTCCCTCCCTCCTTTATCTCTCTCTCTCTCTGAATATTCTGGCTCGCAGGCACTAGGAGCAAACATTGCGCAAAAGTCCGTCCGGTGCCCAGAGAGGGCCAAGCACATGATGCAATTTCGAACCGTGTTGACAACAAGCAGGGCTCTAAGGCGGGAGGAGAGGTTACTCGTGGGCTACCATAAAAGATACAGCGATTCGCTGGACAGGAATGTGTTTTCAAAATCTATAGAAGCAAGACGTGGTCTGATTGGCCGGGCCATGTGGGCGTGCTGAGGAGAACATGTGCTGCGTTTGTACACATGTACAGTTCATGAATGTGGCACACCCAACATGCCAGAGTCATGGGAGGCACAGATATACTGCTACAAATGCAGCTGTTTCCAGGATAACTGTGTCCTGTTATTGACCACTGGAGTGTTGATAGCCACATGCAGTAGTCACAAAAACATACACGTGTATGTAGGGTGTCATGGAGTGTTGGACCGTCCAGATTACAGTTTTTGTGGGGGTGAAATTTGTGCGTCAATAGGAAAAAGTGGGATCAATAGAATTAAAACATATTATAAGATTCAGCAACCAGTTTGCATCTAAATATGAAAATGTGAGAATTTATAAAAATATAATAATTGTGTTATTACTTTACAGAAAGGTCAATCATAACTGTTTATAATGGGAGGAATGAGTAAGAAAAGAGATTTGGTCTGGTTTGTGTAAGAGAGTGAGGGGCAGAGTTAAGAACTATGAAAATTAATGTTTATTTAGGCCAGAGAAAAGTAAGAATATATATTGTGTGTTAGAGAGAGAGAAAGAGAAAGTGTCTATATGTGTAAAAGAGAAATAAATATGAATGTTTTTTTCTAACTTGTCTGTGTTTCTGTGTACGAGAGAAGTTTTAGTGTGTGTATAAGTGGGTGACATTTGAGTGTGTGTGTAAGTGGGTGTGATGTTTATACAGAGCTCCCTGCTCCTATGTTACATCTAGGCTGGCTAGCTTATCAAGGCAGTCAGCTACACACACACACACGATCAAGATTATTCCCGCCTCTGCTGGAACAGCTAAACATTTCGAGAAACACAAGCAGCTGCAGTCCACAGCACGCTCCAATCAAGAAGATCTTCCTGCCTAACATTCTGCTGAAACTCCTTCATGTTAGTAACAACCCACACACAAAAACGCAACATTTATGAGAGAAATACAAGTTATTGTAAAATATATCTAAGCAGTGTTGCAGAATCTAGGATCAGAAAGTACATTTTTGGATGTTATAACTCCAAAGATGCTAATGTTAGCCGTATTATCACTAACACGAGCTGGTTGAATGGACACATTTTCAAATATGCTAATGTGACAAATGTTAGCTGTATTATTGCTAACATAAACTCGTTAAAGGGGCCCATTTCCAAAGGTGCTAATGTGCCTAACGTTAGCCTTTGGCCTAGTTGTAGAACACTAAGTTAAGAAAGCCTGCTAAAATGTCATAAATGAAGAGAAATATGGATGGGAGAAAACATAGGTATACCAGGTGCTTTATAAAAAAGTTACAATTATATATATATATATATATATATATATATATATATATATATATCCTTTATAGGATATAAATATATACACCAAGTCATTGTCACGTTATGATTATTTTGAAACTGCTTTGAAATATATTATCTAACAGTGTCATACAAGAATAAAATGTATAACAATAAAAGAGATGGATTTGTGTGATAAAAGGCAACACTTTCATTACAAAGCAAACATCATATTATAACTATAGTGTTAATACAGTTTAATGTATTATGAATGAAATATACCAATATAACCAATCTGCTTTGTAGTTTAAAAAGGCAACACTTAATATCAAGTCAACAACTAAACAACAGTGTAACTACATTGGGACTCCAGTGAAGTGTTGCAAAATTGCATAAAAATGTATATTGATCAAAATATAACAAAGTTGATCTGCTTTGTGGTGTAAAAAGGCAACGCTTTATTTTTTCATGAAGGCCCCGTCACATTGTGACTCTAGTGAAACTACAGGGTAATGTATTTTTAACAACTTCATAGAAAAATAGAATGTGAAGCCAATGTTTTGTTGTATAAAACACTTCAGTTTCTTTAATTTAATTCAATGTCATATTGTACCTATATATTGTGACTACAGTAGTATCAGTTGTTACATAGGCAATTACATTGTTTATTAAAACGTAACAATTAATAGTTACATCATGACAAAGTCTACATGTTGTCAATTACATTTTTTTTTCGGAATTCTTTGGAAGTGTCTTTCATCCAATGGCTTCTCCATCCAATTGTAATTTCCCTAAGATTACCACTAGGCCCAAATGATATACCACAAGGCTCTGTACTCAGTCCCTTTTTATATTACCACCAGAGGCTGCTGTTATCATTAACTCTAAACAAAAAACCTTCATTACCAGCCCGGCAGTGTGCTTACTTTTTGAGAGCCATCTTTCGCTGCAGAAAGGGCACAGGGAGGGACGCATCCTAATTTAACTCTATGATGAAGGTCAAGGCCAGCAACTTTATAAATAGAGACAATATAATGACCATCCTGTGTCCAAGACATTTGTTTTATTCAACATTCTTAGCCCTGGCCTAGTTTTCTTTCATTACTTTGGTACCAATTCTTTGGTGCCTGTCCAGCAGATATTGAAGTTACTTTTGGAGCAAGTAGGCTAAAGTCTCCTACAGTCATCACAAAAGTAGAAAAATATTTGCATGCTTTAATAAGACACAAATTGCTAATTCAGCATTGAGAAAATGACCGTCACAACTGGTAAAGGGTGCCTAAAAGTGAGACGACATTGGACGCAAGGGGTAATATGAAAAGGAACCGAGTACAGAGCCTTGTGGTATATCATTCAGCACAAAAGTTGTCGTTTTTTTAAGCTCACCACCACCACCCCTCTTTGGAGGGCAACTTTATTTTTAATTCCAAGTTTCATTTGGGCACAATCCCAAATGATGCAACAATTCGAATATACATGCACAATTCGCTCCAAACGAACATCCACATAGAGGGGGGGACATGAAAAGAGAGAGAGGGGAAAAAGGGAAGAGCAAGAAAGAGAGGGGGGGAAAAAGGTACAAGAAACAAACAAACAAAAACAACAACAAACAAAAAGACAAACGAACAAAACAAAATGATACAAAACCAAAATAATAATAATAATAATCATAATAAAAAATAAAGGGGGGGGACACACAAATAACAGCGCAAAAGTTAATCTTAGGGAAATTTCAAATGCATATACCAAAAGTGGATGGTGAAGTCCTTAAATGGATGACAAAGCAAAGAATTCTAAAAACATGGCAGTATTTACCCAAATATGGGCTTTGTCATGACATAACAAAACTATGTGTAACACAGTGTAATTTCATGTAACAACCAATACTATGTAGTTGTGTATGGGAAATACACAATAATTACACAGCATCAAATACATTGATATGCAATACATTAAACTCTAGTTACAACATGGTTACAATAT
>JAVGVS010000086.1:1288883-1423883 GCA_032718565.1 Distichodus sexfasciatus
GGTACTCATGAGCAAGGTACCGTTGCCAAGCACTGGTCTCTGGGCACTGCTCTTGTTAGCTGCCCACTGCTCCTTCACGGATGGGTCAAATGCTGAGGTCACATTGTGGTGTGGTGCACTGTGTGCCCTGCTGTGGTGTGTTCGCTATGACAAATAATCACTAACTTTCACTAATGTAACCAATTACTTTGAAATTACAGTAAGTAGTAATCTATAATCTATCATTTGGGAAGTAACTTGGCCTATGCTGATAAATGCTAAGCTTTTTTAATATTACAAAATTAAAGATTTTTAAAAGAAATAACCTTTTTCACAATATTAAAGTTTTTCTGAGTTGCACTAGTAAAGTAGCTCCAAAAGTGAATGTCAAGTCGCACCGCCCTCGTCACATCTCTACCCGTGTTTATTCCACCACACGAGTAAAGAAAAAGCTCCCAGCTGCTTTATATTGCAAAGATTTGCATAAATCGCAGCATATGCGCTTTGTTTTCCTCTCAGCCGAGCGCTCGATGTCCGTCCACAAGACCAGAACATCTGCTGAAAATTCTGAAGTCGCTATTGATCTCAGTGTGGGGGAGAAGCATCCAGCTAAGCAGTGGCCTTAATCTACTACTCTTTTCCTCGCTGGAAATCCATATTATATATTTATTTATTTATTATTTATTTATCGTCTTACTTATTTATAAATCCCCGACTCCCTTTTTCTCTTTTTTTGCTGAGTCGATTTTGCTGAGCGTTTATTGGAGGCTTCGCGTTAGGAGGTCCAGAGTTGGGTGATGTTCAGGGTCAGCCAGCGGCTATTTCACAAATTTACGGTTTCCCGAGTCGTGAACGCAACACACACACACACACGTATACACACACACGTACACACACACACTGTGTTTAAGTCCAAGAGAGAAAAGAAAACCTTGCAAAAATGACCAGAAAACCCTGAGAAGTGCAGTAGTGCAGCGCAAGTTTGTAGGAGTGTAACGATACATTGATCTACATTGATGATACATCGAGCCAAAATAAAAAACATCTCTCAGATATCGTGCATATTGAACATGAGGTCTGTTTTTAATAAAATAGAAGATTATATTTCATTTAAATGTCTGGTTGAGCTCAAGAATATAAAAATCTCTAATGATTTTTTTGTTGCTTTTTGTGCTTCTTTGGTTTATTTCTTATAAATAATTGGGGACCATAAAAGTCATTAGGAAACTTTAGAATTTTGGTTTCATTATAAATTTGTATAATGGACATAAATTTACTCATAAATTTTAATTAATATTTAATAATGACTTATAATTCATTTTAATCTCTTTTTGTTTATATTTATTGCTTGTTTAGTTGGTTCTTTATCAGTTTATTGACAGAAAATGAAGTGAAAATTTATGTGAAAGTTACAACTTATTTACTAATTGATTTGTTGTTTTCGTTGTTCATTACATCGTCTAAGTTGTTCATTAAATAAGCAGTTGTTGCAAGAACTTAAACTGATAAACACCAAAAAACTGAATAAACTACTGACATAAAAGAGAGGTTAAAATGAATATTAATTGATTATTAATTCTATATTTTAACTATAATAATTACAAACAGTCTAAAATTTGAAAGCTTCCTAATGACTTCTAATCAAGTAATTGATTAGTTGGTTGTCTTGAAACTGATAAAGAAAAGATGTAAAATACAAGATGATACAATGAACTTTTTAATCTAATTTTCCAATTCACACCCCTAGTAAATAACTGAAAATAAATTCACGCGAAAGAATCAAAGAAACATGGGGAGATACTGTAAATACATATCTGAATTCACCATACTGATTACAGTGCCTCAATTTGCATCAAATACATTACCACGGCTCGAGTTTAGTGATTAAGATCTGCCTCGCGCCTTTTGACTGTGGCGGGGAAACAACATAAACCCAAATTGTCTACACGTTGAATTGATTAAACGCTTTTCGGGACGTTGTGGGGGATCGTTCCCGTCAGCAGCGACCCTGGCCTCGGCATTATAATGCACACGCGTTTTCTGCTATGACAAGCAGAAAATACACCGTACGCGTCTTACCCTTTACGCCACAGCTTCAGGCAAAGCAGCCTTCCCATACTGTGTGAGTATAGGTGTGTGGTTGTGACATTAATTTTATGGCATCATTTGTATCTACATCAGACTTGGTTGGCATCGCTCAAAAAGCAATCGGGGCCGCTGTGTAACACTGCTCATTCTGTTCCAAACTAATACTACCCCAGATCATTACCTCATCCCCTACAAACTGCATCCTAATAATAATAATAATAATAATAATAATAATAATAATAATAATAATAAGTAGAAGTAGAAGAAAAAGAAGAAGATGAAGAAAAATACAACAATATACACCAATCCTGCTTTATTTACTGGCATTGTATTGTTTATTCCACACACATATATGAGAACTTCACTCAGAAGCATGAAAATATTTGTAAGAAAGAGTCACCACATGAAATTATTACAGTGAGGAAATTCCATTACAGTGAAAATCCCTTTTTCAGTGACTGCTTCATTACTCACATTTCATCTGAAAAATTTCCTGGGGATAAATAAGGGGATGATGTTGACCAGTAACATCATCCTCAAAACAAGTTAACCAAGTTAACCACACGTAGTACAACATAAAGTTTGTAATCATAGTTTGAAAATACGTTGAAACAGTTTAGGAGTTCCACAAGTGAAACCAAAACAAACAAACAAACAAACAAACAAACAAACAAAAAACTGCTTAAAGATGCTTAACCTGTCAACTAAAAAGTAAAACAAAAGAAACATCATTCTTTAACATATCTTTTAAATACTTTAGATGATAATATTCAAATGACCAAATTCTTGATAAACCTTCAGATCTTAAGAACATGTAGTCTAGAAATGAGACACATCCACACCACTAGGTGTCGGTATAACATTAACAGTAAAGTATAATTTAGTTTGAAAGATCGGCTCAAGGTCAGCTAAGGACAGAAAATTACTGACTAGTTTTTGCAGCGATAAAAACTGGAGGACTGCTGCTTAGACTATTTCGGCTCAGCTTAAGGGTGCAGTGTCCACCTGCAGAAGGTGCTGGAAAACAAGGCCTGGGTGGGGGCTCATCATCCTACTTATTTATCAGGTTTCTCATTCTCTCCATTTACCTCGGGGGTAGTCTTTTTAGAGAGTGAGTAATAGTAGGTCCTCATTCGTTCTTCTACTTTCACAAAGCCTGGCCTTTCTTCATATCTGAGGGAGACAAAAAAGAATGGATTTGTTATAAACCGTTCCTGTAAACACCTGTTGATTATGAGAAATGTGGAGCAGCTCATCACTGGTGCATACGTTACATACAGTTATATACAGTTATAAGTGGTGATTAACTTCACATACTTGTAGGTCCAGCAATCTTTCATCAGCTCATACATGGGCTCAGGGCAGCCGGGCGGACTCTCCATGCGGTTTCCATTCTGAATAAACGCCACTACCTCCGGCCCCTTCATTTTCTGCAAAGCACAAAGTATAACCACAATAGGTCAACAAAGAGATAAATTTGGGAAAAAGTGAACACTTAAAAAAGTTACGTTTTTCTGTTCTGCATACCTTGTACGGTTTCCCGCCGTAGGAAAAGGCTTCCCACATAGTGATCCCAAAGCTCCAGACGTCACCTTTGCTAGAGAACTTGTGGAAGTTGATGCACTCTGGAGCGTACCACTTTAGAGGCCATTTACCTGAAGTGCGAGCCTACACATAGACACATGCATTCAATGTTATTTTCCCACACACATTTACACCTTAACACACACACACATACCACACATACTGTATATATATAGACATATACATATATATATATATAGAGAGAGAGAGAGAGAGAGAGAGAGCATTTCCTCACCTTGTAATAGTTCTCATCAGCCCCAAGTGCCTTAGAGAGGCCAAAGTCACTGATCTTGGCGTAATGTTGGTTAACCAGCAACACATTGCGAGCCGCCAAATCTCTGTGTACAAAGTTCTTCTCTTCCAAATATTTCATCCCCAGCGACACCTGGTGCATCAGCTCCACCACATTTTCCACTGTGACTTGATCTCTAAACACACACAAGCACATACACACATCATTTTTAACACATATATTTAAAGGGGCAAGTTATTTAAGGAAAAGTTATACACATGAAATTTATAAGGTGACAAGAACAAAGATAGTTGCACGCCTGCATAAAGCAAAAATCAAGCCTACTTCTTTCCAGAGAGGAACTTGTTGAGCGGCCCGGCAGGCGCCATCTCCATGACCAGCATGAGCGCTTCGGCTTGGCACAGGCCGATCATGCGCACGATGTAGGGGTTATCCAGCTGATGCATGATCTCTGCCTCACGCATCATCTCATCCTTAACCGACTTCTCATTCTCACTTTTCAGCACCTTAATAGCCACATCTATGTGCTTACTGAGAGAGACAGAGAGAGAGAGAAAGAAAGTGTGTGTGAGAGAGAGAGAGAGAGATCGGTTTCAAAATGGATCACAGGCACTGTACAAGGTAAAAGAGGGTCCAGAGGCACGTACACCAAAAAGTTGTATCTACAATTCAGGGGATCCTAATAAAGTGTCAAGTGAGTATGAATTCGTACATGCACAGATTTCAGTAACACCCAAAACTAACCTCTTCATCTTATAGACACCCTTCTTCACACAACCGAAGTTGCCTGACCCAAGTTCTACCTCATCCACCATCAGCTTCTCGCGCTTGATGAAAAGGGTCTTCTCCTGCAGCTCTTTGGGGTCTGCGTATGGGCTGATAAACTCCTCACTGTCCATGGGCAGCGTCCGGCCTGCTGGAAGGTTACTCAAAGTTTTAAAGGCTCCAGGAACTGAGGATAAAAAAATACAATCACAGGATAATGATTAGAAGATTCTTACACAGTGGCTTGACAAAAAGGAACAGTATACAGCATAAGTATACTCATCAGTATTAAAAATAAGGATTACACCATCATCAAGTATTATAAATGTTCCACTACTGGGTAAAAGCATCTATATATTACTGTTTGTTTAAAACAATAATAATTGATAATGTTTCGATTTATTTGAAAGCAAAGTTTTGTGGCAGAATGAAAGCAGAAAAGTAAAGTAAATAAAACCAAGCAAGTTGTCTTTTAAAAATTTGAGACTAGAAATAATAAATAGGTTTTTGTCACAGCTGACAGGTTGCACTGCAGTAACGCAAACTGACCTTCGGGTGGCGGTGTGTAGCCATTCCCTCTGGCTCTGGACCTCTGTTAAAAAGAACAAAATTCATAACACAGATACACACCTACACAGTCAGATTTGGCTGGACATCTATTTATGGAAAAACACAACAATAGATATGTTTGATACTGACCCCTGCCGGTACCGCTGGAGTCTCTGCAGAAATAAAGACGGAACAGAGAAAATGTTGACATCATCAATCACTTAATAAAACATATCTCATCAAAGTGGTTTTTGATCTTATCCAGCAACGGAAATTTTGGTTTTAGAAAGCAAAAACCCCTCACCAAAGATTTCCTCTGTTGCATTTAACTTTGTGGAATATGACAAACATGGACTTTAACTCAGTTTTAGAAACATGACACAAACTGTATCTCTGCTTCTAACACAGAATAATGGCTACTAAGTGCTTGAGCAGCAACATAAAATTAATGTAGAACTTACAATGAGATGTGACAATAATTCCCACAAACTTCCCCAATCTGCCTGTGGGTGTTTGTGGGAAGAAAATGATCTTGTCACATCTCAATGTTATGTTAATAAAGTTAATAAACATTAACAAATTTGGCTGGACTAAAACTTTAGATGAAGATGAATGAATGAAAAGGAAAAAAAAATGTGGGAACCAAAGTTCTGATACTGGTCAATTTAACAAATGGAAAACTAGGAGCTAGAAACTAAGGTTTTAAGTTAAAAGACTCCATTCTATGAACTGTCATCTGCGTATAAGGTATCTCAAATAGTGAGTAAAGATGGAACTGTGTGATAATTTGGACTTTCAAAGTTGCATAAAATTGTCCTTTTAAACAAACAACAAATCTTTAAAAGCGCGTTGGCTTATTTTTGCTTTTCAACTAGATGTTCTAAAGGGTTGTTGAAGTCTTCTCACGTCTCACACTGCTGCAGTCTAGTGCTATCAATGTCAGAGGACAACTAGCTAAAATTAGTGACACTACTAACTTAACTATAGCTTATCAGTAGCAAATCAGTTCTTACAAATAGTGATGTTATGAGTGAGTGATGAAATATATTCTATTATTTTTCTCTCTTTACAAAGACAGGTATTTTCAACTAGCAGTTGTTTCTGATTGGTGTTTAATTGGCAGAAGTGGCATCTGATAGGTTGCTGTGAGTGTGCGGCACACGCTCATTGCTCCCCAACGCGCTGCAAGATGGAGTCGGAGGACGGTCAAGAAGGATGCAAGTATCCATGCCTATATTTGTCAAAATGTATGACTTCAAAAGGTCAAATGGGCTGAATTTATACAATTAAGCGTAACTTATGTAACCTGAAAATGAAGAGACTTTTTTCATTCCTTATTTTTGATTTGTTGAAAAATATAGATTTTCACATTACATCATGTTTCACCATTTTTCATCGTAATTTGCTTTAAAACATACTACTGGCCAAATATTACTGTATTACTGGATTTAATGTCTTCAGTGAAGTTACTTTTTGCTCTGTAGCTTGTAGTATTACTACTATATTTAAACAGAATCTCTTCAGCAGCCTAAATACTTTCAATAATGAGAATCTTGTAGCGGTTAAAAGTAGCTTTCCCAACATTGGGCGCTATACCAACACAAGATTGTGTTATGCAGCACATGACTGCATAAAGACGTGACCATTTAGCGTTATCAAAGATCATAACTGCACTGGGTATTATTATCGTTTAAAGAGGAGAGATTTCATACGGCCTGCGTTGTTCTGGTTCACACATGGCTCTCGCAGTAATGAGACCAGACCGTCAGGCTTCATCTTCAGATACTCAACAAGCTGTAAAGGAAAAAGGAACGTTGTCAAAGCATAAATATTGACAATTTTCTATTGCACTTCATACACAAATACATAATATAACTCCAAGCTAGTGCAGTGTTGTTACGACCTGCAGGCGTATGGCTTTACCAGTAAAAACACCAGACAAGAATGAAGGTGAATCAAGGCCCTGTTGGTGGACGTACCTGCCACACAGTGTCAAACTTGGTTCCTTCTGGCATGGAGTATTTGCCAGATTTGTCGTGGAGAATCTGGTAGTGATACGCCGTTTTTCCGTACAACAGTGATAGCGCGAATGTACCCGTTTCATCTCGCTCTCTAACCCTGCAGAGAGGAAAACATCCTGTGCAAAACCGTTTTAACTATCTCAAATACTTTGACACTAAGATTTGCAGAACATTTACAAAAACATGATTCTCATAGATAAATAGATAAATAGAATGATAAAGAATGTTCTGCAATAAATAGTCGGTTCGTTCCAAAATAAAAAAGTTGGTCGCACAAAGTGAATTGTGATTATAGGGTTACCAAACAAAATGGTCGCAATTAATGTAGGAATATGGTATGTAATATTGTCATGGTTTTGAGGACTTTTTAAAATAAATCTTAAAATTCTATTTATTTTTCACAAAAAAAGTACAAAACGATTCTGGCTTTTGTGATCTTCGAGAAGATTTAATAGCTAATCAGAATACACGGCATTACACTTAAACACCTCACTTTACTTTGCTTGTACATTATAATTTATATCTTTTTCTATCTGAAAAAGAACAAAAGCAGAGCAGTGATCTAATGGTAACCATGTAAATAGCGAGTAAGTAAAGTTTATTTATAAAGCGCTATTCTCAGACAAAGGTCACAAAGCGCTGAATACTTCTTAATACACATGTTCACTTCTATTTCCAATCTTCAATCAAAAATACCTTTACTCCCTATAAACCCTTATATAGTAACTGGAGTGAAAATTTCCATTGAGAAGAGTTAGATAGACAGAATAAGAGAAGATGATTGACATACAGAAATTTGCCGTCTGGTTGCGACCCGGAGTAGAGACGCCGCTCGCCCTCCTGCCGGGTGATTTTGCTGTGGTACCACATCATCTTCTCATGGGCCGTGGTGGCTATCAGCTTCTCCAGCTGAGGAGCCTGGCTGATGATAGCTTGTTCCATGGCCTCACCCTGAAATAGAAAACACACACACACACATAAAGAACTTACATTATGGTGCCTTTTTGTGATGTAACATTTTAGTCAACCTTCCAACCCTGCACTTATCAATGATTTCCATTTGCAAAACCAGTAAAAATCTTTTTAAAAATGTAATGATAAATGTCTGTGCGTGTCTGCTGGAGTAAGAAAAGCTGATCATGGCTGAAATGTTTACATTTGCCATTTCCTCTATGACCCTGAGAACCAAAATTCATGAAAATCCAACAACCTAGCATTTTTACAATGCAATTTGCGTAAGAGTGCTTCTCAGCAGTTCCTACCCAGGAACAAAATAAAACATGGGCGAATGTCAGAATCTTTGAACCTCATCTGGCACTCCATAGGTTCTCAAACATCCACGACATGGTAATCCTGAGAGCTTGAATTGAGCCAAGGAGACATCTTGTAAGGTTCCTGAACACGTTTTGCCTCTTACCTGCAAGGCTTCTTAAGTTGGCTTCAATTCAAAAGCTCAAGATTACCATGATTACTAACTGAAGAACTGAAGAAGCCTGTTGGATGTGAGGTGAAACAACTTCAAGAACCTTAAAAGAAGTCCAGTTGTCTTTGCTTCAAGCTCTCACAATTACCACGATTACTAGGTAAAGAGCTGAAGAAGCCTTTCAGATGACGAGTACAACACCTTTAAGAACCTCGAAAGAAGTCTAGCTGCTCTCACAATAAACTTCATAAGTGGATTTGAGAACCAATGTCTTCTGAGTAACAGTTGGTGAATCGATCGTTTGACCTCTTGGGACAACCACTAGGAATCTCCCACCACTAACCTCTAGGTTCCAGGTTTGTCTGACATATTCCCTCAACATGTTGTCCCGCAGGTTGTCGAAGACCCCGTTCTTGATGGGTGTGTCGGCAGGCCGGAGACAGGGCTTCCTCAGGGTGCAGACCAGTCCATCAGCGTCCTTACTGTAGTACTCGCACAGCTCAGCCGGTCCGCAGTGTGGCTTGCCGCCTGAGATGCAGTACGTGCCATTCAGCTGCTTCTCGACAGGGTAGTGGTAGAACTCCAGGTTCCACACCACCGACAGCACATAGCCGCCCAGACTGCGCAGGCACTGGCGCAGCAGGAAGAGGCCGTCGGCCATACCGGCCAATTTCAGGTGCTGCTCGGCATCCGAGCGGCTGATGCTGCCATAGAAGAAGGGCAGGTCGGCTGCGGCATCGGTCATCACGGCCACCGGAGCGGGGGGCGGAGGGGGAGATGGAGGGGGCGACGGCGATGGGAGGTAAAGTCTAGAGAAAGATGCAAACATGGTACGCCTGGTTATGAGGTGCAACTTGCATATGAGATAGAAAGGTTCATCGGTGTGATTAGACACAAGCAAGGGGGCGGGAGGGTGACAGAGAGAGGAAGAGGAGGAGAGAAAGATAGATAGAGAGAGAGAGAGAGAGAGAGAGAGAGAGAAAAGTGTAGAGAAAGTGGGTGTCTGGAAGTGTGAGAGATATATAAAAAGACGGATTAAATCTGATAAAAACACAGATTAAATCTGTAGAAAAAATGTGAGTATGTGAAAGTACATGAGAGAGAGACGCATAAAGAGATGGATAGAAAGACACATACACACACACAAACACAGCTGAGATCTTATCTTGTGAGAGCTGAGATCTTAAATTTGTTTTGGGAGAGTAAAAAAAAGCAATTTAACACTGTCAGTGAATGCCATTGACATCGCTACCATGGTAGACCTTGGACTGTGTGTGTGTGTGTGTGTGTTTGTGTGGCATAATGCGGTTTCATGTGCGCGTTCATGTGTTGCCGCTCCGTGCACGCGCCCAATGTATCTGTAGCTGAAAGTGCACGCGCTTACTTCTCTTTGCACCGCAGTTGGTGACGTCACCACAACCGGAAACACGCTAACCTCGATTTCTGTCGCATGCAGGTGCTTACGCCGCTTCGCGAACTTTCCTCTCACACATACACATCTTACAATCTTTAGAAGCCACTTTCACTGACTCAGAAAATAATTAAATGTAAACAATACTACAGCTTCACATGACCCCTACCTTAACCTTACGCTTAACAACAAAAACCAACTCTTTAACTCATTTAGTTTTTTAAAAATAAAACCTGCAACTTTTCTATAAAGGCACTTTTTCCTCCTGAGGACCTGTCCTCACATACAAACATATTTTCACAAACCTTGACACAAAGTTTGCACGAATCTGACAAAAAGGCTCAATTACTTTCTATATTTTAGGAGCCAATAATGTGGTATGATATTTGGGGCTCTGAACCATGGATTGAATTGGGGTTGCCATTGTCCTTCAGAGGTTGTCTGGTTTAGTTTTAGTTAAGCCAGGCTTAAAGTTTGGTGAGGTAAAAACCATCATGATCATTTTACACTTCCTGTGTTTTCATTCTGATTTTTTCATTAATAAATTGAACCCTAAAGTGTTGTTATGTTGTTATGCGATGTGGGAGCCATATGCGTAAATGCAGTGACTGGTCATGACCTCGAAAAACTTGGCCTTGGAAAGTCAGCTCTTCCCTTAAACACCATGTATATATAATCTGTAATTCCAGATTCAATAATCTTCAGTTCCCCCGCCTTAGACCTAATGACTAACCTAATTTCAGACCAAAATTCAGTTCATCTGAGGCAAATTTTACATTAATTTGTGTTGTATTAATCAAAAAGCAATATACAACCAATGACTGTTGAATGAGGCTTCAGGAGAGTTAACCCCAGGTTGCTCCAGGCAGACTTTCCCGTTAACAAGAAACAAAAATCGCTGTTACTAAGAACAAATACAGAACTAACTATAAATAAAATAACAAAAGTGCAAATGGAATGAAGATTTAATGAGAGATGCAATGACTAAACCTCAACACAACTCAGTAAAAATGAGTAGGATGCACCAAAAATCTGTGGAGAGCAATGAGTCACTCAGAGCAATGTGCAAAAATTTCAGTTATGCAAAAACCAGAAACAGTTGAACACAAAGACTCTAGTGCAAGAAGTCTGATGTAGTACACACAAATGTTCAGAATTGATGACTGAATTGATGACTGAATTTCTTTGGGGTCATCTTAGATGCGATGAGTTTCTAATCAAAACATTATTCAAACATATTCAAGGATCCAATTTAACCACATAATTACCAGAATGTACTATAGTTTTGAATTAATTCACATCCTAGCAAAATGATAGCTAAATAATAGCCAAACATTATCATGGTCATATAAAGTTCTGGAGCCATATCACAGCCATTCAAGAGATCCTCTAAAAACAGGAACCGTAAAATTCACTTAAATACAGAAGCCAGTTAGCTGCTTACGGTAAGCATAACTTAAAAGGGAAAGTTGCGTTCTAGCTTTAGTGTGATTTTTGTCATGTAGCTAAGACCATTACCTTTCTTGGAGTATCTCTGTTTAAGACTCTTCCTGTCTTGATATGTTTTCTTGCTTGAATCTGTTTGATATTTTCCAGTGTGTGGGTGGTTAACAGGTCACAGAAGATGGGTGCTATATACATACAGTATGTTGCAAGCTAAGCAAAAGCAAGGCATCCTCCTTTCCCTACTGGCAGTTTCACTCTGCTTGAGCTGACAACAAACAACTAGTAAAACCTTTACATTTGTCCCGAAGCCCATGACGTCAGGTCCACCTCCCCCAGGGTGAGTATGGTAGGTCCTGTGTTCAAAAAGCAGTTAGAAGGCATTCCGCCTTTTAAAACATCCTCCCAGTATAACCTGTGTGTGTCAACTGTGGGCTTTACCACAAGTTCCTGGACGCAGACGCACACCTGCCCCCAGGGCTAGACAGGACACCGGTATGGCGGAAAACCCTGAGACATGCACACAAACTCACACACACAGGCCATGACTTCTAACCCACGTCAGGCCACAGCAAAGAAACAAGATGTGTGAAGGACATCCAGGTGACAAAAGTAGGTAGAGTGTGGTGCATAAATCATATTGTAAAACCACTGACCGAATAACCACACCCTGGCCAGAGGGGGCTTGCACAATGCTAACATTTGTGCTGGAAAGAAAGACGACTCACTCAGTCACTCAGGGGTGTGTTGTCTTATATCTCACCTAGCATAAGCTTCTGAGTCAGTCAGTCAGGAAAATAGCAAACTACTGGTGACTATTTAACAGCAAGCTATGGTCATTCAAAACATAGTTAGAGTTTATAAGTGACCCGATCTACCGTAATGAGTCTGAAGTCGGCGTTCTATTTATTTAGATACGGGCCGATTATGTTGAAAAACATCAAAAATATCGATTTTTCTTTTTTGGAGACCAGATTAATTTTGAAGACCTTTTCTTTCATATAAGACCAAAAAAGAAAAATCGATATTTTTGATGTTTGTCAACATAATCGGCACGTATCTAAATACATAGAACGCCGACTTCCCACTCATTACGGCAGATCGGGTCACATATTTGTTCATGTAATGTAATGGAAAGCCTAACACTGCTAGCATTCAAATGAATCTTGAAACAACACATTCAGCATCATGCAAACAATGCAACTTTCTTATATGTGTAACTCAAACCAAGCTGTTTACTTGTCTTAAAAAATCCCATATGATTTTTAACAACATGACATTTACTTGCCTGTGAATAAAAAATGTAATGTCTGAAAAAATATTGCAGCAACCATTTTGAATGTGAAATCACTCAGATCGGAACATTAACAAAGTTCTTATCTAAAATGTATAGTTTTAATAGCTTAATATTCACGCATTTGGAAAAACAGTGTAATTTTTGGCTCTGAAAGTGCAAATATTTTGCAATGATGCTAACTTTGTGGTCATGAGCGTCCAGTTCTTGCTAACAAAATTAGCGATGTACTTGCTAATACCCTACACTGCTAAAATTCCGGTTGTGTGAGACAACTGCTCAAACAAAAATCATTGATGCATTATATTCCTTTTTCTCATTTCTTTAAAGACGAAAAAGGACAAAAGTCAATGTCCAGACTCCAACATTCTCTTCACACTCTCTTCCATCTTGTCATAAAGGCTGACTAATGTCTGTAGTTTGAAGTTATAATCTGATGTATAACTAGTTGGAATGTTCTTGTGTACCGTCTATGGCCTGTCTGCTGTGTCGATGATGCATGTTTTTGCCACTGTGTGGGCACAACTTTTTTCCTATCACACAAGATACTTTTTGAAAGAAATATATATCTAGGCTTACTCACATGACCTTACTCGCAGTAAATTAAACATCCTTTAAAAACCCCCATAAATAATCAATGCAGCTCAGCAGAAATACTGCCGGTGACAAACTTCGTCTATGCCCCCGCTGCTGAGTTTTAACGAATGAAGAATTGGCTTTGATGTAGGTCAGTGTTGATGAAGAGGCCTTTGTGTGCATAGCAAGCTAATGAGGAAGCTTCTACACTCCTCACTGACATATTACAGACTGAGTTAGGCTCAGAGAAAAAGCAGCAGACCTTACACTTACATTCAGTCAGACTGTGACAAACAAGCACAAATAGAATCATATATGAATCAGGCTTAGTTTGGTTTCTGAGATACTTTTGACATATTTACATAACTTTCTGAAAACTAAAATATTTGTAGTACATAGAATTCAAAAACAATCTTGAAACTTGAACAAACAACCATTTGTAGAATTCACATACTATTAAATTGAATAGCCGCAAATAGTTCATTTTTTATCATGCTTTTCAGTCTTTTCATATCTTTTCAGTTGTTGCAAAATGCCTTGTGTCTACGATATAAGCATTTACTTAAGCATGAATCTAAGTTTACAGTGTGCCGACTGACTCAGAAAAACACAAAAGTACAGTATATTACATGTTTTAGCAGATTGGTTTTGCTGAAAGGTTTCCCCAGATTAAAAACAGATTTTTTTTTGCATTGAAGGATATATTACACTGATTGTATTACAGGAAAGTGGAAAATGTGTATAAATGTGTTTTTTCCTTGAACCATTATTTTAAGCTATTACTATTAACAGTTTCCCAGTGATAGCATTAGAAACATATATTTCACACTGTCACAATTCACACCACAATTTGACTGCATTACTAATAGCCTGTGATACAGTTTTAGAATTATTCATATTAAACTGCTGCTGACCTCATGTACATTTAATGCACAGAAGTATATTCCAGTATTGTGACTGTAGTTTTTCTCCAATTTTGTTGACTGCTGTTGCAATATTTGCACATATTATGTATACTACATATAACTAAAATCTTCTACTTCTAGCATAGAATTTATATTATAGTTTATTTAATATGCATATTCTATGCGCCTTCTTTGTATCCTGTAAAAACTGGAGCCACATCGTCTCGTCTCTATATATACTTGTATATGGCTGAGACGACAATAAAGTTTACTTTGACTTTGACATTGTGCAAAGTACTAATATTTTAGAGTCTGTAAGTAAAAGTGCAAATGTCCTACATTTCCAGTGGAAAATAATTAGTCTCATGATAGCACCCTACAGTGGAAACCTAAACGTCGATCCCCGCCCCCATTACAAATAAGGCTGTTAATGACGCTGACCCCTCTGACCTTTTTCAAGATTTAACTTTTTGATTTGGTTGTTTTTGATTGCCCTTGAACATATTTGCCTGTTCCCATGCGTCGGTGAGTGTTCGGCAGGCATTTGGAACTGCAACACGGCTGGATTTCTGCCACCATATCTGCAGTCCTGGAGCTCTGAGTACTGATTGTGTTTGTGATCTTGAAAAAAATGCAGTTATTGATGATATCTCAGATATATTAGCTGATATCAAGCGAGACTTCTCTTTAGTCTGCAGCCTAATAGCAGCATTATCGAAATAATGCGATACAGCCATGTAAAGAGACTGAATTTGTCCACAAACACGTGGTTCTTATTCAACAGGTTACTGAGAAATCGATTTATTATGATGTCTATTCTTCTGCTCTTCAGCTCATTTTAGATGGAAAGCTTGACTCTGAATAGGAACCATCTTTTGAACTTGCGTTGCAGGCATTTAACAGCTGTAGAGACATAAAAACATCATCTGTCTTAACAGCGGCCTGTTTTCAAGCATATTCAAAAGCTCTATAAATAAAATACGATCTTCAGCTCTGAAGTCACAGCTGAATTCTCTTTACCGTTCTCTGGTGGAAAGGATGCTGTTTCATCTTTTTTGCAGAGCGACTTTGCTATGAAAAATCTACTTTTTTGATAAAATCTCACGTGCAGCGTGACAAGTAATGAAGCAGGAAGAACAAGACTCCACAATAAGGAAAGCAGAAAGTACCTTTAAAAATATTTATTTATATAAAACTTACAAATGACTGTATTTATTTCATTATTAATTTTGGATCCATTTGATATGCAATTTTTCATAGTCCATATTTGCCACAAAACTAAAAAAATTATCAAAAAAAGTACTGTTGTTTCTAGAAGCTTCCATAGTCAATTAAAATACCAGAGAAATCTTTTTTGATGAAATATTTAACATGTGCAAATTTTGTTGCAGTAGCAGCAACAATTAACACACAAATCAATATCAATAATAGCTATTCTAAAATTAGATTAAGGAATACCTACTTAGACAACACTGAACAAACATGAGATGCCATTAATAAATATGACCTGAATATTAATAAGTTAATGTTAAATAATCTGTGAAACAGTATTATCAACGTAGTAATGGCCGAAAAGTTGTTACGCATTCATACAATTACAATATAACAAAAAGACAAAGTGTCTGTCAGACAATTTTTTTTTCTTTTCATTTTCTGAACTCGACAACTTTCGTTACTGCATCATGGCCCAGAATCACAATTGACACTTGTTGAACAATGTTATCAGCATTCTTGGATGACCGCAGTAGTTTGAGTCCGGCCAACCCAAAGCCATAATTTAGCCTCTGATGAACTCACATCTGTCAGCTCACCAACCTTTCTAATCTCGCTCACTTCATATACACACGTTCACCGGTCTGACATTTACATCAACAACAGAGGAAGGGTTGGGAAATTGTTTGAGAACGAGATAAGAATGGCAAGAAAAGACCCAAAAACAATCTCAATAAGCACTCACCAAGGCCGGGAGCCTCCAGGGAGGGAGAGGGAGAGAAAGAGAGAGACAACTAGGAGAACGACCAAAATCAACTGTAGTATGGGGTGATGACAAACGTCTTCAGTCTGTGGAGGTGATGAAGGTCTCTGATCTGGCTTGATCTACGACATCTGTGCTTGCCAAGTGCTGTGTGCATGCTTGTGTGTGTGTGTGTGTGTGTGCAGGTGAGCCATGTGGGCTGTTAGACTCCCACAGCTTTTTATTCCCTTCAAAGTTTCTCAGTTCTGAGAAACTGTAATCCACTCCTTTAACCAAATCAGCATAGCTGTAGCACTGACAGAACAATACCTGTAGTGTATTTACAGCTGAAACTGGCTGCATATTTCTTTCACATTAACAATACAGTAACTACATACAGGGTCCATTCAGTACTGCTCCTCAGAGTTGATTACACAAATGAGTAATGAAAATAGTAATGCAACCTGACATTTTGGGGAAATTTTTGGTGCCAAAAAGTATGTTGAAATTTTACACCCCGAAGAACATTCCATATGATTCAGATGATTTACACTAATTCAGTTTTTTTTCTGGAACTATATAATCTACCAAAGAATGAACTAAACGTCTTTAAGTGAAAGTGAGTGATTATTTGTCAATGTGAACATACAGTACTACACATTTTATTGTAGGCCATTGTAGATTAATAATAATAACAACAACAACAATTATAATTATATTATAATCATTTATAATCAACATTTTACCTCTTGAGTCAGCTCGAATTATTTATTTTTAATATAAATGGGACCTGATATACTGTTTTAGAAAATGACGCCACCATCGCACAAGTTTTTTAAATGGATGTCCGACAAAAGTAAGTGCAAAACGTGTTAGCACAAATGATTCATTGTTGCACTAAGATCTGAGCTTTCCATCGACTCATTTCCTGTGCTCTCATTGGCTCACCCATGACTAGATATCTGAGGCTTGTAGTGTTGTTAACGTAGTTAGCAATACGTTAGCAACTATGCTTTTGGGAAACTTGTTTGAACTTGTCTTTGTAGTGTTCACATACAGAGACTGTCAAATCAAACCTGGAGTGGCACCCAATCGAGGGATTTTGTTGCCGATGGTGTACATTCAACAAGGCTTTACTCTACACTACACACGACCTGAGGGAATCATGTGTTTTCTCTCTTTGATGGAGCATAAAACCTATGACGGAAAATTTAGGGGGTTTGGAAACCGTTAATTCTTCAACACGCTGGCTTTATACCTGGAAACCAGAAGCCGACCCATGTCTAGTCCCAAACGCTTCAGTCTCAAGAAAGCGTAGGATTTGTGTTCATACAGTGTAGTCTTGTGGTCTGTGTACCATTGTATTTCCATAATGCACTTTGAATTATACTACACTGTAGCAACCACCATTAGCACTGTAGCAACCAATATTGCATGTGGCATATTGCTAAATGTCATGGAGGTTTAAGGTCCATGAGCCATTTGATAGTTAACAAGCAACAGCCAGGGAGTGTTACAATTTGACGCTTTCTGTCTTTTGAACATGAAACATAAAAGCTAACAGTACATTGTGTTTTGTTTTACATTTTAGGCTACAACAATCACATGATTCCTTCTAGCTTTTCTTTTTATGTGATTCAGTGACTGTGCACCTTGTCACAAACCACTCTGCACTTCTGCATTTGGGACACAAACCTGAATTTGGGACACAAACTAGTGCTTTGTCTCAATACGTGCTCTTGCTAACCTGTATGGTGGCAATATGTTGGTTCCCAAAAATACAGGACACTGTGTTCAGGTCAATTTATTAACAGTGCACTGTGAAGTAATGTAGACTATACACGTGAAAATAAAATGCCATTGAAAACTCCTGCATCTTGCATTTTGTAGGAAATTTAGGGTCTCATAAAGGGATTTTTTAATGTGGCTCACATCAAAGTAAACATGTCTTAAATGCTTTAAATGCAAGAAAGCATCAGATCTGTTCTAATGGTCATATGGAGCAGTCTTGTGGCTTGTGGACCATCACATTCTCATAATCTAATTTGAATTATTTAACCAAATAACACTAGCAATGTCAGCCACTAGCATACATGTTCTTATCAATCAATCATGAATATAACATGGACAAAGTGTTTATGAATGACTTTTTGGCTGAAAGTGAAAATAAAATATCATTTGCATGTATAACAAATACTATATAAACAACTTACTAAAAATATCAAAATCATCCCTTGTGTTTGTTGTCAATACAGTGTTGGTTAAGATAAGGGCCCTTGGAGTTCTAGTGATAGTGGATAGTGGTAAGATTACCTATGGACCAAGAGGTTGTAGGTTCAGATCCAGCTCCATCCTACTGCTAGAACTCCCACCATCGGGCACCAGAGCAAGACTCTTAACCCCAAGCTGCGCCATAAAAACTGGCTCTGCAATTATGAAATGGGTAAAAGTGTCTGATAAATGTTGTAAATGTAGGACTTAGATACTCTGCTTTCCCTCATTTCTCACACTGGATCTGCATCACCTGAGTTCCTGCGCTTGTACCTGGACCTCCTTGGCACTCACAGTTCTCTACCTGAGAAGTTGGACTGTTGGGGTTTTTGATTACCCTTCCATTTTTGTTCTCCTTCTTCTAATTATTATTATTGTTGTTATTATTATTATTATTATTATTAATTGTTTTTGTTATTATTAATTTTTCTCCTCCCCCCCCTCTTCTTTGTTCTTTCTTCTGTTTTGTTTGTTGTTTTGTTTTGTATTGTTTGTTTGGGTTTCTGTTTTTCCCTCAATCAGTGCCCTTCTTTTTCAAAAGATGCATCAGGGCATGTATATTTAGAATTTGCTCAATGAAACTTGTAATTAAAAATAAAGTTGTCCTCTGAAGAGGGGTGGTATAAATAAATAAATAGATTTAAAAAAAAATTGAAATACAAAATACAATTGAATTGAGTCAAACAGCCCTAAAAAGCTCGGAGGCTGCTGTGGTGGAAGCAGCGGCGCCGTGCGGCCAAGTCGCGTTACTGCACCTCCGACTTCCTGCACGTCGCCGCAAAAAGCGCAGGCAACACGGCTTTTTCCACTTTAGACAAGGAAAAGAGGAGAGAGAAAGGGGAGAAGAAAGAGCAGAGTAACGGAGCGCGGCGGATCGCCGAACTATGTGGCAGTGATCAGGGCGGAGAGGAGCTCGGGAGGTCTCACAGCCCCGCGGTCTACCTGCACGCAGAGGTACACGCTCACGTTAACGCCAAATAACGCACACGCGCCGCGGCTTTTCGTAACGGAGCTCGTCGGACGCATTTTAATTGCGTCCATTTTGGACAGTTGGACAAGTTTTGCATTTCTGCACACGACTGGCTGGATGTCAACTCGCCGAATTCTGCTAGATCAAGTTAAGGAGGTGAAAGTGTCTGTGCTTGTGTTTCACTGAAAATTGATATATGTTTTTTTCATTGTGTGCGCAGTGGACGTCGTCAATATGCGTAAAAAAAAATAAGAAGTTATATTTTGTTCTTGAATATGATTGTTATCGTTACTAATTAATGCCGCAGCAAGAATTGAACTGTTTGCGGCCAACTTATATATTCTTTTGTTAAATGCAATTAGACACTAACCAGCAGTAAAAAATGAAGAAAACCCGGTTTAAAGAAAATGATGAACTTCTGATTGCTTTTGATTTAACGGTGAGACTGAGGTGATTTTTTAGGTTTAGGTTATTAATGAGAACAGATTCATGTAAATTAAGCTAAAGGCTTCAGCAGGTAACGGATCCACCTGGCGCGCTCCCGCTCTCCGCGCGCGCACGCTGGTTTAGGACGGAGTTTAATGAGATTTACCCACTATAACACGTTTACACACTTAACTTAGCTGACATGTTAATGGTGTTAAAGTGATCACTACTCATGTGTATTCAGCTTCTTCTGCAGTAGAAATGTCTTTATTTTGGCTAGATCTTTAGTAGAACTTAATGAAGAACTAATAATTAGAACTTTAATTATATGGATGGTCCTTTGTGGTGTTTATGAAACGCTTCACACTTTGTGCTTCGCAAGAAAATATAAATGTGTACTCTAAGTACTGATTGGAGAAGGACAATGTTAGATTGTCAAGACTGATACCAATTTTGACATTCTGAGGATTTAAAAACATTGTCCATCTATGATATATTCATTTATATTCCTTTTTTAAAATAAACAGACTTTCTCAAAAAAAAATCACTAAGATAACATATAACGCACTTTAAAATAAACTTATTTTATTGTTGTAAGTAGTACTCTGAACCAAATTGTGAGCTCTTTGGTGGACAAACTATGCAACAACAACACTCATAACCTGGTTAAAAGGATGCATCTTCAATCTCTTTATATGTGTTTAGCGTTGTATTTGCTGTGAAGAACACGGATCCCAATTTATCTGCAGTTAGCTTGTATCAGTAAAAAAATATTGGGCAAGTTCTAGTAGATTTCCAGACTTTCTGGTTTGACCCCGATGCCGATATTAAAACCTTAGGTGACAATACTGACACCAATCCAATATATTTAACGGAACTACTAAGTGTTAAATGTGATATTTATACAATAACCTTCAGTAAACATGGCTAACAATCTGTTTTCTGTCAAATCCTCTCAGTCTCTCTGTCTGTCAGTCTGTCTGTCTCTTTCTCTCTCCGTCATGTCTCTGTCTAAACATTTAAAGTAAACACTTTAACTAAATGTCAGAACAGTCTACATTCTGCTGTGCAGCTTCGCAGATATTTGTGATCGTTGCTCTCAGATGCTGCTGTTTGCTGACTGATTCACGCCTGCTTGGGTTCTGTACTGTTGTGTCATGACCGGATTTGGCTGAGTTTGCACCGGCGTTGCTCCCTCCCCTAATGCCTAATGTTTGGGAGGATCGGACAGACACCGGGACCGATGTTGTCGTCCAAATTCTGTTAGCCTCAGCATCTGGTTTCTTGCACACTTAGGACTCGTTTTTATTAGACTGTTGCATGGAATAAAGTTTGTGTGTGTGTTTGCGGTCTTCAGCGGACTTTGGCTCTTTTCCACTGAATACTTTTCTCCCATTGTTGGCACCCGGCGCTCTGATATTGCGGCCAAATAGGGAGACGATGGAAAGAAATGACCAGGAAAAGGCCGGAAGTGTCCGGAGCGGCCTGGTTTCCAGCATTTGATTTTTGCAAAGCTTTATTGTGTGGAAGTTGGACAGTGGAATTGGGGGTTCAGCAGTCTGTGGGAAAGGGTGAGACATGCAGAGATTAGAGAGATGAGTGTGTGTGTGTGTGTGTGAGAGAGAGAGAGTGAGAGAGGGTAGTGCAGAGGTGTGACTCAAAAGAGATTCCTGTACATTTAGTTTGTTCATCATATGGGTTTGATCAGTGAGGCAGGCTGGTGCTGGATGAATCCGCCTGTACACACACACACACACACACACACACTCTTCCTGCACCAGATCATATATGGGGATACTTGGTGCCCATTACATGACCAGTGTAGGGTTGTGACCCTGCGCTGCAGTTCTTGTTGAGATTTATAAATTCCTCTCAGTCTTTCACTTTCACATTTCACTTTAATCATTTGGAGTGATGTTATGCTGCAAAACTCCTGTGGCGTTTCGACTATCAGCTGTGTATATAGCTATTTGGTCAGAGCATTTCTAGCCGTGTGCTGGTAAATTTTTAATTTCACAAAACACCTAATAGATGGAAAGAATGACACAGAAGCTCTGTCAAAAACAATCTACATTCTGAAGCACTGGTTCCAACAAAGATAACCAGTCAGAGGGAAGTGATAAGCTTTATGAGGTCAGTTTATAAGTGGACGTTCCAAACTTGCTAAATGAAATGGTGTATGTATAAACCGTTTTGGTAGCAAATATGAGGAGCTTGTGTAAAGCAGTAAAGAAAGTGTATAAGTTAGTCTTTAGACTTTAGAGTGCTGATGGTACAACAAATGTAGAGTTCAACTCATGTAGGATGCTTAATGTAAATCATTATAACATATTGGTCAAAACGGCAGCACGGTTGCGCAGTGGTTAGCGCTGCCATGTCTCAGCGAGTAGGTCCTGGGTTCGACCCTGAGGCTGGCTGTAAGGCCTTACTGTGTGCAGTTTACATGCATTCCCTGTGTTTGCTCCAGTGTCCTTCCACAGTCCAAAAATATAGGTTGATTGGCAACACTAAATTGGGGCAGTTGGTGGCGTAACGGTAGGGTGTTTGCCCTGTGAACAGAAGGTCGCAGGTTCGAATCCAGGGCCGGTAAAGTTACCACTGAGGTACTCATGAGCAAGGTACCGTCACCAAGCACTGCTCCTTCACGGATGCGTTAAATGCAGAGGTCACATGTGTGCTGTGGTGTGTTCACAATGACAAATAATCACTCACTTAATTTGACCTGTTCACTTCCCTCTCCGCCCGTAGGTCCCGTGATAGGCTCTGACCTCCGCGACCCCATTAGGGATTAAGCGGTTTGAATAATGAAAGAATGAAGAACGCTGGTCAACATACTTTTTTCCCCAAAAACAGATAACACCAACAAAGATTGATTTTCAAGAAACATTTGCTATGCGTAGTAATTGAAGTCTTCATCAATATAACATCATATAGTGCAGTTTAATAAGACACTTGTTCTGTGCCCTGTGGTCAACAAACTACACAGCGATCATCACACAGCTGAAAACTCCATCCTACATTGTTCTGTTTCTTTTTATCAACCTTTATATTTATTTATTCATCATCACAACTGTTTAATCCCACTAAGGATTACAGGGACTACAGGCGCAAGGTGGGGACCAACCCTAGGCAGGCACCAACATATCCCACGGCACACACACTCACACGCTCATACTCACATTATCACCTATGGCAGCAATTTAGAGTCACCAATCAACCTGAGCTGTGTGCTGTTGGACTGTGAGAGAACACCAGCGCACCCGGAGAAAATCCGCACGAACACGGGAAGAGTACACAAACTCCACACCAAAAGACCAGTTTGTCACCATTACATTCAAATTAGCCAAGAAGTTGGTAGGTGGTAGCGTAACGGTTAGGGAGATCGCCCCGTGATCGGAAGGTTGGCGGTTCAAGTCCTGGACCTGTAAAGACACCACTGAGGTACTCATGAGCAAAGGTACTGTCCCCAAACACTGCTCACTGATGGAGCTCACTGATCGAGCTGCCCACCGCTCCTTCGTGGATGTGTCAAATGCAGAGGTCTCTTTTGGTTGTGCTGTACTGTGGTCTGTTCACAATGATATTGTACTGTGGTGTGTTCACACTGACAATCACTCACACACTTAATATCGGTGCGCTGATTTATTGGTCAGTCTCTAGACAGAAACAGTCGACAACCAGTGATTTTAAGCCAGACACAACAGACTTCAATCCTTCTTCCAAACCACAGAGAGAGAGAGATGTGGAAAAGTAACATTTGCTCCCTTCAAAGTCTTGCTCTAGATCCGTTGTTTTGGGTGTGTGTGAGAGAGAGAGAATCAATGAACAAGTGTGTGGTTGTGAATGAGTAAGTGTATGTGGCGCTGAGTGAGGGAATGAGGAACTGAATGAGTGTAAGCGTCTCGTTTTAGTTCTCTCCAACCCCCACTACCCCCCAGCTCCAGTCCGGCAGACCGGCGAGGCAGGAGGTGGGATTAGACGGCGTTTTGTGTGCAGGAGCCAGATGAAAGACGGCTTTAATGAAAAAAGTGCCGCGAGTCGCACTGCCGGTCTAATAAGCACACAATAAAGTCACGTCTCTAACTAGGAGTAATGAATCCCAAGCGGCTTCAGCCAAAGAACAAATAGCAGGAAACGCCTCTGGGGTTAGAAAGGGGAGCAGAAGTGAGGCGACGATGGAAACAGCGGAGGAATGAAGAAGAGAGAAGAGAGAGGAGGACTGAGGAGGAGAGAATCACAATGTAGGGAGAAAGTAGAGGAGAAGAAGGGAGAGGAGAGGAGTGTGGAAGTAAAGCAAGAAGGACAAGAGAAGAGAGATGTGGAAAAGAGTGTCTTTCAAGAGACGAGAGAGAAAGAGAGGAGTGATGGATGAGGGTCCTCTCTCTCATCTCCTCCTCTCCTTCACTCTCTTGTCTTTTGGAGGGAAGAGGAGGGAAGGAGGGGGGGATGGTGGAGGAGAGAATCAGAAAAATATAAAGGAGAATAGAGGAGAGTGAGAAGTGAAGTGAGGAAAATGAGACGACAGAGCGGAAGAGAGGAGACGGGGCATGAGATGTGCGACGTGAGAAAGGAGAGCGGGGAGAGGCATAGCGAGTCAGTAGAGGAGAGGAGAGGAGAGGAGAGGAGAAGAGGAAAGGAAAGAAGACGATAAAAAAGAGAGAGAGGACATGAGAGTGTAAGAGGAGAGAGAAGAAGAGAAGTGAGGAGAAGAGGAAAGAAAGAAAGAGTTTCCTCTTCTCCTGTTTCCTCCTCTCTTTTTCTTGTCTCTCCTCTCTTCTTTTTTCTGAGAAAGGAGAGACGTAAAAGAGCACGAAGTAGAGCAGACGGATGGAAAGGAGAGGGGAGTGAGGAGAAGAGCAGAGAAAGAAGGAGGAGAAAGAGAGGAGCGAGGGATGAGGGCCCCCTCTACTCCTGCACCGCATGTCGGTGGGACAAAGGCGTCTCAGTGTTTTAAGACTCTCAGCTGCACTGGGGCCATTTGACTGGCACTCAAAGGAAATGAGGGCAACCTTAAACCTGCACCCACCCTCCTCCACCTCTCCGCCTTCCTCCGCTCCCCCTTCCTCCTCCTCCTCCTCATCTCCCCCTGCACTGGCCCCTACACACACACACACACAGTAAAGCCTCAGCGGTGCACTACCCCAGTATTGTGTCTTCTGTCTTGAAGGGGACGTTCACTCTGCATGGTTATGTGAGGTGAGAGCAGGATCTCTGTGGTGTGAATCGGAGGTGAGTTTGGGTTTTGAAGGTACGATAAGCCACGTTAAGTGTTGGGGTGGGGGGCAGCGGGGGCACAGGGGGGCACCATCTCGTTGGTTTCAAATAACTTTCCAAAACAACGGTTTCCTGAGGCAGAGACGAAGCGAGGGAAAATTAAAGGTTTATTTATTTGGGGCTTGGAAGTGCAGACTGAGTTTAGATCCAGATGCATGGGAACAACACACAAGCAAACACACAGTTTAAACTAGAGGTTGAGCGATATTGGTTTTTCAGGGTCAATATCGATACTGAGTATTGTTAGTAAGCGTGGCCGTTAAACGATATTTGGAACCGATATGCAAAAAGAAAAGAAAGTCTGTCAACATGTTAAATTTTACAAACACCAACACAAAACTTTACTTAAATAACTTTACTGTTTATAAATACGTAAACGTTTTACATTATTTCATGAAACGTAAATTTGAAACCTAAACGTTGTAGTATTCCAAATGAAGCAGCAGCAGGTTGTGGTGAAGAAAGCAAAGCTGCTTAGCGTGTTCTCCACTTTACCTAGATCTCATGTGACATGTAGCCAATCAGAGACTGTGTGGGCAGGAAATTAGGTGAAGCAGTGAGTCGAGAGCAAACGGCACAGAGAGAAGAGACGGCAGTGGAGCCACAGTAGCACCTTGTAGTTACTTAATGCATGTGATGGTCAAAATTAAACACCGGCACTGATAATCAGCAAAATGCCAAATATCGGCCCCCAACAATCGACCCGGCCGATAATCGGTCAAGCCTGTATAGTTCTTCAGGAATGACTATCCCAGCTGAATGAGTGGTTGTGTAAATGATTGCCATCTCTTTCTCTCTTTCTTTTGCTCTCCTTGTTTTCTCTTTTTTTTCATCAGAAGGCAACTTGTTCCTTCCTCCTCTTTGCCAAGTCGTTTCCCATCTGTTTCTGATTACCTTTGGCTGTACTTGGTTCACTGCCAGCCATCTGGGCTACCAAACTCTCTCCCCTCTCACCCTCTCTCTCCCATTTCTTTCTTTTCTTTCCCTCGTTCACTTTATCTTTTTCCTTTTTCTCTCTGTTCCCTCTCTCGATCTTTTCGCCCTTCTGCACAGCCTCCGTGTCCTTCTTTCCTTGCTCTCTCCTTTAATCTCTTTCTCTCTGGCTCTGCTGTTTGTACTGTGCCCTGTGCCCCACACCATGGAGTAAAAAGCAGTGAGAAGGAGAGGAGGAGGGAGAGGAAGAGATCGGGAGGGGAGATGGAGAGGAGAAAAGAGAGAGAGAAAGCAGGCTTTCAGGCAATCGGTACTGAGGTGAGGTTAACTGTGATTAGGGTTAAAGATTAAGGGTCGCCTGATTATCGGGGCCGATATTAGGCATTTTATCGATTATCGGTATTCTTGTTTAATTTTGACCATCGCCGATATAATTCTATTCAAATATCGGTCATCTGTCTGGTTAACTACCAATAATCAGTATTGACATTGGGCCTGACAAACCTCAGTATCAACCTCTAGTATAGATCACAAGTTTCATCACAATACTATATAATATATTATACATGATATATCGATTCAATCGACAGTGATTTGATGTCCGTCAATATCACAAAGTTTGCTACAAAACTATTTCAATTTGATTCAATACAGAAGTGACTGATATGAGATAATCTCACATGTTGATTTAACACAGTAACTTTCTTCATATCACGTTTTTTATTCCTTAGCCAGACACTGAAATTAAATTTTTTTAATAAAAATAGACCTCCTTTTCAGTATAAAGTGATGGTACGATATGTATAATGTCTGGTTGATGTTCTCATTCTGGATCGATGCTATGGAATCATTGATCATTGCTGATTTATTGTTACACCCCTGACGCCTAAAGCACTGATACAGAAATGTCTGAAATCCCTGAAATTTGTCAGGGATCTCATCTTTCGGCCAGGCATTTCTGCCCCTGCGGAAAGGCCGTATCTCTAATCGCATCTGTCAGGGCTTTGGCCCCTCTCCACGCCGCTCATGCCTCGTTCTCTGATGTGGGGCGTCAGGCCCGCATGAGGCCTCCCTCCATACTGGAAATGAGTCGTGCCGCTTCTCAAATTGGCCGATTTTCTTTAATAGCCGCCCCCTACCACACCGCGTGCTCCTGGCTCAGCCTGAAGGCCCAAGACACAGCGATGCAGCGCTCAGCAAAAGAAGTTACGCTGAAAGATTTGAGTGGTGCAGTGTACCTGTGTGAGATTGGTGAGAAGGATGCGGAAACACAGAACACAGTTACTGATAGAGGTCCACCGATGTTGGTACTGCAGGGCCGATATCCATACCGTTTATTACTAGTTAACGTGACCGAAAGCTGATATTTGGAGCCGATACGCAAAAAAAGGGAAAATATCTGTGAAAATGTAGAATTTTACAAACACAGGGCTCAGCTGAAACTCTCCTCTTCTCCTTCTCGGCGCTTCACGCTGTGCTCGTGTGTGTGTGGTGTGAGTGACAACAAGGCTTCAGTGTTGATTGACTGCTACTACTGACATGTAGCCAATCAGAGAGTGTTGTGGGCGGGACATTAAATGAAGCAGTGAGTCGAGAGCAAACGGCACAGAGAGAAGAGACGGCAGTGGAGCCACAGCAGCACAGCACTATGATATACTATGATACAGTACAAAATCACGTCACAAATTGTGTTTCTCTCTATAATATTCACTGACTTTTTGTACTAAACATAGTCCTGTTTGTCTTCCCCAGGAATAAACACTTTGCTCCACAATCCGAAGCCTTCTTCCCCTGAACAGAGAGCAACAACACACATCAACAAGCAAGGCATTGGGCCAAACGACGTTGAAGCTGACTTGAATAGACACACACTTCTACAAGCAGCCACACACTCCAAAACACACACACACGCACATTGGCGCTGCCATGGCCTCAGAATGCCGTGCGTCACTCTGGTGATCGGGGGCACGTCTCAGGTAGAAGACATGTTGGGACGGAGGGCTGGACACCGCACTGAAGCTAGCTGTAGTAACCATGGAAACGGTGTGGAGGAGCTTGGCCTGCGTCGGGGTCATCGCCATGGTGACGGCTGGAGTGGTCGAGAGTTCGTCTGCACAGGAGGCTCAAGGTACAGATCTCTCCCGTATGACTTAAAATGGGGTGATACCTTTCCACATCAACATGTAAAAACAGTAACTCGGAACTTTCCAGAAGTGTGGGGAGTTTGGGTTGAGATTCCTAATCGTTGTTCAGTTATTGGGAAAGGATCAGTGACCGGCATATTCCCATGTGTTTCTGCCGTGTTAACCTAAGCCCTCATTCTTAAACAAGACTCTGATTAAAGTCTGAATCTTGAAACATGAATCTTAAAAAAGTTTGCATCTCTACATTAGTCAGTGGAACCGTCCTGTAGTAGGGTTGCACTGATCTGACACATGGATCGGATATCGGGCCAGTAACGACTCAAATATCTGGATCGGGTATCGTTGGCTTTGGGCCGATCTTTGGAGCTGTTCTGTAAATTGTATGATTTTCTGTTTTGCGTATACACACACACACACATATCATTTGTGATGAGTGGCACTGCGGTAAAGTAGGGTTCTATGAAATCTGTTTTGTTTTTTCCTAAATTCCGTTTGATTTTTTCCTGAATTCCATTTTTTTCCATTTTTATTCTTCTCTATTCCATGTTTTACATTATAATCATATTTATTCACCTAAAAACTGTCTAATTCAGGAGTGGATGGGGAAAAAAACAATGCAATAGAAAAAAAATTCACATTAAATGACTGTTATTCAACTTCAACAAAGTGCTGGGGTTCAGTAGAACATTCACTGCTTTGGTAAAACTATAAAAAACTATAGTGTGCTGGCAAAACTTACAAAAGAGTTGTTCTCCCGATTCATAAAAATCATGTGGGTATTGTTCTGCTCTAAACTTAGCACTAACACTCCAATTCCGTCATTTTTTTGAGTTCTTCGGTGTTTCAGCCTCTTCACCATAGCTAACCGTTGACGTTGACGTTTCCCCCTGTGCGTTTGTGTGTGTGGAAAGCTGAGTCCCGCCTCAACAGGTAACATGTACAGGGGGCTGCAGCGGCCAAAACTGATTAGAAACCACTGCTTTGCTTTGCCCACGCACCTATATCAGCAAATTATACGACATTCCGCGTTTTACAACGGATTCCATTTTATTTGTTGAATTCTGTGAAACAACCAGCGTTCTACTCACAGTACAGCCGTTTACTTGATGTTTTCAGTCTTTATGCTGAAACCTTCTACAGCTTAGTACCTTGAGGAAAAATAAGGGTTAGTGCCAGGCAGAAACACTTCTTTATCCATTTGGTATCCATCTGGATACAGAATAAAATAATGTGATAAATAATGCATCTCTCTATAATTACTTTTTACGATTAATTACTCTCTAACATTATAAAATGAACAAATAAAATCTGATAAATTGAAAATGAAGAAATACAGAAGTTTTGGGTCATTTTAAGCCAATTTGGCCTCAGTATGGACTATAAAACTAGCATCTTTAGGAATTCTGGGAGAGAGTTTCGATACAATCACCTGCCTGTGACACAAGGCGCGCTACAATAAGACGTCCGGAACAAACACTGAAAACAATAAGTTGCTGTATTGTGAGCAGGATGCTGGTGCTTGTTGTTATTTATCAGCTAAAATATGAGCTTTGTCTGTAATAAAGAGGAAGATTTGCCTGAACTGTAGTGTTTTACTGAATGTTGGAGTACCACATAAGAGTCGCAAGCTTCTGTAAATTAAAGGGATTCAGAATTATTAAAAAACAGATAAACAATGCAAACTGTGTGTCGGTTTAAAAAAGATACCAAGTTATATTTATTGAGTGACTTCTTTTTGAGTCAAATTGGATTGAAAAACATTTCTACGCATATCATTTGTAGACAGTTGGTACATTAATATTGTGATTTGAATTTTGAGTCACATCGCAAGGCACACACTCACACTCAATCACACTCACACCTTACGGGGCCAATTTAGAGTCGCCAATTAACCTATATTGCATGATTTTGGACTGTGGGTGGAATCTGCAGCAGCCGGAGTAAACCAGCGCAAACACAGGAGAGCATGCAAACTCCACACAGAAAGGCCCTACGGCCGACCCCGGGGATTGAACCCACAACCTTCTCGCTGTGAGGCGGCAGCTCTAACCACTGCGCCGCCATGCCGCCCCTGAGCAATGAGATATGATTTCTAAATGTGCTAGATCATGCAAGATCCAAAAACACAAGTGCAAAACATATAAAATATGTATATTTGCTATGCTATAACATATAAAATATTGGAGCCATTATTTTTTCATTTAAGCATTAAAATTCACATTATACAATCATATTTTTTTCTTACAGGAATATCTATTCAAGTGTGTATCCAAACCATTGACTGATATTGTTAGCATAATAAACGTCTTTTTCGTGAGTTGTGAGGACACACTCATCTGTGGTTTGTATTTATTACGAATATTACATAATAGGAAACTAGTCAGACGTGAATTTCGCTTGTGCTCATTCAAACAAGTGAGGTTACAAAAACGCAGACATGCCACATTTGGCAGCGAAGGCCCCGTTTTAATTTTTTTCTTCCATCACTGCTTGTCCTTTATATAGTCAAATAATGAGGTTAGCCATCATTCTAGCAGGATTATGTCATGATCTCGTTAAAGAGGACTCCGCCCGTCGGCGCTAATGCGGCTTACGGTGAGTGAATGAATGAATGAATGAAAGGTAAAGGGTACCTGTAGTCTAAATGGAGTGTGTGAATGCTATCCAAGGCCCGGCTTGGACGTGACGCTGTCTCCAACGCATGACCGTCCTGAACTCGAGTTATGAATAGGCTGGTTTGGAGCTGTGGACAGAAGCCCCGTGGTTACGGTGGCCTCCGTTCAAGAAAGACTGACTTTTCCCGCCTGGCACACAGGAACCTGCACTCTTCCACCCGTCTGACTGAGTACAGCTGTTACACATCTGGAAGAAAGAGGGGGAGGGGGAGGAGGAGGAGGAGGAGAGAGATTGCTGCTCCTTTTCCCACTGTTTTCCCAAGAACGATGGTTCAAATCGCTTTTATTTGTACAGCTCTTTTTATGATCGAAGTTGCTACAAAGCAGTGTTATGGGTCCAATCCCATAAGAGCAAGTTCAGAGGTAGCATGTGAAGGAAAATGTGAACGATTGTGGAAGAAGAGCTACTGAGACCATACTGCTTTTGTTTTAGTCAAATTTTAACCGTTATTTTTAGTCTAGATGTCTCATTTCCTTTAACAGCTCCATAAAATTGACCAGCAGGCTTTATTTGTTGGAATGCACAAGTGCAAAATAAAAATAGAAAAATAAAATGTCTTAACAGCATTCAGAGAACTGATAGAATACATATGTGACCCGATCTGCCGTAATGAGTCGGACGTCTGTGTTCTATTTATTTAGATACGGGCCGATTATGTTGACAAACATCAAAAATATCGATTTTTCTTTTTTGGTCTTATATGAAAGAAAAGGTCTTCAAAACTAATCTGGTCTCCAAAAAAGAAAAATCGATATTTTGTATCTGAATCGGCCCGTATCTGAATAAATAGAACGCTGACTTCCGACTCATTACGGCAGATCGGGTCACTTATCTTACAAGAAACGATGATTAAACCTGGTTTAGAGTGAGGGATAAAATAAGACTCAACAAAGAGAGTATATATGTCCTGATTGATGTCAGCCTGACCTTCTGTTTAGCAATAGAGACACTAATGTAATTACCCTCTGCCGTTTTACCCTCCATATCTAATTAAAGGCAGCTTTGCTCTTGGCTAACAGTAATGGCGGGCTTGTAAGAGCTGGAGGTGAGTGCTCCTGTGTTTTATGTGGGGTGAATGGATTTTTTATGGGAGTAACGCATGACGTCCCAAATCTCCCCCAGGCCTCTTCAGGAAGAATAAAGGAAAGATCAAAGGCTTTTTAAAAAATAAATAAATCAATGAGATTCCCTCTGTGTTAGAGCGGGAGTGGCCTTTCCTTCAATTGTGGTGAAACTGTTTAGTTAAGATAGTCTCGGGCTGAGTCGTGGTGCTGGTGGTCCGAGGTGGAGGGAGGGAGGGAGGGAGGGTCACTGGTACCTAAATGGAGGTTGTGTGGCCGTAAGAACTTTTTTGCGCAGGTCCTTATTGTGGGGAGACTTCTAAGAAAGAATGTTTGCAGGGTTCTTAGTTCTTGCTTTTGGAGTGGGTGTTAATGGAGTGCAGGTTCTGTTCCTCAGCTACAATAACTTGCTGAAACGTCCTATTAACATTTCATGCGTGCAGTTGTAGAGTTGAAATTAGTACAAATTATAGTTTAATGCAGTCATCCCCAAATGGAAAATAAAAAAGGTGGCCAAGTGGCCAATAAAACAAGAGCTGCAGTTTTGGAGATGCTCTGACCCAGTCGTCTAACTCAAAGTCACTCAGCTACTTTACTCTCTAACACACCAACTAAATGTTCAAAGACAAACTGTTCACTTGCTGCCTGATATATCCCACTCACTGCAAGATGTCATGGTAGAGAGATAATAAATGGTATTCACTTCACCTCTCAGTGGTCATGATGTATATTGACAAATTGGACACTGTATTTTGCCATGTCATTGCCTGGATTTTGTCTTTAGTATAAAGAAAATTGATCATAAAACAGAAATATGTCGACCTTGCTGGGCCAGTAATTCTCAAGGAAAGTGGAGTGTACTGATTACCTGAAACCCACACCTAAAGGAGCTATATGCAAGATAGTGGCCAAAACTGGCACTGCAGTCAAATTCAAAATACTGTAGCGTGTTGTTTCTGCATCCCCATCCACCCCAGACTCTACTGTTAAAAGCTCCTAACAATATAATTTAGAACTAGATTCTTCTTCTTCTGTCTCAGTAAACCATGCTTATGCTTGAAGAACCTGCCACGTCACTATTTTGAAAAGAAACGTGTGTAACCATCAAATAAAAGCTTAAAAACTTGACCTATTTTTATCGTTTTAAAAATATGATCAGATCTCAAGTTCTTTAATTCCAGAAATGTTGGTTTTGAGGTTAAATGCATGATAAGGGAATTATTGGCCAATGCTGGTATCCGATGTTTTTCATGTGTATATCTGCCAATACCAATACCGATAAATGAGGAAGGCAGAGTTGAGCGCATAAAGACAAGATCCTTTTGAGCATAGTGCACAACATTTTAGGAAAAAGTCACTTCCCGCCCTATGTAGTGTACCCAGTCATATAGGACATGTGACACTCCATGTACACTACCTTGTGCATAGAGAGCCGTTAAGCTACAACCCTGGCTGTTTCCTGAGATGCATACTACTACATAGAAAAGCGTGATAAGAACACCCTACTTACCCTACTATAAAGAGCAGCAGTATGCATCCCTAAATTAAAATCCAAAAAGGAGTAAACAGGTGCTTGTCCCAATTTAGTGTTCTGGAGGAATGGGAAAGAGAGAGAGAGGGATAAAAGAAGAGAAAGAGAGAAGGAGACAGAGAGGAACGAAATGAGTAATTTTCTATTAAAGTACTAAGTGCACATTAAACTGAGTCATCTAATGTGCCTCTAAACTGCTCTCCTAAAATTGTGAAGACTTTTTAGAGAGATGGGACAGCCTTGTTGGAACAGAGTATTGTGGCAAGACATGTTCGACACCTATTAATCACTAGGCCAAGGACCTTACTGAAAGATTTTGTGTGCGTACGTAGTCAGATATTTAAATGAGATTTAGTCAATATGATTTTAAAGTAGGCATTTTTACTTCTGCCCTGATTAAAGATGCAAAAGTAGTTATTTCTTCTCCAGTCGTGAGATTTCATTTAAAAAAACAGCATGCAGGATCCCATCTGCCAGGCTCTCGATCCAAACAGGGGAGTGATTTTCTCGTAGTCCGGCTCGGTGCTTGTTTGAATTGGCCTTGGCGGGTAAACATGAGCAGAAATCTTCATTTGGCTTCTGAGCCGCTGGCTTGTCTCCTCTGCAGCAGTGAGGATCCCGGCATCTGTGAGCATGAAGGAGCCCGGCCTGCCGGGGAGCCCCACATCTCACCTGTGACCTCTCACTGCGGGGGCAGTATTTTGCGTGCAGTATTTGGATAATAAATCTTTGGCCCCACTGCAGAGAACAGGAAGTGTACGATTTCAGGGTTTCTGTGGAAACAGCGAGTTTGGTCTCAGATCTTTGGGTCTTTAGATTTTCCTGCTTGCTCATGCTGGATAATGTGAATTTTTTCTGCAACTTTTCATTACTTTTGATTCCAGAAAATCTACATGTTGTCCGGACGACCATATAAATAATATAAAGTCTTGGGGCAGTGGTAGTGCAAAGGTTAGGGACTTATCCTGTGTTCGGAGAGTCAGTGGTTCAAATCCTGTACTGGTAAAAGTATTAGGGCCTGTGTCCATCAAAACACGTTTTTTCCCCGCTAAGAGCAGTCAAAACCTCACTTCCAGAGCGTTTTCTCAGCACTTTCTGTCAGCACTCGTTGTTGCCAAGTTATGTAAAGCGCCATCGGGCACTTCCGCATTCATTCCTATTGCAAACGTGCAAGTAAACAGCCGGGAGAGTACCACCAATTTATATGTTTCACCCTTTCCTCGATTGTAATTGGCTAGCAAGAGACAAGTGACATTGACGAGCGCAGAGCTGTTATAAAAGTTTAATGGATTTCAACTTGAAGTGCTTTGTGTGTTGCGGCAAAAAAACGCTGATAGGGCTTAGCGCTGTGAACGCAGAAGCTCATTGGATTTGTATTCAATATAAGTGCTGCTAGCGGAAAAAACACGTTTGTTGGACACAGGCCCTTACTGATGTGTCCTTGTACCAGGTTATGTAGATCCTTCATGGATGGATTAAATGCAGACTTTGCATTTTGTTGTGGTTGTTCATGATGGCAAATAATCACTCACTTTAAAAGAGATGAGCCAAAAATAAAACGATGCTAACAAGGCTGGGCGATATATCTGAAAAACTATCATGATGAAACCTTTTATATCGGTCATTACCAACGACCTGATGTGTAGAGGGATGTCATTTAAAAAGTCTCTGAGCAACAATCAAAACATCATATTCATTATAGGCTTTCCTAAGCAATCAAAAAATCATCAAACAGTTTAATAATGTTCTTATTGCTGTTGATTAACTTTGCATTATCTCTGTATTTGTCCCCTCATCTCCAGCTGCTTTCCTGTCTGGCCTGGATCACTATGAGATTGCCGTCCCGGTCCGCCTTGGCCCTCGGGGAGAAACGCTCCCTAAAGAGGACCCGTCTCACGAAAGCGGGCGTCGGAGACGGAGCGCGGACAGCAGGCGGGACTCTGTCCCCGACCCGCAGGTGTATTACCAACTGTCCACACCCAGCGCCAACCTTTTCCTCAACCTCACGCTGCAAAGCGGCCTGCTGTCGCGCCAGTTCCGGGTGGAGTACTGGAGGAGGGGGCGCGTGGCCTGGAGTCACCCCTACTCGCCCGGCTGCCACTATGTGGGTCACCTGCAGCACCAACCCCAGTCCAGCACCGTGGCCCTCAGCAACTGCAACGGCCTGGTAAGGCTCACAGCCTAAAAAGCTGTCTGAGGTCAACAATTTGGACTCTGCCGATATATCACAAAATCTGCTATAATACGATTTGTTGAGATTTAATTTGTTTCAGGGGCCGGTGATTGTTATGAGAAAATATTGTGTGTTGATTAACACATCACTTCCATTCATATCAAATCAAAAAAATAACTAAACTGTCATTTGACATTTTTATTTCCGAGCTCCCCAACAATTATATGAAAATGTTTTCTTTTAGTAAGTTTAGACCTCCAGTTCAATATGAAGTGATGTTACAATATGTATGATGTCTGATAGATGTTTTCATTTTGGATCAATGCCATTGGCTGGTTGATCGTTAGATCTACGTATCAGTGTTCACCCCTATTTATTAATAGATCTGTCATCTGATCAGTCTGGCAGTTCTAAACAGTGCAAGTGCCTACACAATTTGAGAGCCAAGGCTGAAATTCAGTAAGATGTCAACTGTAAACAAATCATGGGGCAGTTAGTAACATAATGATTAGGAGCTGGCCCCTCTCGATTCAGACAAAGTTGTCTAGGACCGGTAAAGGTACTGCATTTAATTTTGCGAATGTGAGTGAATGCACAGCATACAGTGCACCACAACGAAATGTGACCTCCGTCTTTGAGCCATCCGTGCAGTGGTCAGCTGACATGGGCAGCTTCCAGGGAGCAGTGCTTGGGTACGGTATCTTGCTCATGAGTACCCAAGTGGGTACCTTTGCTGGTTCAGGACCTTCTGATCAGGTGGCAAACTCCTAACTGTTGCAGATTTTCAGTAGTTGCTTTCAAATGCTCAATGAAAAAATAATAACAATTTCTCATTTTGTGCTTAAATGTAAAATGGAAAAAAACATGGTCTTTGTGCTTAAATATAAAAAACTCATTTTTCACAAGTGGCATGAACTGGAAATGACCGTTACACAAAGAAGACTTTAAAAAAGAAGTGTGAAATCACAGATGAAGAAGAGTAACCCTATTACTGCGACTGAATAAAACACAGCGGGCTATTCTTATGAGCAGCATGAAAGAGAAAAACTAAATAGAAAATGTGTGTTTCCTGTGGGTTTTTTTTTGTAAAATGAGAAGTTGGAAGATGACTTGTTATTCGTTTTTTCATTATAGTTTTGAAAGGAATATTGAAACAGATGTGTTTTGGGAGTTGTGTTTTTTGGTTTTAATTTGAACAAGAAATGAATGAATGATCCCCAGATTCGAACAAACAGGCAAACTGTTGTCATCCAGGACCACAGCACTTTACACATCTCAACTTTCACATAGTTTGGAAGGGTGCATTGGTGTCGGTTGGCGATTAGGATACTGACTCTTATAGATCCACATTTTTAAGAACTTTTAGCTTGGTGTGCAATGTGGTATTAATTACTGATCCTTCCTAGTCCAAGGTCTTTATCTGTCATCTGGTGTAGGGGGACATAATGCTTCTTCGCCTTTTCCTTCTTTTCTTGTAAGTGCACTTTTAGGTCTGGGCAGCTGCTCCTGTGGCCACAGAGGTGCCAGCTGCTTTATCACTTCCTTCCAGAAACAGGTGTTTCTGACCCTAATGATAGATCCAAAGTTGAGCGGCATGCTGGGGCAAGCTGCTCACTGGCCAGAGTCAGCAGTGCACCTGTGTAAACAAGGGCTTACTGAGCCAAGACGGGGGCCCTTTGATTTTACACTCTGATTTTTTCCCCACAGAAACCTCTTCTACTTTGCAAATTACACTCTATTGTTTTGAACTTCTCAAGTTGCTTTTTGTTCCCAAACATGCTTAAGTGGCATTTTGAAACCTTGCAAAAAACTTGACCAGCACCAAATTACGATTAACCATCTTGTGACCATTAGAAGTGAAAGAATACGACATACAGTAATACCACAGTGTAACTTCTAGAGTGAAGTAGAACGAATTCCGGCTAAAGTTAATTTCCATTAATTTCCACTAGCTAAAACTATGTTCCATAAACTAAAACAAATGTCCACAAGGTAAAACTGATTCCTGTTAACTCAAGCTAATTTCTGCTAGTCAACACTGATTTCTACTAGCTCAAGCTAATTTATACTAGCTAAAACTAATTTCTATCAGTAAAAATTAATTTCCACTTACCAAAGCTAATTTCTACTAGCGCAAGCTAATTTTTAATCACCACAACTGATACCAGCTAAAACTAATTTCCATTATCTAAACGTTATTTGTATTAGCTAAAGCTAATTTCTGGGAGCTAAAACTTGTTTCCCCATCTAAAAGTAATTTCCACTAGATATAGCTAATTTCCACAAGCTAAAACACATTTCCACAACCTGAAGCTAATTTCAATTTGTTAAAACTGATTTCTACCAGCTAAAGCTATTTTCTGCCAACTAACACTAATTTCGACCAGCTAACTCTAATTTGGGGGAATTGCATCGTTATTTTAGCATCAAATACGGGCAGAAATTAGCATTATTATGATATGAAGTGCTATGTCACCCATCTCTGATAACCACAGTAAACAGAATAAATACTCCAGGTAGGTCTTTTCAGCCAGTCCAGTTCCGTCTTTTTGATCTTGGCATTAATGCATAAATAGCCTGAAAGACAGACTTGTGGATTCCGTCTGGGAAGCGGGAATAGGTGGGCTCTGGGGGAAAGCTGCCGTCCCAGACACTAATATTTTGTTTGAAATTCTTGGATCAGTCATGCTAACGTTTGCTACGTCTCATTAGTAATTGGGTCTACGCTAACGCTGGTGAATACAGTGTGGGGATTGAGCGTGTTCACGAAGGCGTTAAGAAGCTCCCGAGGATAATTAATGCTGGTCAGAGTAGCATATCGTAATTCAGCAGTGAATGAGCTTGGTGTCCACGAGGGCATCACTAAACTCATTATGGGATTATGTGCACGTCGAAGGCAAGCTTTTGACGGGAGAACACAGGGAAAAGCAACACGTGCATTGAGCTCGTTGCAGCCCCATAAAATCCCACTACAAACCGTCTGAATTCTCTGTGCGAGGTGGATTTTTTCCATTTGGATTTTTTGAGTCATTATATGCCATTGTGAACACACCACAGCAAAGCACAGCACACAGTGCACGACAACGAAATGTGACCTCTGCATTTAACCCATCCGTGAAGAAGCAGTGAGAAGCTATAGAGCAGCGCCCGGGGAACAGTGCTTGAGGGAAATTAATATTGAGTATTGGCTCACGGGGTGTGCACGGGTGGAAAAGCAACACGGTACGAGCTGTGGACGAAAAATGGGAGGAAGGTGTTCAAGTCTGAATTCCCTGGTCGAGATGGATTATCGTCCCAGACCCACTGACCTTCTAAGCTGTGAGGGCTGCCTGGCCTCTGCTGACCTGCAGGGGGAGTGTGAGCCGCTGTTTGTATTGGGAAGAGTCTGATGAGGCTAGTGATGTGATTATCTTGTCAGGGCTTGTAGCCTAACCATCGTGGAAAATCTGATCATACCAGGAGGCCGCGGTGCAGAAAGGAAAACAACCGCATTGTTCTTGGTCTGCTAGCTAAAACGTTTTTGTATTTGTGTATGTTTTAGGGAGCTTGAGAGGGAACGCATGGAAGGAGGCTTTAATCTGTTGATGTCTTGCCTTTTGCAGCAGGGGGTGATCGTATCTGGAGGGGAGGAGTACCTCATCGAGCCCTTGGTTTCTGCCGAAAACCAGACCAGTACGGAGGGGAGGGAAGGGCGCCCCCACGTGGTGTACAAGAGGTCGTCTCTGAGGCATCTGTACATGGACCAGTCGTGTGGAGTTATTGGTGAGATGATTTGACAACATGCATGTGAAATCCCATGGTTGCGGCTATTTCATCTGATGTGTAGCTGTTGCTTTTCTCCTGGTTTAACTTGACTTTTAGCTTACTATTTGGAATCCTGTTGCTAGCTTCCTAAATTGGCTGATTCTTGCTAGCAGATGTGTTGGTTTATTGCTAATAGTAATTTTACACATTTCACACAGAGTTGGGCAGTTTAGCACGTCATCTATTGCCCTTCAATGTTGTATGTTTTTAATAGAGATCTTAAACCAACACAAACCTCCATCACTAGGTGGCTAGCTAATGCTCATTTCCGCCATATGCTAAAATGAGACATTGTTATTTCTAAATGTCCTACAAAGGAAATGAATCTAATGGAAATTTATGTCAGCTATTGACCTAGTGAAGAACATTTTTTAGTTATTGATGTCTTCTTAAAATTATGACTTTGTCTTGTGATACATGATGTGTAGTATATTAGGCCAAATATACAGCCTCATGCATCAACACCAAAAATACATACCCTGTTGTTATTCATCTGTCAAGAGTATACTTGTTCTGGGGTGTGTTTCCCAAAAGTGTACATTAGTAACTAACATAGTGTATATTAGCAGCTAACATAGTGTTGCTAACATAGTTAGCAATACGTTAGCAACTATGCTTCTGGGAAACGCACCCTTGCTTGGTTGGTAAAGTGCTCTAATGGTTCTCTGGCTCTTACAGATGAGAAACCAAGCAAGAGCTTTGGCTGGTGGCAACGAACCATAAAAACCTCCCCGAACCAGATGGGGCGGGGCCAGCTGCCGCTGAAGCGATCGGTTAGCCGCGAGCGCTACGTGGAGACACTGGTGGTGGCAGACAAGATGATGGTGGGCTACCACGGACGGAGGGACATTGAACAGTACATCCTGGCTGTTATGAATATTGTAAGTTTCAAATCACTTGGTTCTATTTGCGTGTTTTAAGAAGAATTTACTTCTTGAAACAGTTGGTGAAAGATGCCCACTGGTGTTTAGACTTCAGCTATCAGCAAAGTTTGGCTAAACCTGAAGGGGAAGGAGGGCATTCACAAGCTAGGGATAGGAGATGATTAAGAGGCCTGGTTTGAAAATTTGGGCCATTGAGTTCCACACGGACCACCAACACCTCTAACATCTCAAGCAGCTAAATTAGTTGGTCTTCCATCCAAGTACTGGCTTATTTTCAGATGAAGTGCCGAATTTGAGCTGCAGCTGGTTGGTTGCTGGCATCTTGCTCGGTTCAGTCTAGCAATTAGACATGGAACAGAAAGGTTTTGGCATCTAGAAAGTTTGGCATTAGGTCAAAAGTTCAGAGGCCCTGTATAAGATTAGCAGTTTCTCAACTTCCCAGCAGTTGGAACGTCATAGGCAACATGTGGTGCAGGATACACATTCTGCAGAACTTTTCAAGGGTATTCTGCACTGGAAATATGAGTGTGTAATTTTAAAAAGTATTTAATAATGAATAACAAATGCAGTTCCTTTACTCATTGCTTATGTGTTTAATTCCAGTGTGCAGCTCAGTTTAGGGGCAGTTGGTTAGCGGCACAGTTAGGGAGTTCGTCCCATGATCGAAAGGTCGCTGGTTCAAATCCTGGACTGTTTACGGTACTGCTGTGGTACTCATGAGCAAGGTGACATCTCCAAGCACTGCTCCCTGGGCGTTTCCCATGTCAGCTGCCCACTGCTTCTTCACGGATGGGTCAGATTCAGAAGACACATTTCATTTTGGTGCACTGTGTACTGTGCTGTGGTGTGTTCACAATGACAAATAATCACTCACTTTTACTTTCAAACTAAAAATAGCTAACTAAACCTTCTAACAACAAGTACAAGTGAAGTGTGCCCTGCATCAGCTATGAAACTGCTCTGTAAAGCATATTAATAAATGTATGTAAAAAACTGAAGAGGTTAAAACTAAGATAACATACACAGTATATTCTAAGTAAACATTAGAATTACAAACAATTAAATTGAATGATGATATTTTATTGTGAATGCAGCACAGTACACAGCGCACAACAACGAAATGTGACCTCTGCATTTGATCCAGCCGTAGTAGTGGGCAGCTGACGTGAAGCGCCCAGGCAGTAGCACTTGGGAACGGTGCCCTGCTCATGAGTACCTCACGGGGTTCGTAGGGTGCTTGAAATCCGTGAAAATGCTTGCATTTTTGTGTGAATTCACATCGGTCTGGTCAGTGTGACTCTGCCCCTAAAGCACAGTCTGACCGAGACCAGCATGCCGAGATGAGTTGTGTACGCTAACCGCTAATTACATGCTAATGTAAAAGCACTGTGTGTGTGCTGTAATGCGTAGTAGTGTTAGGATTGTTTGTCAGTTATGCACGATCATTTATGGGGTATGTAGAGAACAACGCCAGCATTTCTTAATGGTTAACTGTAACGTTAGTGATTTCATGCTACTCAAAACTTAAGCACAGTAAAGGTTAGCCCAGTGCAGAGCTAGCCAATGAGTTACAGCTCCGCTCTGTATTAGAGGACTCGCGTCAACGTTATTTTCCTTCTCGTTTCTCGTGAATGTGCTTGAAAAGTGCTTGAATTTGACCTTGGAAAAAGGTGTATGAACCCTGACCTCAGCGGTACCTTTAGTCGCCTGGGATTCGAACTGGAGACCCTCCGATCACAGGGCCGTTTCTCTGTGCATTTTTCAGTGTGCATTTATTGACTCCTAAACACTGAACAGTTGTCTTTTTGGGTTTGTGTGAGTGCTTCAGTAAGCCAGGAGGGAAGTTTAATGACTCTCCTGCTTTAAAGAGCCTAATTCAGCTTAGGGCTGGATAATTATAATGAGTTGATGAGCGTGTTGGAGCAGGAAAAAGGTAAAAGGTACAATGAAAGTCTGGATTCGAGCTGTGTCTTATAATGCTGCTATTTTCATGAAATCAAAAAGTGAAAAAATTTCATAGTTTACACTAAAGGCTATAAACTTTGCGGTTTTAGAGATGAGTTAATGATAGAGCAATGTGTCCTTTTTTTAAGACTGGTCTTTTCTTGTTTCCCTGGAGGTCAGGTTGCCAAACTCTTCCAGGATTCTAGTCTGGGGAACACAGTGAACATCGTGGTGACTCGACTGATCCTGTTGATGGAGGACCAGGTAAACTAACACACACAGGTATATATTCACATATTCTCTGTTCTGATCTGAAATCAGAATTACTTGGTCTCTGTGTAAACGTGTATTAGCATGTGGAGACCAGACACACCTCAGATTTGCTGTTATGACATACGGCTCTTGTGCTTTCCTCTTATGGCTCAAAGAGCTCCTTGTTTGTCCCTTCATGGTTTAAACTATCCTTCCTGCTTTGAGTGACTGCTCACAGTCGCCGTGTTTGTGTTGCTGCTGTACCGGGCGTGCCCACAGACCCCGTCCTGACTGGCAGTGTTCTTGATTGTAGCCTGTGATGTGTGTAGGGAGGCTCCAGTGCTGACGTCAGAGCGTTTGCGTAGGAAGGCTAGTGGGGAAATCCAGACTTTACATGTACTGTTCTATTTCATCAGCTGCACATCAGTCCAGCTCAGTTACACCCAGGGGTGTTTTGAAGGAGTCAAAGTCAAAAGTTAAAGTCAAAGTACACTTTATTGTCATCTCCGCTATATACAGAGAGACGAGACGACGTGGCTCCAGTTTTAACAGTGCAAACACAAAGCACAAATAAGGCACATAGAATAAACAATATATAAATAGAATGTAAAATATACACTTTAGCAGAAATGAGAGTTTGTGTTGTGTACAAGCTACAGTGTCATTGTACTTTTTACATACTGTACCTATGTATTATGTATATGTACTGCTAAAACATAGGTACATTTGGACAGGATGATATGTGTACCATATGGGCTGGTTCTGGGAAAGTACATGTGGGGTAAATATGCGCTACGTGACGTGAGTATCAAATGCGAAGAATCTGAGCAACCACATATGGGGTAAATATCGGCAGGATGATATGGGTATCAAATGGAATGCATTAGGGAAAGTAAATCTGGGCAAACACACATGGGGTAAATATGGGCGGCATAATATAGGAATCAAATGGGCAAGTACAAATCTGGGAAGAATCTGAAAAAACACGTATGTATATCAAATGAAAAAATCTGGGCAAACGTATAGAGTAAATCTGGACAACCCCGTATGGGCATGATGATATGGGTATGATATGGATATGGAGAGAATCTGGGCAAACAGATATGGGGTAAATATGGGCAACCCCAAATGGGGCAGAAAGGGGACTCAAGTCTGAGACTTGGACTAGAGTTGCACTTAAGTCGCACAAACAATGACTCAGGGCTTGATTTTATGATATGGGAAGAATCTGGGTAACCCTGTATGAAAAGTACATATGGGGTACAAAAAACAAAATGAGATAAAAGATTTGCTGTTGTGTATATGTGAATGTTTATGAGTTGTGCTCTGCCTTCTATGTGTGTGTATGTACAGCTGAGTCAGTTTAGCATTTTTAGTCTGTCTATGCGTAAAGTGTTAATGGCGAGCTGTGGTGTTCATAACCGACCCTCTGGGCTCTCAGGAACAAACTGCTGGAGTTAAAACTCTTTTAAACTCATTTAGCCAACGAGGGCGTGTAGGTCTGCGGCATCCGTAATCACATGATAATGATCCTAAATCACAGACGGCTAAAAACAACCTCCAACACACACACCTGTAATTTCTTTTGCCTAATGTGTTCTGACAAATGCCGGGACTGAGGACTACATTAGGGATATTATTATTGCAGATCAATATGTCATGGTTGAGATGGAGCTAAAAGTAGTATGTGTCTGGAGGAGAACAACACATTCACTCACGCTCACCCACATTAAACACACCCAGAAAGGAAACCCGGAGCAGGGGACTATGGGTAGAGATGATTATGGGTTATGTCAGTGTGTACATTCCTGGGTTACGAGTCTGACCCAGCTGTGGCCAGAAAGGCAGCCATTCCCTTACAGCTGCCAGAAGGGAATAGCAGAGAGAGAGAGAGAGACTCAGCAGGTTTCCCGGCAGCTACGACAGGGTTCAACCGATCTGCACTGTGCTGTAAATGCTTTCTCAGAGACAAAAGTCATGATCCAAATGCTCCTTCTATTCTACTGTAGAACAGTGTTGGAGAAGTTACATTAAAATAATAGCTTCTCAAGCTACAAGCTAATAATGATTAAAAGTAGCTAAGCTACAGTCAAACTACTGTTATAATATAGCATTTAGCTATACTACAAGCTACTGAGAAAAGGTAGTTGCCTACACTGAAGCTACTTTATCCTCCGACTCCATCTCGCAGCTGCCAAGAGTGTGCTGTGACTCAATAAGCGTGTGCCACTTTTGCCAATTCAACACCAATTCAATCAATTAGAAACAACTAAATGTTGAAAATACTAGGGATGCACCGATCCAACTTTTTCAGTCCTGATACTGGTATCGGCCGATGCCGAGTACCAATCTTATGCCAGTTTTTAATAAATAAGTTGTGTACTTCTCTGTGATACTTAAGGAAATTCTGTTATAATGCCAAATTATTTATTATTAAAATGAAATCCTAAAAAATTAAACACAGTTGTGTCATTTAGTGACGCTCCCTAATCCTTTGGCGTTAAAAGCATCAGGAACACAGAGATTGTGAGTGAGAGCTGGTGTTGTTAAGGAAATTAAACAGTATAACGGTGTGATGTGTTTTTGGGCTTGTAGTGTGTTGTGTTGCTTGTTCTGCTCATTGTCATATTTATTTATTTATTTTTTTGATCCCGCCACCACCCCCCCTCTTCGGAGGTCAACTTTATTCATTTATTTATTTTTCCAATTAATTAAAATACTTAAACAGGATAAATAAGGTTGATAAGAGAGGCAACAGAGGGGGAGAGAAGAAGAAAAGGAAGGGAGAAGTGGGAAAAGAAAGAGAAAGAAAAGAAAGGAAAAGAAGGGTAGAGAGGGAGAAAAAAAAAAAAAAAATCTCATTGTCATATTAATATGTAGGAATTAGTGTCAGTGTTGAACAATAAACCAATTTTACCACAGTCACACTTCAGACGTATAACAAACTGTGCGTGCGCGCATACGCAATCATAGAAAAACCTACAGATTGGCTCCATCGGCCCAGTGCCACCGATACCCGATCCAGTTATTTGAGTCGTTATCAGACCGGTATCTGATCTATGTATCGGCTCAGTGCATCCCTAGAAAACACTTGTCTTTGTAAAAAAGAACTATTTTTTTCCCTTTTGTAATGATAGCTTTTAGAGCTGCAGCATTTCAAATGTAGTATCGCTACTGATGAGCTATTGAATAAAGTAGGTAAGTTAGTAGTATTGCTACTTGTAGTGAGCTACACTGCTGTAGAGATATGGATATGAAGAGATATAAAGAAATGACAAAATGTGATACTTAAATAACAGTTAGATTCATTTTTGTGTGTGTGTGTGTGTTCTTTCGCTGTCCAATCCACAGCCCACACTGGAAATTAACCACCACGCGGGAAAGTCACTGGACAGCTTTTGTAAGTGGCAGAAATCCATCCAGCATCGGAGTGGCCATGGCAACGCCATCCCCGAAAACGGCATCGCGCACCATGACACGGCCGTCCTCATCACCAGGTCAGCACCTTCCAACTTGAACAAATAACTCTTGAGGGGATTGTTTTGTCTTGCCAAGTTTCAGAAACGCTGATTTACACTAATTAATCTAAATCAGAACACAGTCTGCCTGAAAATATGGAAAGCCCATTTCACACATGCCAAGCCATAAATGTTTATAGTTTAAATTCAATTTATCAAGACAAAAGTATGCGTGAGCTGAAACCAGACTTAAAATTCACCCTGGAAACGTTCCCAAAGTTCAAACCAAACTTCCAAACGAGCTCTTCTGTCATTTTCCATAGTAAACAGTAATGTCTGGGTGTGTAAATCGTGTGTGAATCGCTAGCATCCTCGTGTGAACATGATGATGCTAGCGTGTGATGTTCAGATAGTGAGGGCTGAGTGTGGAAGTGTTTTCTGACAGTGGTCCAGGAAAACTGGAGCCGGTAATATTCCAGGATTAATGTGAGAAAGGGACTTAACTGTGACCGTTTTTCAGAACCCAGGAGTGGACTGAAGGTCCACATCCTCCTGGAAGAGTTGCTCAGAGTTTGGTTCCAAAACGGTGGTGCAGTGGACTAGTGAGAATGTAAATCATATTCATTTTTAGAGTAAAGCAAATGTATTTTAAAACTGTGAGATGTTAAAAGTGACAATGTAATGTCAAAGGCTTCACGGGTTTTGGAGGCATAGTGTGTATTTCCGTCTTGTAATACCCCTTGCAAGTTACACTCAGATGTGTTCTTGCTTCCATCTTGGTGACCTCCACCCTCTGACTCCATCTTTCAGCTGCCAAAAGCGTGCTGTGATGCAATGATCATGCTCATGCTTTGATGCAATATCTCAATGCTTCATGATGCATCCTATCAATTTTTCTACATTACTTCACATTGCACCCAGATTGGGGACGGATCACAGATCAGGCAGCATCTACTGGGATGTTATATTTAACTAGAATGTTTATGCCGCAGCCAGAATGATATAATCGATTATGGTCTGCCACTGCATCAAGGCAGAATTGTGTGTGATGCATTGTTTATTTGATTAATTTTAACACGCTTAGCTTTTAGCAGTGCCCAAGAAGCAGTGCTTGGAGACAGTACCTTTCTCATGAGTTCCTCAGTGGCACCTTTCCCGGTCTGGGACTTAAACTAGCAACCTTCCGATCACTCGGTCAACTCCCTAACCGTTACACTACTCTCTAACATTACATTACTGTCTTAAGAAATTTAGGTTGAAAGCTGTTGGTTCAAAATCAAACAAATCCCATTAGTTTGTTTGAGGCAAATGACAAATGTTTTTAATGAGCCAGTGTAGCTGGTAACTTACTTCATATAAAAGTGTCCCAAAATGGACCATTGCATGAGATTTTAGTGCACAAGAGGAACAAAAATGTCTTTTGCCATAACCTTCATTCCAAGCATTCACTACGACACCGCTATGGAAGATTTGCACTAGACATTACAAGGCAAACATATAATAAAAAACCTCTGGATTTGATCCATCAATGAGGTAGCAGTGGGCAACTATAGAGCAAGGTCTGGGGAGCAGTGCTTAGGGATGGTACCTTGCTCATTAGTACTTCAGTGGTACCTTTACACATCCGGGACAGTTGAACTGGCGATGTTTCAGTTACGGTGCAAACTCTAAACGTTACTCTACCAACTGGCCTAACAATTTTGGGTGTCTTTGTACCATAAGCTGTTCGGATGTGCTACTGATGACGTGCAAAGTGGTGCCTGCCGTTCTGAATATTTTGATTGTGGCACCAGATCCACAAAAATTACAAACAGAGAACACTGTAACGCTGAGCTCTGTTTGCACAGTACACACAATCCAGCTGTATCTCAGTGATGAAGGTTCAGCAGATTTGCACGTAGAGTGAAACCAGAGCAGGAGGGTTTGGACACATTAGAACTTAACATCTGAATTTTTTGTATTTATTGAGACTTTACATTCATATTTTTGGTGTTGTTCATTTGAACACATGATTTACCCGCCGATATCTATGGAAGATTTGGCAAACTAAAGCTACTAATATACCTCACTCCATTAAACGCTTTTACCTTGTTCACAAACTCTGCAAAAAAACCTGTATGAGCACGTAGAGCAACATTTGTTGAATTGCTTTATCCAGGGAGACGGTTGAGTCAGGTGAGATGGAGCAGGATGAAAGTATGACTGGCCCGTAGTCAGCCCTCTCAGATCTGCACTCTCACGTTGAAAACAAATGGAGCTGAGGGCTGAGGGCTCAGAGTGATTCACGGAGTCTTCATTCTCAATTTGTGCCAAAAAGTGTGTTTGGGTTTTTTTCTTTTTAGCCTTGTGCTTGGCAGGAAAGCGAACTGGACTGCTACACTCACACGTGAGCGTATACACAGACACACACACACACACACACACTCCAGCAACACAGCTGTCTTGTTGCATTTATCTAGAAGGAAGAGAACTGGCATAGCTCTTCTACTTCTGCTGCAGGCTGACTGGCCTCACGTTTTGAATGTTTCTCAGCCTGGGGTGCATTTCCCAAAAGCATAGCAACTAACACAGTGTACATTAACATAGTTAGCAGCACGTTAGCAGCTGTGCTTTTGGGAAACACCCCAGATCAGCTCGTCGGTGGAGACATCAAGTGTTCACTGTAAGTGTTTTGTGTGTGTCCGTTTTGTACATCATTTAAAGAATGGGACAGTTAGAGTTAGTGTTATCTTCTGAATGGGAAAGCCTCTGGTGAGACGCTAACTTCCTGTTATTCTTCTGATCAGACATGTCCGGACAGTGTTCAGTTTGTCAACTTTAAGCCTGTGTGTGTGTGTGAGTGAGTGTGTGTGGGCAGGTTTTAAGATGTTTGTGTAAAAGGTCCATAAATGATGTGAACTTTAGAGATTAGTCAGATTTTTGTGGCTTTGTGAGGACATTTCTGCATGTAAGGGCTGGTCCTCATAAGGAAAATCTTGTGCAGTACTGTGCAGTTGTTGAGCAGTGGGCAGCTATAGGGCAGCGCCTCGGGGAGGAGTGCTTGGGGATGGTACCTTGCTCATGAGTACATCAGTGGTACTTTTACTAGTTAGAAGCAGATAACAAGACCAATTCCAAAATCGTTACGCTGCCAAAAGTGTGCAAACATATGTGATAATACTATTTTTCAAGGCTACATAAAAGATCACAGCAAAATCTGAAGTAAAATCTAAAGTAAGCAGGGCAAGACTTTTAAACAGTACTGTATGTTGCATACTGTAATAAATTATATTTGTGACCCTCCACGGCAAAACCAGTCGCTTGTCGCACATTTTCAAAATTGAGTTATTATGTTTTGATTAAAGGGCATAAATCAAGCTTCAAAACGATACCTATATGGAATGAATGGGACGACATATGACTGAGATATCAACATTCAAAGGAGTCGGGTTTCTCCTGTCACGCCAAGTGAGAAACGGAGAAATCTGCCTTTGAAGTTGACTATCGCCGTAGCACTCACAGACGCTTGGTGCGGTCGCGGCTACGTTTGCATTTACGGTAGCCTACGCTGCATTCACAGCCCCACGGATAGCCTACCTGCGTTAGGTTAACTGAACTCGGCAGACGGAGATGGATTCCAGAGAAATATCTTCACGCTAGTCAACCAGTGGATTTAGCGTAAATATTGAAGTAGAGCGGTCAAAACACAAACTTTTAACATTCTGCTGGAATTGAATTCCTCACCTCAAGAAAGTCACCTTTTTAGAATGGAAAGGGTAAGTTTTTCAGCCAAATTTATTCACAACAGTACAGTATAGACCTTCCACTGTATCAAAACATTAAAAAACAAAAATCCGCAACATAAACGGTCGTTTTTCTCGGAAACCTCCGTTGCGACAAGCGACTGGTTTTGCTGTGGAGGGTCACATTTGTCATAAATTTGCACAAGGACTGGTCTTTTAAAAGAGAAAAAAGCTTGCAGGTGATATGTGAAAAACTGTAAACTAAACGTGTGTCTTTGGGGAAGGTTTTTAAATCTGTGTGAGGAATTGATTGCGCCATGAAGGATCAATTTGTTAATTTGTCAAATTTGTCATTAATTGTTCAGATTTTTGTGGCTTTGGGAGAATTTCTTGTTAGGGTCAGAAAAAATCTTATAAGGTCTTATACAGGAGTATATCAGGTTTAATTTGGACAGATTAAAAGAGGTAAAAGATTTGCTTTTGCTTATAATTAAGGTTATGGTTAGGGTTATGGGAGTCAATGGAAGCACGTCAGAAGGGAGTGTGTGTATATACTTGAGCATTTGCCTCTTTCTCTTGACTCTCACCAATTTATCTTTCTCTGTTTGCTTTTCCAGATATGACATTTGCATCTACAAGAACAAGCCGTGTGGAACCCTGGGTAAGTCGCGGTGTGTTAAGACACCCTTGAATCTGTTAGGAATATTTGGATTTGATTCTAATTGCGTTATGATTCCACCGAAGAGCCACGTTTTCTCATAAGGTCACGTTCCAATTCCGCTAAGCTTTCTTCATGTATGAAACCTCTCATATTCTGCTAATGACTGAATAATCATCTCTCCTCTGTCCGTAACAAAGCTAATTCTAGGCTGAGTGGTAGCGTATGATTTGTTCCGGATGTGCAATGTGTTGTGTGTAACTAATCCACTAATTATGTCTGACGTGTTCGTCTTAGACACAGTTGTAGACACAGCTAGAGGGGTATTGTAGGGAGAGCATAGTACCGCTCCTGTTTAGAACAGTAGTGTGTGTGTGTGTGTGTGTCAGGTCTGGCCCCAGTAGGTGGAATGTGTGAGCCGGAGAGAAGTTGCAGTATAAATGAAGACATCGGCCTGGCCACAGCGTTCACCATCGCCCATGAGATCGGACACACGTGAGTCTCTCCCCAACAGCGCTTTCCTTTTTCTCTCTCTTTCTCTCAGTCTTTTTGTCATAAGCACCCTCCCTTTTGCCTCAGCGTCAGTTCCTTCTTGTCCTTACGCTTAAAGTATTTGGCTCGTGCTCTCGATACAAGAGTATGTAGTCCACTAAGAAAACATGATCCTCACACTGGTCGACTTAAATCAAGAGCTGCTCGTCAACACCGTTTCCACCAGGAAAAGTGACGTACATGCTGTCTGTTTGACATTAATGAGCTGAGATATGTTGAGTATATTCAGTATATCGCCCACCCGTAGTTCAACTCTACGATCCTGGTCTTGACCAGCTGAAAGAGGTTTTTAACAGAGGTTTTTAAGACGGCCCTTTTTAAAATCAGTATGAGAACCAAAAGAAAGTACGAGGAATTTGCTAATGGTGATTGGTCTCTAGCACTCAGTATAAAAACAACAAAACTAGACACTATAAATGCAATTTAACAGATCAGTACACAATAAGCGCTATAATGTGGGCAATATAATAATATAATACAAAATATATAATGTACAAGCAGACGGTGGCACGGTGGCACGGTTGTTAGCAGTGTCGCCTCACAGCAAGAAGGCCCTGAGTTCAATCCCCTGGTCGGCTGTGGGACTTGGGAGTTTGGGTGCTCTCCCCATGTTCATGTGGGTTTTCTCCGGGTGCTCCGGTTTCCTCCCACAGTCCAAAAGCATGCACTGTGGGTTGATGGGTGACTCTAAATTGTCCCACAGGTGTGTATGTCCCCACTCCCAGACCAGTAAGAGTATCATTGAGGTACTCATGAGTAAGGTACCGTCTCCAGGCCCTGCTCCCCGGATGCTGTCCTTGTCAGCTGTCCACTGCTCCCTCACAGATGGGTCAAATGCACAGGTCACATTTCCTTGGCGTGCTCGCAGTGACACATAATCACTCACTCGGTGACACTGTGAGAGTGTAGTCCTGGGATAGGCTCCGGTCCCCGCGTCCCTTATAGGGATTAAGCAGTTCAGATAATGAATGAATGAACAATATACGGCTTAGATAAGGTATGTGGCAAAGAAAGAATATACGCAAATATTCACAATGAAGTGCTACGGTAGAGAAACATAGAACTGACTGTCTTTTTAGAAAGGTGATCATTTATTTAGAAAGACAATACCTCTTCCTATATCTGACAGTCAGTCATCATCTGAACCGCTTAATCCCAGCTGGGGTCGTGGGGGAACGGGAGCCTATCCGGGCGCAGGCAGGGAACAACGCTGGGCAGGCGCCAACACACCACAGGGCACACACACTCACACAATCACACACACATTCACGCCTTACGGGGCCAATTTTAGAGTCACCAATCAACCTATATCGCATGCCTTTGGATTGTGGGAGGAAACTCACGCGAACACGGGGAGAGCATGCAAACTCCGCACAGAAAGGCTCTACGGCCGTCCCGGGGTTCGAACCCAGGACCTTTGCGCTGGGAGGCGGCAGCGCTAACCACTGCGCCAAAGTGCCGCCATAGCTGACAGTTTATATCTATATTTTGTCAGTCTCTTGCTAAATATTCACCGTCTATATGTGAAGTGCAGTACCACAGCTTTTCAGGTTCAGCTCAACGTTCAGCTTTTGCTTGTAGGTGGTCTTGTGTTCACTTCCCAACACACACACAGTCTATGCCCTCCTCTACGGTCACGCCTGGCTAACAGTGCTACACACACACACGCACACACACAGGCTGATTTCTTAGACCCTCCTGAGGTTTCCACGAAAGTTAGCTCTGCTGCAGGTCTGGATGGTGGAGCACACACACACACACACACACACACGTGGGAAAGCCATCAGGGAGCAGCTCGTAGTGTTGCAGCAGCCACAGGGAGATTCAGAAGCAGCGCTCCCCAGGGACTGTCTAGACAAGGGGGCACGATGCGTGTAGCGTTACGTAAGAACCTGACTCTGGAGAGAGAGGTAAAGTCCACATCCAGTCCTGTCAATAAAGTGTCCATAAATCCTGTCAACCCTATTTTCTATTTTTGTTCTTCCCTCAATTCATTCTCCATCCTCCTCTCTCTTTTCAGTGAATTTCTTTCTCTTTTTTTCCTCAGTCTCTTACCTGCTCCTTCTGCTATAATTCTCTTCCTCCCTCTCTATCTCTCCTTTTCCTCTTTCTCTCTGTATCTCTTCCTCCCTTGCTGTCTTCGCTCTCTACCTATCTTTCCGCCTTTTTTTTTTCTTACATCTTTCTTTCTCTTTTATTTCTTTCTTGCTCTCTCTCTTCCTGTTTGTCTCTCTCCCTCTTTCTCTTTCTCCCTTTCTCTCTCTTTATCTCTCGTTATTTCAGTTTTTCTTTCTCGCCCTCTATTTCTTTCTCTCTTCTCCTCTCTTCCTCCCTCTCTCAATCTACCTGACTCTTTCTTTATCTCTTTATCTCTGTCTCTTTCCTCTCCCCATATTTATCTCTCTTCCTCTCTATCTCATCCACCTCTTTCTCTCTCCCTTCCTCGCTGTTTCTCCTCTGTCTTTCTTCCTCACCACTCTCTGTATATCTACCTGACTTTTCTCTTGTTTTGTCTCTTCTACTTCCTCTCCCCCTTCTTCATTATTTCTCTCTTTATCTTTCTCCTCTTCATATTTTCCTTTCTCTTTCTCTTCCTTTTTCTGTCTCTTTCTCTCTTTTTGACTGTTTCTCTTCCTTCACCCCTCTCTCTCTCTCTCTCTCTCTTTCTCTTTGTTGCTTTCTTCCCCCATATTTATTGCTTTCTCTCTCTCGGTTTCCTCCAGGTTTGGTATGAACCATGATGGTGTGGGGAACGCGTGTGGAGCTCGTAGTCAGGAGACGGCTAAGCTGATGGCTGCCCACATCACCATGAAGACCAACCCCTTCATCTGGTCGGCCTGCAGCCGCGATTACATCACTAACTTCCTCAAGTACGCTTTTACGGTCCCTCTTGGAAATGACTCACACTGCAGTTCATCAACGCTCCTATCAGCCATTATATAAGACTTATACGAAATGTAAAGATCACATACATTAAGAGGTTTAAAACAGAGATGTAACCGATCCGATATGTGGATGGGTATCGGTCCGATAACGGGCTCAAATGGCTGGATCGGGTATCATTTACATTTACAGCATTTAGCAGACGCTCTTATCCAGAGCGACTTACATTTCCTAATTTCAGGGACAGTTCCCCTGAGAGCAACTTAGGGTTAAGGGTCTTGCTCAGGGACCCAATGTTGGTAACGCCAGAGGTCGGATTCGAACCCACAACCCCTTGGTCCAAAGGCGAGTGTTCTACCACTAGGCCACCAACACCAGTATCGGTGGCATTGGGCCGTTCCATGGAGCTGATCTGTAAATGCGTGTACACTCAATTCGTTATGAATGGGAAGTAGCACTGCGGTAAAGTAGAGCTGAAACCATTGTTCCAATAACTCGAATAATTCTATTACAAAAATGGTAGAGGAAATTTTTCTAGAATAGAAGCTTTGTTTAATTCAAGCTCCGCTTGTATTTCACACAGATGCTTAATAGTGACACACAGCGTTTTGGGTGGCGCGATCAAGACAAGACCCGATCCCTCTGCATGTGAAAGTATTTGTGAGATGTTCCATTCACTAAAACAGAAGTAAATCCATAAAAACGCATAAATGACATTTTCCACGATGTAAACATGCGTGCTGTGTTAATGAGTGCCGTTACTCACAAAACGCTCCAGTTCGGTTAAAATGTCCCCTTTATTACCGTCACAAACCATATTTTAGCTGATAAATAACCAGCGTTATACTCACAATTCTGCCGTTTATTTAGATTTTCCATCGTTTATTCTGGAACGCACGCCCAGCGGTTCATTGTGACGGGGCGCCGGGGTGCGTGCAGAGGATTGTGGGAAATGTAGTTTGTAAACGACAATTTCTGTTTGTTAATCCAAAGAAAATATTGCACTGTTAAATACGCATATACGTTAAATATTTTTGTGAATTTAAGTTGCAGTATATTTGCCTTGTTTGTGAGAGAATTTTATTTTGAAATATACGTGCCTATTGCTTGTAAGGCGCGAGATACGGGGAAACAAAGAACGTACTTGAAGAACGTTAAGGAAAGATAGCAGTAAAAAAATATAAGGTTAAGTTGTATGATTTGCACCCTCCGAGGCGGCACAAGGTTAGTGTTCATAAAATAATATACTTAATGTGTGTTATATCTTTTAAGTGATTTTGAATGTAGTGAGAACTTTGTGCTTTGTCACTTCGTATTGGTAATATGCTAGGCTACATGGCGTTGACTACAGATGTGATATATGTATTTTTTCTCTGTTTAGCTCTTGCGGTGGTTGATTGAATTATTGCTCGGTTATCGCAAAGATTTCAATAAATCAAGAAAACCATCAGTCAAGTCTTGACCATCTTTCGGGGGGATGCTACAAAGTTCTCTGCAAAAGCAGCTCATTTTATAGGCCAAATTGGTTAAAAATGACAAACTTCAGCATTTCATATTCAGTTGATCTTTTTTTTTTTTTCAATTTTATAATGTTATAGTGTAATCAATAAGAAAGAAGAAATATTTATATGCCTAAACGAACAATTTTTGAGAACAAATAATGTAGCATATACGTGTGTGTAATTATTACAGCAGCTTTTTGGGGACCACTTCTTAGGGCTGGTACCTTGGTCATTCACGGATGGGTCAAATGCAAAGGTCACGATTGGTTGTGGTGCACTGTGTGCTGTGTTTACAATGACAAATAATCACTTACTTAAATTCTTGTACTTTTTGGTGTCATAAATGTTCAAACTGTTTACAACAAGTCAACTGAAGGGTAACAGAGACTTTTTTGCACTATGAAAATGAGATACTTGCTTTATTTCTATAGCATTCTTGATCAGAATCACTATCAGAATCAAATTTATTTGCCATGCAGGTCAGAAAAACGTACAAGGAGTTTGTTTCTGGTCATTAGTGCCTCACTAGCCAAATATAGACAATGGATACATGGAACAGAGAGTATAAATACTATGAGACAGATCAATATATAATACACATGAGCACCTACAATGGACGGTATACAATACAAAATGTACAAGACAATACAATGTAAAATCTACAATACAGTATATAATGTACAATATACAACACAATGTACAGTAGGTGTGCAGATTATGTTAGATTTATTGGTAAACCCACAAATGTCTTGAGGCCAACTCCACAAGTATGCTTTCTTAACTACAACTGTCTTGCATTATGAATGTAAAAGCAGAAATATATGCCAAGAGCAAATAATGAAATATAGAACAAATGTTGTTTAACCACGGTGTGTCGTGTGTGTGTGTTTCTGGCTCTATACAGTTCAGGGATGGGCTCCTGCGTGAACAACGTCCCACCGAAGCAAGAGTTTGTGTACCCCACCACAGCACCCGGGCAGGCGTACGACGCAGATGAACAATGCAGATTCCAGTATGGAGTGAAATCTCGTCAGTGTAAATACGGGGTACTCGCCTTTCTCTTCTCCTCACCTTCCTCTTCTCTTAACATTACACCATGCAGACCATTTAACATGTAGACCGTCTGAGCTGGGGGAGGTAAGAAGAGACCTGACTCACGCATTGTAGAGCGTTCTTATAGAGCGAACACAAACCTCAGATTTGAAGTGAAGTTTGGCTTAAATTTAGACACTGTCCAGTCACTTTACTGACATAAGTTGCAATATATTTGACTTGATTAAAAAAGAAAAGTGCTGATTAAGTGTTGCAACGTGATCGGACGAGACCTTAAATGTCAGATTGAGTATAACTGAGTATATATTGTAGTATTTACAAATATTAGCTCAATTACGTTTTTTATATTGCGTTTGAACCTAACACCTTAAATTCACATTATACAGTAGTGTGCAAAAGTCTTAAGCCCCTTCTCATTTATTCAGGTTTTGCTTTAAAAGAGCTCGATTTTCATGTGGTTTTTTGATGTGGTCTTGAGTAATGGGGGCCTGTGTCCACCAAACACTTTTTTTTTCAAAAACTCACTTTCTTGTCGCTTCCCTCAGCGCTAGTTGTTGCTAAGTTACGAAAAGCGTCATTGGGCCCTTCCATGTTTGATCCTATGTAATTTAAACACTGTAATGTGTTCCTTTGAGATCGGTGGTTTATCCAACATAAAAGAGATTATCTTTACAATGGAGAGAAATCGTGTCTGGGCATTGGCAGGAGCATTTGAACTAGTTAGCTTCTCCAGACACGCTGCCGTTGTTGTTAGAGAGTTCTTGATTGTGTATGTCCCACCCCTTCCTGGATTTTGATTGGCTAGCAAGAGAGAAGTGACATTGACGAGCCCAGCGCTCTTCTAAAAGTTGAGCGGATTTCAGCGCTCTGAGCACTGCTGGATAAAAACCATCTCCGTCTGTGTTTTTTTTCCCACTGAAGGTGCTTAGCGCTCGGCGCTGAAGCGCATAGCATTTGTATTAAAAATGGCGCTCTCTGTGCAAAAATGCATTTGGTGGATACAGCCCTAGTGTTTGTATGTATGCTTGCACAAGCGGCAATTAATCACTGTATTTTTATTGTCTCATTTTCCTAGCAAAATATAAAGAAATGTGGGGCGGCTCAAGACTTTTGCACAGTACTGTAGATCAAAGATTACACTTGCACATCTTTGAAAACACAGATTTGGACGATGTTTTGCAAATGCAGCTGCATTTAGTCAAATATTCAATGTGGTGACTTTAATATCGTTTTGTAATGTCTTGACTAGACAGTGTTTGAGCAACAAAGATACTAACAGATTTTGCATGAAGCGAGTGTGGAAAGTTCTTGACGAGGGAATTTGATATTATGCATGACTTTATGTCTGTATCATTTTTAAAGCAGGATATCTTGTTGAGTTTGCTGTGCAGCAGCACAAATCTACTGTACCATATGTAGTGGGTGGGAAATGACAAACCGAAAGAAAGGGGAAGAAGTGTAAAAACAAAAGTGAAAAGACATCTACATATGGAGCAGGGGGCTTTGGGTTCAAGTCCCCTACCAGGTGGCTGCGTTCCCTCACAGTGAATCATTCAGCACTTTCTCCCTATCCTACTCCTCATCTCCTCTTTTTTCTGTCTCCCAGATCTGGACCAGATGGCTGCTCTGGCTTTTTTTCCGCGGCCATTGCGTTCCGCCTCCATTCAGCTCTGCCTGCTGATATTTGGCTGTGTTTCTCTTGTAAAAAAAAAAAAAAGTCTCAGCCTCAGACGCCCCCCTCACCAACCGTAGCCGACCCTCTATGCCTCCTAAACAGCAGTGACCTTGCGGCCTGCGCTTGTCTGCAGAGAGGCTTTAAAGGCTTCTAAAACTCTCTTTATTGGCCGGAACGTTCTGTCTCTTGACTTTTGACGGCAGGTTCTAAGAAGCTGCATAGAGCTGGGTGATAATGTGAATAATATGGTATTGAAATGTAGTAATACTCACATTTCTTTCGATGAAATCTATTTTTTGCAACAAACAATATTACTAGAAATTATTATTAGTATTTCAAATGCCAAATGGAATACAAGATTCAGTTTTTTTCATATATTCATATAACAACGAGAAAAATGCCTTGTGAAACCAGTAACAATAACAAGCAGTTTCACTGATGAACTAAGGATAGAAACTTGAGAAGTTATGACAGTTAGTTCACATTAGCTAAATATTAAAGGTCAGTGTTCCCAACTTTGGTCAGTTGGCAGGATTGAGATTTTCCATTTTCGGTCGAAGCGTTAGGGGCGCACTTTTCATCAGGGTTAGGGCTCTATAGAGTTAGAGTTATAATTCATCATTAACCCTGGTTTGTTTTACTGTCATGATACTCCATTTGGCGTGTACTAACCGTGGCGCAGTTCGAAGGGAAGCTAGCTAGCTGAACGTCTCTGCCTGTACAAAAAACAAGGTTTTCATAAAGCCTAAAATTTACCGTTTGCTTGCTACGCAAAGAATACAGTTATATATGAAGTACACCTTAGTACGTATCTATATTGTTAATACACAGAACTGTTTTAATAAAGAATATTTTCCTTACCTTAATAATCGTCAGTTTCACGCCGACCCTTCACGTCTGTCCTCTGAACAACTTTATACCAAAGATGATGGACAGGCAGGCAGACGTAACTGACGTAATGGCGGCAAATATTTCCAGCGAATCTCCAATCTGAAACACATGCACAGATAACGCACGAGACAGATTACCTGCAGCCATTAAATGCAGTGGTCTAGTTGGGAGTTTAGAGCCCATTTAAGAGTAAGGCCTGGAATATACTTGCTGTGAGCTACGTGTGCGTATCCGCACACAGTTGCGTTGTTAACGTTTGTGCTGATATACTTGCGTCCGTACTGTGCGTCGTAATCTGTAGTGTGTACTCCTTACCACCAGGAGTCAGTGTCGAGGCCGCAAACCTAATAAATGAATTAATACCTATATCTTAAAATCGTCATCTGTTATTCCAAACTAACATGTCTTCACTCGAAGAAACATTAATCTTCATCATACTGAGACAGCACCAGAGAAATAAAAACGAAAATCGCGGAGATGGTACGTTCGACCACTTAATAGATCTCGTCAGCAAAATGGGGAATTCTTTTCTTGACTTTTGAGTGCAGATCTCGCAACACTGCCCCCTATAAATTACGCAGGTATTGCATCTCCGTATACGTTCCGTTAATTTTTGACATACGTACATAATTAACAGCAAGTATATTCCAGGCTTAAAGCTTGTTTCTAGTGATTTGGAAATAATTTTCTTGTCTGGTGTACCGATCAACTTTTATACTGCCACCTAGTGCTTTGGATGGGTCTGATCTAAAAATAGTCAATTGATTTCAAAGTTCTTCCCCTTTTGGTCACATCGTCCAACATTAGGGGTGTTGAAATTAATCACATAATTGACGCGTCGCGATGCAGATGTGGATGATTCTGCCTCGATGTAGTGGCAAACCATAGTTGATTACATCATAATGACATTGCTCAATGGTTTTCTGTCTGCAGCATAAATTTCTAGTTAAGTAACTAAAATCCCAGTAGTAACTACGGCTGCCCGATCTGCGATCCATGTCCAACCTGCGTGCAACATGAAGTAATGTAGAAAATTTGATGGGATGCATTGAGATATCACATCGAATCGTTGACATGATAATTGTAATTGAATCGACTCGTGAGAGTGAAGGTTCACACCCGTATCCAACATGGTTTAAAATTTAAACTGTAAACTGTGTAGTATAATGAATACATGTCTCTTTAAGCTTATTACAAGTTAATTATCCTTTACGGTTTATAACGGTTTTTATGAATCAGCATTAAAGAAAAAGAAAATTCTAGAAAGTTGTGAAGGTTGTGGAATTGTGTAACTTTTGTAGAACCTGCTGTTGTTGTCTAATCTGTTGTGTGTTTGGGTGTGTGTGCAGGAAGTGTGCAGTGAACTGTGGTGTATGAGTAAGAGTAATCGTTGCATTACCAGCAGCATCCCAGCAGCTGAAGGCACCATTTGTCAGACCAGCACCATAGAGAAGGGGGTGAGTTGTGGAGAACACAGCCAAGCTACTGGTTTAATATAATACCTAAATTAAAGAGAGACTATAAGCTATTCCGCTACCGCAAATTCTTGCTTCTGTCTTCGACAAGGTGGGTTCCATCCTCCGACTCTATCTGGCAGCTGCCAGTAGTGCACTACGATGTAATCAGATGACACTTATGAGAATTCAACACTAATCAGAAACCTAGTAGCTGGTAGTAGTCTTTGGAAAGAGGGTAGAATAATAGTATTTGTGGAGCAATGTAGAGTTACCGTGCTGCCACGCTGTAGCACTATTTGTGGGGTGTTGGTGGCCTAGTGGTAGGACACTCGCCTTGGGACCCGGAGGTTACGGGTTTGAATCCGACCTCTGGCGTTACCAACATTGGGTCCCTGAGCAGGACCCTTAACCCAATAGCCCCTTTTCCACTGCTCCGGTTCCCAATTTTGGAACCGGTGCCGCACTTTTCCACAGAACAAAAATTAGTGCCGGTGCCCTAAAACTGGCTCTGAACCGGCCCCTAAACTTTGCTGGTCTAGCAGCGGGAACCCGTGACGCCACGAGAGGTGGGCGGAGTGATAGGTAGCTTTAGAAGAGAAAATGGCGGAGAGCCAAAGCCCGGTAACGTGGAGCGCGGAAGAAATTAAAGCTCTTTTAGCAATATGGACGTCCAGATTCAGCAGAAATTGGAAAGTGCACAAAAATATTAGAAGGCATATGAAGAAATAAGGGAAGAACTAGAAGTTGCAGGCTTCGTACGAACAAGCGTTGGTTTAGCGGGCGTGACCTGTGACGTATTATCATGTGGCTCCCGCTGAGCTCCCTGGTCAGTGTAAATGCGCGCCGGTTCTTGGCTGGTTCTCAGTTCAGCACCGGCCGAGCACCAGAACCGGCACCTGGCACCAGCACCATTGTGGTGGAAAAGAGGTATAAGTTGCTCTCAGGGGAACTGTCCCTGAAATTAGGAAATGTAAGTTGCTCTGGATAAGAGCGTCTGCTAAATGCTGTAAATGTAAAAAAAATAGTTACCATTAAAGTTACAGCATTTTCAAAGTAGCTGTGAAAGTAATAAGCAACTGAAAAAAGGTAGTTAACCTAGCAGCGTCTTAGCAGTTCTTCGTTTTTTATTATTATTATTATTCCACCCACTTCTTCCAGACGCTACTACAGTTTTTGTGCTAGAAACGCTGTTCCAACTCTAAAACGTGCGGACTATAGCGGTATATGTTGCTTTCATTCACATTGTCGATATGTGCACTCGTTCGCAAGTTCTGTCCATTTTTCCACCCATAAAAATCAGTTATTCGCGTCATTATTCCGTTATCCACCCATGTTTGGCACCAATACTCTAAAACGTGCGTGATAACTCTAACACTAATCCTCTTGCTGCAGTTAATGCTGGATACAGAAAAATAAGCAAATTGAAAAGTTGTTTCACTTTATTTTTATAATTATTAAAAAAATAAAACGGATTAATTTACTGCTCAGAATAATGAAGTCATCAGGAGTTCGCATACTAAAGAGGGACAGTATCTTATTATTAATGTGTGTGTAATCCCTCCTCGTCCTGTGTGCAGTGGTGTTACAAGCGGCTGTGTGTGCCGTACGGTACGCGGCCCGAAGGCGTAGACGGTCAGTGGGGTCCATGGTCTCCGTGGGAGGACTGCAGTCGTACCTGTGGGGGCGGAGTCTCCTCCTCCATCCGCCACTGCGACAGCCCCAGGTGGGTGACGTGACAAAGAAAGAGAACTGATGATTACACCAAATGTTTCCACCGCCCCAAAACTGATGTTTTTTTGTCTCTTTGGGGGGCCTGGGTCTTGATTGGGGGGGTCATATCCCCTGTAATTCTGCCCATGCAGTTCATGCCTTGTGCACACTACGCGGTTTTAGGTTTTTGAGTCGCCGGCTAAAGCCCTTGATATGGCATGACTCCACATTCAACAGTCGCTATGTGTGAATGCTAGAAAGTTGTGGTCAAGAGTTGTGTTGCACTGTGTGCTGTGCTGTGTTCACAATAATCACTTAAACAGTGCAGCGATCCCATCACTTTCAAAACCGTGCAGTGTGAACAAGACATCGTCGGGCGTTTAGCCGTTTGTGGATCCTTGTAATAGAAGTGTTTCTGAATTCTAATCATGTCCGTGCGTTGTTCTGCAACATTCCACAATTATGCCGTGACAGTATTTTGGTGAATCAGTCCGTAGTTCTTAGTGAACTGTGACCGAACAGTTTTAAACTGAGCAACATGATGGAAAATCAGCTGACAGACGGAGAGGTCTGGTCGGAATTAAACCCGAGTAGAGTTGACAAGGCGATTGGGGAGATGTTGGGAAATCGTACTCAGATGGTGCTTACAGTGTGTGTATGTGTGTGTGTGTGTGTGTTCTCCCCCCACGTGTTCAGGCCGACCATTGGAGGTCGTTTCTGTCTGGGAGAGAGGAAGAGGTTTAGATCCTGCAACATTGAAGTGAGTCTTAAACAGCCATGTTCTGCTTTACATATCAAACACACATCACACACACATCACACACACACACAGAGCCGTGCTGCTCTCCATATGCCTGATGATATGAAGTCAGTTCAGGTCCTGTACAAGCTTGACAGTGGAGAGTTGAAAGAGTTTAGCATATTTTATCATAAGTAAGGTATATCCGTATGTGTAGGCTGCAGGAAATGATGACTGGATTCAATGATTGCGTGATTCAAGTGGGCATTTGTTAAGGGATACCAACACCTTGATTGAATCCATCTGATTTCTTGTATGGTGCAGTTGGTAGTGTAAGGGTTAGCAAGTTGGCTCCATGATTAGAGGGTTGCCGGTTCAAGTCCCGGATCGGTACCGCTGAGGTACTCATGAGTGAGTCAAAGTCAAAATAAACTTTATTGTCATCTCTGCTATACAGTATACTGTACAGATACATAGAGAGACGAGACAACGTGGCTCCAGGTTTTTTACGGTGCAGAGAACAACAGAACAGAGAACAAATAAGGCAGTGGCACAAATAAGACACATGGAATAAACAATAAATAAGTAAAATACAAAATATACATTAAAAAAATATACATTTTAAACTAGACATGGAATTTTTTTTTATATAATTTGAAACTACATCCGTGAAGGAGCAGTGTGGGAGCTGACATGGACAGCTGCTCATTGCATGGTCTCAGGGCTTGGGGACGGTACCTCGCTCATGAGTACCTCAGTAGTACCTTTATGGGTCCCGGAATTGAAACCGGCGACCTTCCAACCACAGGGTGAATGTGCTAACTGCTATTAGGGCTGAGTGTCGTTGCTGATTTCCTGAATCGTTACGATTCCGATTCACAAGGTCATGATCTGATTCAATTCTCAATTCAATTCGATTCGATTCGATATCGATTTATTTAGAGATTTCTTTGCGTCAATACTAGTTTTGCTTGGTTATAAAATAACTTGTTTTAAAACCAAAGTGTTGCCAAACATCGGCCATTAGGCCAGACGGTGATTTGGACGGCAGCTTCAGCCATGGCTCTATTTAGTTTGGGTTTCGTCGCTCTCACGTTTTTATAGCTCTCCTTGCGCGGTCGCGAGAAGTAATGCATAGCCGCAGGAAAAGATCGATCCGCAAATTTTTGAATTGATATGGTATTTTTCGAATGAGAATCGATATTGATCGGTGAACCGATTTTTTGAACCCAGCCCTAACTGCTATAGCTTACAATATAACACAATAGCACACAACCTTCAGCTTCAGCTGATTTCAGCTTTATATCATACATCAGAATGTGATTGTACAGACGCTCCTGGATTTTACAACATTGCGATCGCAACTATTAATGCAAATTCAGCCACAAATCTCCACAAATTCATTACTACCGTGCCATTTTGACCAATCGTTGTTGTTTCCCGCAAAACGTTGAGCCATACGTCAGTGAACTCACTTCCTTGTTACGTTTAGAAGACGCAGTGTGTGTGTCTGTGTGTCTGTGTGTGTGTGCAGGAATGTCCACCTGGCTCTCAGGATTTTCGGGAGATTCAGTGCTCTGACTTTGACAGGGTTCCTTTCCGGGGCAAATTCTACACCTGGAAGCCTTACAGAGGAGGTGAGCAAAGCAGGACACTAAAACACACACTCTCACTTACACACACACACACATACACACACACACATACACACAGTTGCATATTACTGTCTTTGTGGGGACACTCCATAGACTTCCATAATGACTAGATGTATATAATTCTACACCTAATCCTAACCCTAATCTTAACCTCAGTAACAAGATGCTCATCTTTTACCTCCTTTAGTTTCTCAAATAAAACATGTACATCGTCTATAAAGTCATTTTTCCTTATAGGGACCTCTCACATGTCCCCACAAAGCTGTAAATACCCGCCCATACACACACACACACACACAGACACTTTCTCACACACATATGCATTCCGGTCCTCATTCTCTCATGTCAGGAAGAAAAGCAGGATGCAGGGGGAACTAGACTTGTGATTCAGAGAAAGAGAAAGAGCAGGAAAGAGAGATGGAAGAGGAGAGAGAAGGAGAAATACAAATCCATTGTACAGTGTATGCATACAGTCCTACTAAAACTCATACACACACAACACACACTCTCCCTCTTTCTTCCTTCTTCCTTTTTAATCTGTCTGTCAGTTGCAGCTTTCCTTGACATTTGTGCTTTCTCTCTCTCTCTCTCTCTCTCTCTCTCTCTCTCTCTCTGTCTCTCTTAATCTTTTGGAAATAAGAATGAAAAATAACCCTCTCTCCATCTCTGAATTGCAGCTTTTCTTGACACTTGCTCTCTTTCTCTTTCTTTCGCACTTTTCCTTCCTCCCTCATTTGAGAATACGGATGAAAAATACATTTTTACTCTACGAGCATCCGCTTGTCTTCTGTTCAGACAGCCGAGGACAGTTCATAAAACTTTCAGCCGTGTTTACACACACACACACAGCACATGGCTGCTGCCAGGCCAGGAAAATCCTGAGGTCCGCCTGAAATGCTAGGGCAAAGCACTATGGGAAGTGTAGTCAGCAGAAGGGAGTGTTGAGATGAACAAAGCAAGCCAGGTTTTTACAGAAACTGCTGTTTTTCTCACCGTTTTCAATAATATCCTTATTCACACCAGGTCATTTTCCACAAGATATTCATTTACACGAATCTGCATAAATACGCCGTCGAGAGCTATCGTAAGCATCCTATAGGCGGCAGTGTAACGAGAAGCATAGAGCCATGTTAGCCAATCAGAATCCTGAAATAAACAAAACCACGAATAACTCGACATCCTGTTCCTCTCACGCACCTGATGCTAATGCGTTTTCTGTCTCACACTGCAACGTTCGAAAACTGTCTACATGCAGACATTGAAAATGGAATTTTATCAAATCTCCACTCTGTCTGGAGCTTTCAGAAATAATGGTTTTCAGTGAATTTAACCTCCGTCTTTGTGTAAAAGGAAGGCAAACACGCATGGATCATTTTCCCGGCCGTGTGTAAACAGGGTCTCAGTGTCTCTCTCTGCAACCCGTTTTTCTTTCTCTCGCTTGCTTCTTTTTGTGCCCTGTTCTTGTGCTGTCTCAAACACACTCACGTTCGCTTTGTATATCAGTTTAACATCAAAAATAAGACGTCAAGCATGTGTGTATTACTCACCGAGTTGTGTGTGGAACTTACACAAACACAAGTCAACATTCTTTCGATCTCTCTCTCTCTCTCGTGGGGAATGTGCTGATGGTGGCTGCAGACTCTCAATTTCTGTAGCTGTTTCTGTAGAACAGTTAGACAAGCAGAGGGATGTAGTGAAAGAATGTGTGTGTGTGTGTGTGTGAGAGAGAGAGAGAGAGAGAGCGAGTGTGTGTGTGTAAGACTGTTAATCAGACTCAGCTGTGCGAAAGCGGGCCAACTAAAATGTGCTCTTGCTCCCTTCTCCCTTTTGGACCTCTCTCTCACTCTCTTTAGATACCCACTCCCATCCCTCTCTGGCCCCTCAGCCTCTAACAGCTGTTGAAGAGCAAACTAACTTACATAAAAGCCTCCAAAAAGCTCATTAAAATTCCGTGCGTATCCATCACCCGCTTTAAGAGCCTCAGCCACACTCTTCGTGCCACTATTTCACCATCACACACACTGTTGCTGGGGTAATAAATTTTGGGACAAATTTGCAAGAGATTTATATGCAGAGTTTGCATTGTGTGATGTTGTGAATTTAATGATGTTTAGGTGTCGGGTGAAAGAGGATCGCAGCTGCCTCAAACGCTGTTTATTCAACTTCATCACGCAGCTGAATATATTATACAATTTAATTCCATTTTATTTGTATACGCGCTCTTTACAAAACGTGGTCGCGAAGCTATTTACATATAACAGACCAAAGCTGGTTCCTCCCCCACACACACCCGGACTGTGAACTAACCGTCGCTGTAATGCACATGCTGCTATACGGACTATTTCCTCCTCAAATGACTGTTGATACAACACTTCTATAATAATTCTTGCACTGCCGCCACTTATTTGCAAAAATATTGAACATTGAATGTATAAATAGACTGGATATAGATTTTTTTCATATTATAACTGTTTCTAACCTCTTGCACATCCAGTGTAAAAGTCAGTTTCCACTTTTGTAGGTAATACTGCATCCAAACTATCTATCTACCTCCATTTCTAGTTCTAGTTCTAGTTTAAAGTTATATTTAATATCCCATGTCTAGTTTAAAATGTATATTTTGTACTTTATTTATTTATATATTGTTTATTCCATGTGCCTTATTACTGTAGTTCTTTGTTCCCTATTTCCTACTGCACTGCTAAAACTGGAGCCACGTCGTCTCGTCTCTCTGTATATCTGTACAGTTTATAGCAGAGATGACAAAGTTTACTTTGACTTTGATGAACACATTGTACACTGACCCCAACTGCTCTGATGCTACGTCGTCTTAATGCTTTGTGTGTGTGTAGGTGGGGTTAAATCCTGCTCATTAAATTGCCTGGCGGAAGGTTATAACTTCTACACAGAGCGAGCCCCAGCGGTAGTTGACGGAACGCCGTGCAGAGACGACTCTCCGGATGTGTGTGTTAATGGAGAGTGTAAGGTGAGAAGCAAGAGTGCACAGATTCACACACACAGCTGTTTGCCCTAGGTCTACCGCTCTGGGGGGTGTAGGGGTTAGACCCGGGATATACTTAACGCTCAGAATGCTTGCGCGCACACATCATGGCTGCCACGGGTTCCCAGAATTCTTTAGATGCGTCCGCTGAGCACGTCGTCAGAAATTAACGCGATGCGTGTGTGAGTTGTGTGTACCAGCGAAAATTGGGGTGGCAGTGTGTTCAAGTTTTGGTGCGTGATGTCAGCATCGTTGTTTACTATCAACATGGCTGAACGGTTTCGCCGTCCTTTTTGCACCTTCGTAACATCAGAATGCAAATAATTTTCATCTGTCTCATCATCTTTTATCTTTTTTATCATCTTTCTTACCTCATTTCACAAATCTGGTTAATATTTTCTCACGCTGCTGCTTTCTACTTTCTATGTCACTTTATGGCGGACTAGACGCTTTTATAGTGCACACTGCCACCTGTTCAAGATTAACTAAAAGTACGCGCGCAAGTATAGTCAGTACACCGCTGGCGTAGCAGCAACATTCGCAAGCGTGGACGTCAGGTAGTGTCAAGTATACCGCAGCCCTTAGAGACGGGCACAGACACTTAAAGAAATAATGGTGTTCTTTTTTATGACAATTATCCACAAAGTGTGCAGCTTTACTCCACTGCAGAGTATCTTTCTGGAGCCTCGGGAAGTCAAGATATTTTTGTCTGCTTTACTTGTGGTTGACGCCCCATATTTTCTGACGCGTGCTCTCTGCCCTGAGTGTTCTCGCCTGTGTGCGCGTGTGTGTGTTTCGTGAAGATACAGAAATGACATGACATCATGTAAAATAGATAAATAACATACAGCTGTTTAGTTTGTTTAATAAAGGGACAAGGTGTAGAGCTGTTCTGTAGGAGAGTAAATGACTTCTATTCTGATCTGGCGCTACATATAAAATAAAATTAAGTTGACCTTCAAGGTGGGGGCGGGAAGATCCCCACCCTAATATAATGCTCTGGGAAACACTGCACACACACACATACACAGAGAAACAAGCCAAAGAGTCAAACCAATGTTAGCATTAGGGCTTAGGCGCGACTAACTCTCTGTCTTCCTTCAGCAACAAGTCTTTCATTTTTTCCCAGAGTATTTGCTCACTGTGTTTACAGGTTTTTTTGGAATAGTTGGTGTCTGTTTTTGTACAACTGTATCACATGAGGTGATGTCACCAAGCCGGGGATGTCAGTAAAGCAGCCTACTTTTACTAGTGCTTTTTTAGAAACTAAAAAAACTAAGTTTTTTTTTAGATCCATACTGTTTTGGATGGACAGTAAAAAAAGCACTCTAATAAAGAGAATGTGTGCATTTTACCTGTGAGGGAACTTGTAACGACAGGCGGGTGAACCCAAACGCAGAGTCGACAAAACCAGGTCAAGTTGAGAAAAAAACGAGGGTTTATTAGAGCACAGGTCAAAACCAGAAAACACAGTCCGCAGAGCAAACAAATCCGAATTGCCAGAAGCAGAGGAGTAATCCAAACACAGCAAGCAACGGTCAAAACGGACACAGGCAAACAAAAGGAACGCTCGGTATGTAGCACTAGGCATCACAATACTTCGCGGGGAAAGGTTGTTACTGAAGGTCTTTAAATACTGGTAACCTGGCTATGATAGGCTAAAACTCTGGTGACGTCGATCTGGTAGGCTGAGGTCGTTGTGAAGATCTGGAACTGGCGTCTGATGAGGCAGACTCCTCCCTTGGTCTGGGCTGGGCTCTCACAGAACTGTTTGCATGTTTTGGAGTATGTGCATGTGTGGGCATGATTTCAGGGGGTTATGATGGGGTGATTACAAATTTCATCACAATTCCATATTATATTGATTCCATGAAGATAATGTCTGCAAATATGTCAAGGTGCGGTCTTAGTGGGAAGGAGGTGAGGACACTGTTGCAGGCAGAACTTAGAGTTTATTGTAGGGAACAAGCAGGGGGAACGCAGAGGTGGCAAAAATGGGGAAAAACAGGAAAACAGAGGCAGTCCAAAATTGAGGGCAAAAAGGCACACAAAAGGCAGAGCACAAATGCAGGGGAAAAAGACACACAAAAACGAACAAAGTACCAACTGAAAGTCGAGGCCCGTGCTCCCAGTCGTATGCAGCAGGTATGGGGAAAACCACGGTGAGTAAGCTGAAAGAGCACTCTAAGACTCAGGAGGCGAATTGAACCAATCTGGACTCGGTTAGCACAACGGCTGTCTGACCGGGAGGGAAGCTCACTGGGAGTCATGAGCCTGGGGAGAAACAAAAGAGAGAGGCATGAACGATATGACAAAAGATAATCCAAAATGAGACACAAAGCAAATAACCAGAACAACACGGGATCCAAAAGTCCAACGGGGCAAGTGCAGAGCTGAGACAGGGCACCACACAAGCGAAGACAAAAACGTACTGCACAACCACACATTGTATGAGGGATACAGACTCGGGGACACACGGCTTAAACTGACTTAAATAAGGCCTCACAACTCCATAAACGAGTGCTTGCACCAATCCCAAACTCAGGGCAAAACGAGACACAGGTGAAAGCAATAATAAGCGCGGGGGTGTTCTACACAGACACTGACCTGCTAGGTAGGGAACATGCAGTGCAAACAACATACCCGGAAGTGAGTGCGTTCTAACCAGATAGTGAACTACTCAGGAGGGCACGAAGTGCAGACACAGAACCCGGAAGTGAGGAGCAAGCTATCGGGGAAAGCTAAGACTAACCGAGGAGACAAGAGGAGTAAACACCACGAAAACACCGAAAGTGAATCCAGAGAACAAGAGAAAGAACAAACACATATAAATATACTGATGTATCATTACACGCCTAATGTTCGGGCGATGGAGTCACCTTCAATACAAATGTCCGCAATGTCCGTAGCTAGTGATGTTTTATGTGCCTAGCTACAGATGGCCAAGCTCATTCGCCATGACAAATTCCACCACAATAAATTCATTCATTCATTATCTGAGCTGCTTAATCCATATCAGGACCACTGCGCCCTCGTGCCGCCCTGATTATTTATTGAATTTAATGTGTACATATTAGGGCTGTAAAGTGATTAATTAAAATTAACTAGTTAATCGCAAACCTGGAAAAAAATTAATCGTGATTAATCGCAATTCGCAATTCGCAATTTTAGGGAACAAAGTCAACCCAATATATAATATATAATAAACACACTAAGTCATCAATTTTACAAAGAAGGCTTTGTTTATTTGTTTTTTCCCAACTCTGTCACACTTTTAAAAGCTGTGAGATAAAAACAAAACTTCTTTTTGAATAGAAAATGCATAACATCTTCAAACCTGAGAGAATCTCTGTCTTAAGACAAAAACATAGCTTTAAATAACTTAAATTAAAGGACAAAGCCTAACAAAAGTGCATTATCAGTACATTCATCTTTTGATTCCGAACATTTAATGTTTCAAAAACAGTTTAAATTAGTGTTAACTGCTACAGGAATGGAACATGGAGACAAAGTTAACGAACCAAACAGTATATAAGCTTACAGAACATTTCAGCTTAAGTTTTGAAACCAAATCTACTACTCCTTTACATTTAGCCAACTACTAAGACACACCAGTCTCTCAACATTAGCAGATGAGAGAGCAGCTCTCTTTTTCTGAAGGATGTGGCCTGAGAGGGAGAACAGTCTCTCACAGGGTACAGTGGTTGCAGGTGTTGAGAGATATTTGCGGGCAAGAAGTGCTAGTCTAGGGTATGAGTCCTTTCTTTTGGACCACCACTCCAGTGGACACTCAGTTGGGTCAGTTTTGGATTCTGACTTGTAGCGGTCCAGTGTAGTTTGAATGGACTCTACCTCCTCGTCTGTGTCTGAATCAGATGATGCAACCAAAAAGATGGACATCCTCCTCTTCTTTAGTGGTGCTTCCCCTGTTGTTTGTTCTGTTGTTTCAGCACCCTGGATCTGGACATTACTGTCATCTCTAAGTAGGTTGCGTAAGGAACTCCACACTTCATCTCTCTCAGTTTTAGGCAGGCATTTTAAATCCTTAAATCTGGGATCAAGTGTAGTAGCAATCTTGAGCCAAGTGAGATTGGAGTTGTCCTTTTGTTGAGCCAGGTCTTCACAAAAAGCTTTTTTGAATCTAATTATGTTGACATTGTCTTCATCTGATGCCTCCATGACTCTGAACAGGTGGCAGAAGGCAGGCAACACCACAGAACAGGAGATGTAGTGCTCCCCACCCAACGTTTCAGTGACATACCTGTAAAGACAGACATAAAATATTAAGAACAGTATTGATTCATTAGAGCACCTGTCACTGAAAATAGCCTAAAACATACAGCACACACACACACATTCAGTTTGTCTATTTTTACATTGCGTAATTTATCAGTTTATTAACTTAGAAACAAATGCACTACACTGAAACTGGGTAATAAAACATACCTGCATGGTTCAAGTAGATCTTCCAATTTCTTCAGCTTTGCAAGCTCAGATTCTGTTAGCATGGGGATTTTGCTCTTCTGCTGTGATAGAGTCGTCTCTATAGGTGATTTATTTTGTTGGATCCTTTTGATCATGTGTAATGTGGAGTTCCATCTAGTGGGCACGTCTTGAATCAGGGGTTCTTCTTTTTGTTTGTGTGCAACTTGCTGTTCATTCAGCTCTCTTGCATTAGATGGGCTATGCTTGAAGTGACCAACAATTTTTCGACATTTGGCTAAAACGGCGTCAAATCCGCTGTCACATAGTGACACTGTTATTGTTCTCTGTAAAGCGTGAGCAGTGCAAGGCAGATGTTCATATGGAAGTAGTCTTGATGCTGCTGTCATGTTTCGAGCACTGTCTGTCCCAAGTGTCGTTAACTTTGTCTCTATGTTCCATTCCTGAGCAACAGCCTGGAAGTGCTGGGCACATGCTTCTGCGTAGTGGCGCTCATTGGACTTACTCACAGTTATTGCAAAGGATTGTAGACACCAGTCTTCATCAATAAAGTGAGCCTTGACACCCAAATAGTTATCATTGCTAACAGAAGTCCAATGATCGCCCGTGAGAACAACGTACTGGGCTTTCTCTAATAGGCTTTGCCTTTTTGCTTTCTCGGTTTTGTACAATGTCTCGATTTTAGAAGTTACGGTTTGCCTTGCAGGTAAACAATAAGAGACATCCCCTGACACCTCCCGATTCACATCCCTCAGTCCTGCGTCCTCGACAATATTTACAGGGCGACAATTTTGAGCTACCCAACAAGCAATAGCCTCTGTTATTTTGTTTCTGGTTTGCCTGGAAAGGGTCGCTAGCTTGACTGAGCAGCAGCATTAGCCACATGAAGGGGCTTCTTCTTCTGGCATGCTGGTCGCTGGCGTAGCATAATACTGCCCCCACTGATAGTGTGGTACTGCAATGCAGAGGGGCATTTAATTTTCAAATTAATTGCCCGATCAATTTATTTTAAAGCGTTATAGAAAATAAATTAACGCAAATAGTTAACGCGATATTTTTAACAGGCCTAGTATATATAATAACAGAAGTGGTGGTCCCTGGGACAGAAGCAGTTGAAAACCCCTTGATTATATCGTAATGACATTGTTTGGTGATTTTCTGGGTACAGCCTAAAAAGTACATCCTGGTAGTGACTATGGCTGCCCGATCTGCAAGCCATGCTCAGTCTGCGTGCAGTGTGAAGTGGAAAAATTCACTGGATGCATTGTGACATCGCATTGAATCGAATTGTTGACATGATAATCGTAATCGAATCGTGAGACCAGTAAACGTATAGGCACGTGGCAGGTAGCAAGCCAGGGTGGGAGCCAACATCCCGCAGGGCACACACACACACACACAGTTTAGAGTCATCCGTTGACCTATAGTTCACGGAGTGTGGGTCTGTGAGAGGAAACTGCAGCACACGGAGAAAACCCATGCAAACTCAGAGAAGGCACACAAACCGCCCACAGAAAGACCCCACAGACGACCTGGGGATCGAACCCAGGACCTTCTCGCTGTGAGGCGACACGGTGCCGACTCCACATGAAATGACCTTTGAAAATCACCTTAGTATTAGGGTTTAAACAATCATCAACTGTCCTGATTTTAACATAGATTAGCACGTCGTGCAGTGCCTTCGAAGTCTCCTGCTGCATCCAGATCAGATCAGTAAGCAAACAGAGTTGTGCACTGTCACCCACAGGCCCACAAGTGAGTGGGAGTCTGACTGAGGGTCAGTCCGCAAAGGAAAATACTTTTATAGAAAAGGTGCAGGGGTTTGTGAAAGTCTCAGAGAGGTGAAGGACTGGTTTTTGGTTACTGAGGTTAGGGTTTTGTAGATATGTAGTATTATTTACATCTTGTCATTATGGGAGTTGATGGAAGAACCACACAAAGGTAGCAAGATGTGAGAGTGTGTGTGTGATTGAGAGGCATGTGCTTCACACACTGTGTTGCTTCTGTTGTTTTTGGACGGCCGTGCAGCTGCATGAGGGCTGCAGGAGTGTGACTGGAAGAGAAAAGCTTCTCCTTCAGTGATCGACGCTAAACCACAAAACATCTGAACTGTTGTTTGGAGGTTTCCGTTCACCGCCTGGATCAGAGCTGGATTTCATTAGAGCTGCGCTCCGGCCGTCTTGCTCTGTGCTTTCACCTCGACTTTCTTAGCCAAACCCGGTGTTTGTAGTGGTGCTGTGTGATCTGTTTCTCTCATTTGACTTCAAAATTAACACTGATATTCCTTCACCAATCTCAGGTTTTTCTTAAGACATCTCAGTAGCATAATATTATATACTGTAACTGTAGAATTGAAGGAAACCCTGTAAGCTCTTTGGTGCTTCTAGATTCTGTTCTTACCTAAAAACAAATCTTCTCTTCTCCTTTTTTCCTCCTCTCTGCTCCTCTCTTCTCTTTTTCTCTTTCCTGCTCTTCTCTTCCATTCCCTTCCTTTACCTTCTCTGTTTTCTGTTCCCTTCCTTTCTTTTCTCTTGTCTCCTTCACTATTTTCTTCTTCTCCTCTCCTTCTCTTTTTACTTCCCTGCTCTTCTTTCCTCTTCTCATCTCTTCTCTTCTATACTGTTATCTTCTTCTCGTCTCCTTTTTTCTCTTCCCTTCTTTACTATTCTCTCCTTCTCTTTTCTTCTCTTCTACACTATTACTTTCTTCTCTTCTGAATGCGAAAGTGAGTGATTATTGGTCATTGTGAACACACCACAGCACAGCAGACAGTGCGCCACATCCAAATCTGACCTCCGCATTTGACCCATCCATCCTTGAGGGAGCAGTGGGCAGCTGACATGGGCAGCGCCCGGGGAGCAGTGCTTGTGGGGCGGTACATTGCTTATGAGTACCTCAGTGGATTCAAACGGGGCACTGCCAACTGCCCGCTATTAACTGTCTTCTCCTCTATACTAGTATCTTCTTCTCTTCTTTATTCTCTTCCCTTCCTGTGTCTCTGTGAACCCAGTGACCCTCCACACTGCCTAAACCACAGGCAGCTGAACAAGATCGTGACAAACCATTTCTCTCTCTCTCCTTTCTTTTCTCTCTTCCACTCCCCCCTCTCTGCCTTAATTACAGCTTTCCTCTACTTTTATTCTCTCTCTCTCTCGCACATGCTCTTATTTATGATGCATATAAAAAGAAGTGAGCGTTTTGGGGGGAATATGATGGCGTGTTTGCAGCCTCGCCGTGGATCGGATTCCAAACAACACATGTTTGATTCGGTTGAGTTTCAGGGAAAAGCTTTGAAGCAGACCTTCCAAATCCACTCAAGCCGCTTCGGAAAAGGGCCCCTTGGTCCGCCTCCGAGGTCCGCCACTGCCTCGCTAAGTCGGCCGAATGTTGGGTCCCACGTTCGCGGGTTGTGGAGTGCAGCCGGGTCATAAGAAACTGATTCCAGCCAGAGGGGGAGGGAACTCTAAATGTGACGTGTGTGGGTGTGTGTGTGTGTGTGTGTATTGAGCTCTTCAACTCAGAGCCGTTGTTTTGGGGAAAAGGTTATGGATGTCCGTAGTCCGAAAGTGCACCAGCTGAAATGGGACTCATTTTGTGTGCGCAATTGAAAAAGATCTTTGTTCACTTTCTAGCCCACATCAGCTCTGATGAAGCCTCTGATCCCCCTGCGGCCGCAGTAGGGATTAAGCGGGTCGGGTAATGAATGAATGAACATTTTACCATGCGTTACGCCAGCACTATAATTCACATGTGAGCTACTCATAGAGTTGTGTTCATGCATTCACTAATCATGTTGAGTTGTTTACAACAGGTTAAACATGCACACGTCATATTTTACACTTTATGACAACACAATATAGGTTAAAAAAAAGGTGAGGGAATGAAAATATTACCATATGACAGACTCTCTTAGCGAACTCAGCCAGATTAGCAGGTAGGCTCCTGACGCCATGCAGGTGGGCAGGGCCAGAGCAGTGGATCTGGACAGGGCTAATGCTAAACATAACCTCTACACATAAGCAGCTTGTGTTTTAGTCCCACCCTACTTAGACCTGCCGTGAAAAACTGCTCAACTGCAGAAATCCACAATGTCGTAAAACTGACTTCAGACACAGTTATCTAAAACATCTAAAACAGACCACTCTAAGCGGGAGTGTAATGTTTCTACAGGTCCGACGTTCGGTTCTCAGTTGTTGAGCCACAACTTGGTTCATACCTCGGTTTTCTTTCTGTTTTTGGAAGGGAGTTGAATAATAAACAATATGGAAAATACACTATTCAGCCATAACATTATTCATTTGTTAACATTCATTTCAAAGGGGTCTGAGCCTTGGTGGAGGGTTCACATGTGCACCAAAAACGCTGACTAACCGATCTGAGTTCGATTTGCGGCCTGAGAGAGTATTAAGAAAAGCAGTCGTACAGTTCATGTGAAACTGTAAACGCTGTACTGTGTTCGGAGTGGAATCATGCCAGATGTAAGTCGAATAGCCTGACATGACCTGTTTCTGTGTGTGTGTGTGTGTTTGTGTGTGTGTAGCATGTGGGCTGTGATAAAATCCTTGGCTCAGATGTACGTGAGGACCGCTGCCGTGTGTGTGGCGGGGACGGAACAAGCTGTGAGGCCATCGAGGGGGTCTTCAACGATTCACTTCCCGAGGGAGGTACGTACTCTGTGTGTGTGTGTGTGTGTGTGTGTGTGTTGGGGTGTGTGCGTACTTTAATGTGTGCTAATCTGTATCAACATACTTTTCCCATTTATTTTTAGATTACATCCATTAAAGGAGACTCCCTCCTTAGCCACTAATGCATGTATTAAGGGTGAACAAAATCTAGTAGGGAACATTTTAGGCTAAACGTCCCCATTCACTATCATTCACCGTTAGCAACTTTCGTATCTCTTTTTCTCCTTCCACAGCTTTCTTTCCCTCGCATTCCTCCGCGGCTTTAAATAAGCGGTTGTAGAACTGTCGAGTCAGGCACCGAGGCGCAGTTCCTTGAATTATGAAACAGCTTCGCTTGTCTAATTATAGGCTCAGCTCCAGCATGGATTTACAGTAGGTGTCAGAAGCCGATCGCGCGATAGCTCCGGAGTGTTTCGGCGGCCGGGCGAGGGAGCCGAGGCTCCGTTTCATCTGGGGAGTTGACGTGTAAGAATGTAGAGCCTTGATTCCTGGAACTCCGCTGGAGTTTTGAGTTCTGCTCACTAGAAGAAAAAAAAAGTAGTGTGTTGTGTTACGGGGGTCTGTCCACCGCAGAGCGATAAAAGGCTCTCGCTGGATGGATTGGACCCTGAGGTCTGGGTGTGCGAAAGACCCTCAGGAGGAACGATGGGTCTGAATTCTCTGACCGTGGCGACCTCGTCCTGATCTACAGTGTTTAAAGCAAACCTAAATCAACGTGTGTTTAGCATACTATGGAGGACAGAATGATAGCTAAATCATGAGCCATATCTTGAAATTTCTTCCTGTCTGTAATAAATCAGTAAGAGATATGTAATGTAGCTCTAATAGCTAAGTTTATTACCTCTTTTAAGCTGCCTTCGGATGGTTCCCATGAATTTAATATTTCAAGTTTGTTTCACCCTCATTGTGCAGTAACTTTATATCTACAGCATTTAGCAGAGCCTCCTATGCACAGTGACATAACGAGTGGATTAAGGCCCTCAGCACACGGGCGTTCGAATCTTGGATAAATGATTGCGCTCTGAGGGCCCTACGCGTTTGTTTTGCTTTTTGTAGCTCACTGAGGCGTTACATTGGCATTGGCAGTGCTGAAAGCCAAAAAATATATAGTATATATATATATTTTTTTTATTAAAAATAGCTTGTACATGCATATAAAGTTATGAGTATTAAAAGTCTTGAGGCACATGAAGGACAATCTTTGTGCTGCAACACAAAGTTGGTTTTACATCATCCACTGAAGTGCGTAATAGGAATATTTAACTAACTTAACGGAATCATGGGATATATTCGGTCCTCCGGGACGTCAACCGAACAGCATGTAAACGCAATAGCATCGTTTTCTTTGCGTTCGTCTGGATTTCGGCAGAAATTGTCACCAGGAAAACGTTGGGGTAACGTTAGGGATAGGGTTACCGTTAGCGTTAGGGCGCCCCCCCCTAAAATAATGGTAGGGGAAACACTGCTAACACAGTGCCCTTTGTATATTGAGTTCAATTTAAATAAATGTGCTGAGCCAAAAAAGGTGATGACGCCTGACTAGTTCTACCGTTTATTTTGCTGTTGCAAAAATGGAGGACCTGCTTCAGAAGTTATTTCTGGATGCTGGTAGTTTAAGGGGCTGAGTCCTGGTGTTGGTACTGCAGGTCTGGGGTTTTGAATTCGGACCCTCAGTGAAAGGGTCTCATGTTACTCTGGGTAGACATTTCTTTAAACATTTTAAATTAAATAAATTCAAGTGAATTTGTCATTGTGAACACAGCACAGCATAAAGTGCACCACAACAAAATATGACCTCTGCATTTGACCCATCTGTGATGGAGCAGTGGACAGCTTTTTGGCTGTGCCCGGGGAGCAGTGCGTTCCTTGTTCATGAGTACCTCAGTGGTGCCTTTACCAGTAAAGGATTCGAACCAGCAACCTTCCGATCATGGGGCGAACACCCCAACCGTTACGCTACCAACCGCTCGTTAGCTGACAAAGTGTCAGTGATGCGATGAGGATATAACAGAAAGCCAGACGTTCACAATCCGCCAGCGGCCGGGTTTGGCGGCAGCCATACTGTTACATGATTCGGACAGGGATCTGGTTTGGATATGAACCGAACGCCAACATTTCACAGTCTGCCAGTGATCTGGTTCGGATGTAGCAGAGGGCTACTTCGTTACCCGTTAGCCCGTGTAGCGTGGTGGGTAACTCGCGCTGAGTGCGCGAGTAGGTAGGATTGGCACGCGAGTTAATATAAGAACTCTCTTACGTAAATAATCCGCAGTCTAACAACACACACTCGATCAGAGAGATGAACCAACTAACTGAGAATGCTCACAGCAGACGCCGACAGGGTCGGAAGGTGGGCTGGTTGACTCAATGACAGAGCGATCCTACTTTACATCAAAATCCCACTTTACATATCTGAACAACCAAAGGTACACTTCTTTATTTGAAGGTGCTGTCGGACTGGAGGGAAATGAGAGGCTTGGGGCGTTTAGCAGTTTCAGCTGAAAAAAACTCCTAAACCAGGGGAACATTAATAACTCAAACAACTGCATTAAACGCCACTTGGGGCAGAGAACCAAACTGCCTTGTCACTTCACGACTGGATCAGCCGTTAGGGGCCGATGGTAGTGTAACGGTTAGGGAGTCGGCCCCGTTATCAGAAGGTTGCCCCTTCAAGTACCGGACCAGTTAAGGTACCACTGAGGTACTCATGAGCATACTGTACTGTCCCCAAGGTCACATTTGGTTGTGGTGCTGTGCAGTGTTCAAATAATTACTCACTTTATCAGCTTTAGCATCCAGAGTCTGCATCTAATATTGAAATATGCCTACTGAGATGCCACCATGGTACAATATTTATCTTTTAAAGGTAGTTTTCGTAGTTTTAAGTGAACACTTTTTGACTGTGGCGCATGTAGCGAACATAGTGTTATTTGCTGTTTAGGCTACTGGTGATTTGCTGGTTGGTTTTGGCTGCAGGGCAATGCCAGGCGTTACTACGGTAAAACATTGTTTAGATTGCATGTATCACTGCCAGAGAAAGACTTTTCGGAATGTCATGAATCTTCCCTGAAGGATCAATATTCACCTCACCTGCTCAGCCTCTGCGCTCTACACCTCCAACGTGCCTCTCCAACCAAAAAAAGAGAGAGATGTGTGTTTTGGACCACACCGCTGCCCCGAGAGAGTCCGTTTTAACACTTTTCAGCTCTCACCTATTCAGAACGGCTGGATAATTGCTGTATGGAAACTCAAACAATGTGTCTGTGTTTTTTTCGTTGTGTGTTTGTGTTTTTTTAAACCCCAGCCCAGTTATGCCCTGGACTCTCGCCATGCTGCTGAGGGAACGGAGGGACCACAGCCATTTTTTAAAGTACATTTATAATTACCTGCTCACATGCGAGCGCTGTAGCGATTGGAGTACGTTCGCTTCCCCAGAGAAAGTCGAAAAAAGATAAGTTGGAGAATGTATTCAGCTCTTGCCAAACCCTAGCCGTTTCCCCCTCGGGCATGGCTCTGTCTGGTGGTCTGGCAGCCTCACTCCTTTATGATGGGGGGAGGTGGGATGTGATTGGGCGGTCAAGCGTGAAGCTAAGGTCAGTGCGGGGTGTGGGGCGGTGGTTAGGACAGCACTAGTGATCAGAAAAAAATATTTTGCTGCTTTATAACTTCACTTTTCTCATTATATAGGCTTGGAGGACTTTGAGTTTGAGTACTTGATTAATTGTACTTTATTACTCTACCTAAGAATTATTTTTATTACTTGGATTGAGTGTTATAGATGGTAGTTGAATATTGTAGGTGATAGGGGCAGTTGGTAGTGTCAGGATTTGGGAGTTCACCTCGTGATCGTATGATCCCTGGTTCCCGGATCGGTAAAAGGTAAGGTATCATCCCCAAGCACTGCTCTCTGGGCGCTGCCAAAAAGCTGCCCACTGCTCCTTCATGGGTGGGTCAAATGCAGAGGTCACATTTGGTTGTGGTGCAATGTGTGCTGTGGTGTGGTGTGTTCACAATGACAATCACTCACTTAAATAGATACTAGCAACTTTCACTCTCTACTTGACTGTAATTATAATGAACGTACACTACTTTTTACTACATTTTTACTGACAGCTGTAACACTCAGTAGGTGAACCCAAACGCAGAGTTGACAGAACCAGGTCGCGGGCACAGGGGTAGATTGACGAAAAAGCAAGAGTTGAGCAGAGGTCAGAACCAAAAAACACAGTCCACGGAGCAAACAAATCCAAATCGCCAGAAGCAGAGGGGTAATCCAAGAACAGAAAGCAAGGGTCAAAACCGAGGCAGGCAAGCACAGAGAACGCTTGGTATGTAGCACTAGGCATAACAGTACTTCGCGGGGAATGGTTGTAAATGACAGTCCTTAAATACAGGTGATGTGGATGTGATTGGTTAAAATCCTGGTAGTCTGGGGTAATTGTGAAGGTCTGGAACTGGAGTCCTGGTCAGATGGCCTTTCTGATGAGGTGGAGTCCTGCCTTGGTCTGGGCTGAGATCTTACAACAACAGTCATTACTGTTACATTCCACACCCTAATGTTGTCCTTTTAGAAAGTGATCCTTTTAGACATCTGACAGCACAAAATTCTAAACCTTGAATTACCCACTTACAAGCTAGGGCTGGGTTTTGTTGCTGATTTCCTGAATCGATTCGATTCCGATTCACAAGGTCATGATCCGATTCAGTTCTCGATTCGATTCGATTCGATATCGATTTATTTAGAGATGTCTTTGCGTCAGTACTAGTTTTGCTTGGTTATAAAATAACTTGTTTTAAAAGCGAAGTGTTGCCAAACATCGACCTTTAGGCCAGACGGTGATTTGAGCGGAGCAGCTTCAGTCATGGCTCTATTTGGTTTGGGTTTCGCCGGTCTCACGTTTTTATAGCTCTTCTTGCGCGGTCGCGAGAAGTAGTGCATAGCTGCAGGAAAAGATCGATCCGCCAATTTTTGAATCGATATCGTATTTTTCGAATGAGAGTCGATATTGATTGGTGAATTGATTTTTTGAACCCAGCCCTATTACAAGCCCTTGCCCAGTTATCCAAACCCAAATACAACCCAGTTACTCTGTGCCAATGTGATGGTGATTAGTGCCACTGTGTGGTCCTCTTCATTTTTGGATTATAGTAAACTGAGAACTGATTTTATGTTAAAAACAATCAAACTAAACCTTTTTAGTTATTAATTATTGTAATAACTAAACACTTCCAACAATATTAGGAACATATTTTTAAAATACTTGAGTAATGTTAATATATTCTTTAGTACTTTTACTGAAGTAGTATTCTGATGGGTTACTTTTAACTTTTATGTAGTAGTTTTCACTTTTACTTAGTAATTATCATTACAACAGGAAATGAATCAATTTGTCAGTCACGTTTTATGTTAGGTTTATACTACCAAGCTGCCACTTCCAGATACCGTTTATTTGACATCAAAACAAACTTTAGTTACACGCTGTAAATTGAGTTAAATGTTCCCTCATTTTCATATTCATTCCTTCATTATCCGAACCTCTTAATTCGGACCGGACCGGAGCCTATCCCGGGAACTTGTACGGTGTGTTAATGAGGTCAGTTACCCACAGTAAAGTAAGTTATCCTTCTCAGCTTGTCTTGGTTCACGCTGCCCAGGTGCCAGTGCACAGTGTTGGTTTTGGGAATTAAGTTAATGTGCAGCAGGTTGTGGCTTTGAGGCCTCGTCCGTTTCGGTGAGGCGTAATGTTACAGCTTGCAAAGCAGCGGTTTAACTGTACGGTTGGCATGTCAAGGCCTGTGGTTTGAACCCTGGTCATAACGGCTCCATTATACCCACTCTGCCCACCGCGCTTCACCTTCGCCCCAAAACACAGAGCTGGGGAATAACATCATCTATCACTCCACGCTGTCTCCAAACCAAAATGGCCTCTAAATACCTGCTAATCATAATCACCAGGAGCAGACGAGGTCTTGGCCGCCGTGGAGCGTGGAAGATTCCTGCATGATATATTATTCAGATCATCCCTTAAATTATCCCAGCTAATACATCACCTGTATATTACCAAATATGTTACATTTTATATATTAATTTAAGATTGATTGATTTAAGAATTAAAACAAGCAAATGCATGTATATTGGTAATTTATTGGTAATCACAATACACTCTTTGGAAAATACACAAAATGCAACTAAATAAAATAAGGGAAATGAGTTGAAAATAAATATAATGAACATTTGAATATATTAATATATAATTGTAATAAACTACAATATACCACTTGTACTTATTTGTATATTTAGAATATATTTAAAATATGTTTGTGCATGTTGAATATATTGGTCAGCATACAGTACTGTGCAAAAGTTTTAGGCAGGTGTGAAAAATGCTGTAAACAAAGCTTTCAAAAATGGAAGTGTTAATCATTTATTTTCATCAATCAACAAAATGCAGTGAATGAACAAAAGAGAAATCTAAATCAAATCAATATTTGGTGTGACCACCCTTTGCCTTCAAAACAGCATCAGTTCTTCTAGGTACACTTGCACACAGTTTTTGAAGGAACTCGGCTGGTAGGTTGTTCCAAACATCTTGGAGAACTAACCACAGATCTATAATCCTATAATCCTACAAAATAATATCATGACTGTAAAATAATATAATGACTATAATCCTACAAAACCCCTGACTTTGTGCAAGTGTACCTATCAGAATTGATGCTGGTTTGAAGGCAAAAGGTAGTAACACCAAATATTGATTTGATTTAGATTTTTCTTTTGTTCGCTCACTTTGCATTTTGTAAATTGATAAAAATGATCATTATTTATATTTCTGAAAGCATTCTTTGTTTACAGCATTTTTTCACACCTGCCTAAAACTTTTGCACAGTACTGTATGTATGATGTATTTGTACATTTAATCTAAAGAGAATACATTGTCTATAATATGTTTGATAATATATATTTGTGTATGGCTGGAGTTAGCGCCGGTGGTGATGGTGTTTGGGTGGAGGCTGACTCAGACTTGTAAGGGTGAGTGTTATGTGAAGGGAGAGGCCGGGTAAGGAGGAGAGGAGAGTTTGGATGGTGTTAATGATGTAGACCCTGTGGTTAGTGTTTGTTAGTGTGTAAACACAGTACACAGATCATACGAAATGCCGTTTGCCTTTTGAACCCTGAGCAGAAATAAATAGCTGATTTATTATCCTGGGCAATTATCTGTCATCTCAGAAAGAGTGTCTGTAAGTAGAGCTCTAAAATGTGTTATGTCCTCTTGGGTTGTTATTGATTTGTGTTCAACCCATGATTTTCCAAATATTTGCTTACATAATCTATTACGTTTTGTTGAGTATAGAAAATGAGAATTTTTCTCACAGGGTTGTGATTGATAGCTGTAGCTCATTATGATTGAGGTGCCAAACTTGTCTTCATATTAATATCTTAAATGGAATATAGAAATATTCACAATGACAAATACTCACTTTCCGTTGCATAATATATAGTATTTAAATATCATAATATTCTTATAAACAAATTTAAGAAGAATCTCATGTTAGTGAATGAAGCCTAATGAACCCTATTTGTAACATTTTGTTTAAATTGCTCAATATATGCAGTACATTAGATCATTGCATCTACTGTGATATGAAAACAACAATGAACTCTTAGAATTTTTAAACATAAACCACTATATTGATACCTTTCAGTATCGTAGTATTGAATGCATCAGAATGTGTCCACCAAAGGCGTTTTTTGGTCGTTGCTAAGTTAAAAAAAGCGTCATCAGGCACTTCCACGTTCGTTCCTATTTCATGTAAACATGTGTTCCTTTGACACAAACGAGATGATCTTTACTGTTAGTGAATTCCTGACTGTATATGTCCTTCCTCGATTTTGATTGGCTACCAAGAGAGAAATGATAGACTCGCCCATCGCTGTACTAAAACTTGAACAGATTTTATTTTGAAGCGTTCTGAGCGCTGCAGCAAGAAAACGTCTCCACCTACGTTTTTTCCCCCGCTGAAGGCGCTTACCGTTCTGAACGCTGAAGCTCAGAGGATTTGTTTTAAAAATAGGCGCGGCTAGTGCTAAAACCGCATTTGGTGGACACAGCCCCTTAAATGCCACTTGAATGTAATGTGGAAAAATAAATGTTTCAGATTTCAGCCATGTCCATTCACGGTGTATAGCACATACTGGACTCACATTTCTCTCAACGAGGACGTTCAACTGCTTTGCGTATGAACATGAGCCTGTTATGGACGTTGCCGTCTCCATCATTATGAGGCCATTTCACAAAGACTATATGTAGACATGGTTTAGTAAATGCACTGTTTAGATGAGTTGTTTTTGGTGTAATGGGCGGTAAAGTACAAGTGGGTAGCGCTGGCTACAGATACAGATCTGGACTTGAGGTGTTTTATTCTGGGCTCCAGGAAGCCTCAGAGGGCCTCCTCCCAGCGTGGGCGCTACTGGCAGGGACCCCGGTGCCAACACCGGCCTGGCCAGGGGAGCTATTCTGGGCTTCTCGTAGTCTTGCGGCTCCCTCCTTGTCCATTCACAGCCCGAACAGCTGAAAGCACACTCAGAGTGTCCCAAGAAATAGTTTTTATCCGTGCTGCCGTTTTTGTCCTTCCTGCCTTTCAGCCGTTCTCCAATCATGTTCCTTTTTCTCGTTTTTCGTTTTTTTTCCCTCCTCCCTGAGCTGAACTTGGGCCTACTTTCTGCACTTTGATTAACGCACAGCTTTCTTGACTCTCTCATCAGCCTGAAGCCCAACCAGCTTTACCAGAACGCCTCACGTGTCTTGACTCTTGGTAGCCGCGGCTGCATCGGAATGATATATTAGTTGATTCCTCTCGCTTCTTCCCAAGTCTGGTTTTGAGGGATGGAGTTATTGGCTGTCCTGTGGCAGAGAGCTGGCCAGCACCGTCTGACCTCAGAAGGAGCCGGGAGCTCGGCCGCCAAGATGCTGCCCAAGAATGCAGCAGGAATCTCAAACCTCTGCTTAATGCTTATCCCAGAACAGGCCTGCTGTGGAGAACACCACTCGCCTTATTGTTCCCTCTCTGTAGCCACCAATAAACCACTGTGTGTGTGTGTTTAGGTTATGAAGAGGTGATCAGGATTCCCAAAGGCTCTGTCTTCATTCATATTCAGGAACTCAATGTTTCTCTAAATTACTTGGGTGAGTTTTCAGGGTTGATGTTTACTGTGAAGCCATTTACTAGCCAGCTGCATAACATCTAATATGTGACCCTCCACGGCAAAACCAGTGGCTTGTCACAACGGAGGTTTCCGAGAAAAACGAGCATTTATGTTGCGTGGGGTAAAATTGTGGATTTTTTGTTTTTAATGTTTTGATACAGTGGAAGGTCTATACTGTACTGCTGTGAATAAATTTGGCTGAAAAACTTACCCTTTCCATCCTAAAAACGTGACTTTCTTGAGGTGAGGAATTCAATTCCAGCAGAATGTTAAAAGTTTGTGTTTTGACCGCTCTACTTCAATTTTACGCTTAAATCCACTGGTTGACTAGCGTGAAGATATTTCCGGAATCCATCTTCGCCTCCGGTTCAGTTAACCTAACGCAGGTAGGCTATCCGTGGCTGTGAATGCAGCGTGTAGGCTACCGGGGAATGCAAACGTAGCCGCCACCGCACTAAGCGCTCAGGAGTGCTACGGGCGAGTATAGTCAACTTCAAAGGCAGATTTCTCCGCTTCACTTGGCGTGACAGGAGAAACCTGAATTCTTTGAATGCTGATATCTCAGTCATATGTCGCCCATCTGCAATCGATATAGGTATCGCTTTTTGAAGCTTGATTTATGCCCTTTCATGGAAACATAAGTCATTCTTGAAAATTTTCCACGTTTACTGGTTTTACGTGGAGGGTCACATATAAGACATTTTAAATGCATTCTAATAATTTATGACATATTTGTTTTTGTATCTTTAAAGTATGTTCCTTTAGCTGTTTTCAAAACAATTTTGAAATTACTAAAGTTGTTGCTGCCACTTGACAACATATATTGAAATATATTCAACATCATTAAATCGCAAAAGTCTTGTATAATTTTTTGCGAAACAAAATATTGAAAACACTGAAAGACATCAGTTACTGAAAGCTCATTTAATACATTTGAAATGAAATACATCAAATATTGTATAAATCTAAATATTCATATTCCATATAACAATCTTGATAGTACTGAAAAAGCAAAAGTGACCAGCACTTCATCAACGCAAGTGTTGACCATTGACGCCGCTTTTGACATCGCTGGAACGCATTCCTTCCACTATCGCTGGGCCCTGCTGACCAGCCGAGACCCTCAAGCTCCTGGGACTCCACCAACATCACTCATCAATATGGTGAGGAAGGTGCTGATGTGACGCTTTATGTTCAGTGCTGATTTGTAGAACAAAATCAAAAAATGTTGTCTGTATGGTCCAGACGTCATTGGGCACATCACGTTCACTTACTGTTATTTGCTGACTTTTGTGCTGAATTGACATTCATGAAAACTTTGGGGCAGTTAAAGAGGCATGAAGCTCTCAGAGATATATTTTGAAGATGTGGAGTACCACAAGTGACTTGCTTGTGACTGAAAACAATTATAGTGTGTTACTTACATATTAAAGGCGAAATGATTATTATGACTGCTCTAGTGATACTCGAATATAAGTCTGTACTAGGGCATTAACAGAAAAGCCGACTTGTCGACGCGTCAACGCCAGAGGCCAAGTCGATTTCCAATTTCCCTGGAGAGAAGTCGCATGTCGCAGTGTTTTTTCCTCTTCTGTGTGCACGCTGTGTACACAATGCACCGTTTGATTGCTTACGCTGACATGCCTACCTTTGACTTTAACCAATTATAGTCACTTCAGCAAAAAAGGGCGGAACGCCATGCGAGGGAATTCTAGTAAAAGACAAGACGATAAGTTTTGTTTTGTTTAATTCGTCATGTTGTTGAGCGTTACTGCTATAGAACTTAAAAGCTGAACCTGTGGGTTCTCCGCTGCGGCCAGTGTGATGACGTCATCAAACAACTTGACTGCTTAATTTCTGACTTTGTCTTTAGACTAAGTGATTCGAAAAATTTGAAGTCATTAATGCCCTAACTTGTACCCGTATAAATGTGTGACAGAGAATAAAACACTTTATCCTGCGTGACAAGGTGTTTTAATAACTTTGTAGCATTACTTTTTATCACATGCTGCACATTGTGGTTGGTATTTGAGTCAAGTCCCGTTTATCTGTGTGTTACCTCACTAATGGTGTGCATGTGTGTGTGTGTTATGTGGTTTGTGTGTGGCAGGTGCTGGTGAGGGAGGAGAACCCGGGCATCCATTACCGCTTTAACCCCCCAGTGAGCCGGGACACGCTGAGCGGTTACGCCTGGCATTACACCGCCTGGGCACGCTGCTCCGTCACCTGCGCCGGAGGTACGGCACCCTCACATCCTGTTCACACACACCCACACACAGAGTTTCAAAAACATCCACCCAGATGAACTACATAAAGGGGTGTAAATCATGAGTTTCATCACAATACGGTATTGTACTGTACAATGATTAGGTGATATTATGATGATATGATTTCAAGTCAATTCAGTTCATGGGCCAGCAATCGATATGAGACAATATCAAGGCGCCGATTTAACACAATCACCTCCGAAAACACAAAACTGTGGGTCTGGTGACCGGGTCTGTGTTACTGTGCTTAATAAAGTTGATGAAACCAGCTGACGCGTCTTCCATTTGCTAGATAAGGTAGATGATATTTATGATGTGTTGATCATTAATTTGATGTGTAGATGTTAAAACAATTATTAGAACGATGTAATTACAAATAATGGTCGAGGCAATTTTACTAGAATCGAAGCTTCGTGTAATTCATTTTACTCGCTACAGCATGCTCAGCTTGTGTTTCACACGGACGCTTATTAGAGACGCACAAGGTTTCAGTGGCGCGATCAAGGCAAGACTACTGTCTATGAGGCGCGACGGAGGAAACAGAAATGACGTTAAAGAAAAAAAAAGGAGAAGAATGTCCAGGGTCTGGGGGATTGACGGCTAATAGAGATGAAGTGTAGTAAAAACGCACAGTAGCGGTTACTGGTGTTGGCTATTTAAGAACATGAGTCTTGGCTAGCAAGGAGGTTTAAATTCAAGCTCTGGGTAGAAATAGAGGATACAGTACAAGGTGTTGATGTAGTTCACATTTAGTTCATTAATTTTGTTTTTCTCTGAGTAAAATTGTTAGTCTAATACACAAAAAGAACACACACCCCCTTTTTAGAAACATGCTCTCTTTCTCCCACTCACACACACACACACACACACGCACACGAGTGACCCAGTAGGTATTTGTGTCAGATGGCACTGAAGTTAAATGCACTAAGTGCAACAAGTGATTTCAAAAGCGATGCATGTGTCTGGCGTGGCTTATTGATTAGTTCTTTAATAACCTCGAAACCCTTTTTCAGGATATATAAATTTGATAGAATACTCCACTTGCTAAAAAATAATCGGAGAGAAGGCAGCACTAATGTATCATCACACCCCCTACTGCACATACCTTCTTAGGCACCCTCATACACACTTATCACCAGCTGCATGTTAACCTGTAACCACAGGAGAGAGTTAATATGAGGGTTGGTCTAGTAGCTAGGACACTGGTCTTGACTCTCAAGAGGTTGTGGGTTCAAGCCCTGCCTCTAGTACTACCATCATTGGGGACTACACACTCTAAACCGAGACTGAGTTGAGACCGAGATGGCCAATGCAGCTTTTACACCACATGACAAATAAGTGGAAGATGCAAAGCCTAAGCAACATCAAAGATGTTTATTCAACACTTCTCTCTTACATCCTGTAATGAAGAAATCACGTCACTGAAGTAGCACAACACTGATCACATCACATGTTAAACCTGCAACAAACCACAGTGGACACCGGCGACCAAACTTGTTATTATGCAGAGACATTCTATAGCTTAGTGATGTGGTGGAAAATAAGGTTAGTGCAGGTGGAAACTCTTCTGTATCCATCTGGTATCTATCTGGATACAGAATAGAATTATTTGAAAGCAAATAACGTGTTTTTCTATTTATTTTATCCCTGTTGATGGCCAGGGTCATTTTGAGCAATTCTCACTCATTTTAGCCTCTTATAAATAAGCTGGATTTGGCAGTTCTGGAAGAGAGAACTACATTTCGCCGTTTCGAGAATACAACACTATGCTAAACGCTGTAAATAAATAGAGATGTGTTGCACTGAACGTTGTTGAAGCGGAAAACAACGCACACTCTCACGAGGAGGTAAAAGTGCAGAACAGAGAGGGAATATTTTAGGCGGCTTACTTACTGAGAACACACAGCTGAATCTGATTATAATTTACAGCCTTTACGCTCTCGTTCTCTCACACACACACACAGTCATGTATTACTATCTTTGTGAGGTCTTTCATAGACTCCTAGTAATGATCTTAAAGTACAAAATTTTACACCCCACACCTAATCCTAACCCTAACCTTTAACCTCAGTAAACTAAAAAAGCACATCTTTTAATTCTTTTTAGTTTCTCAAATAAACAAACATTTACTATAAAGTCTATTTTCCTCATGGGGACCTCTCAAATGTCCCCACAAAGCCCAAAAATCAGATAAAAGTGATTTTAGGAGACAAAAAGGTCCCCACAATGCCATAAATACATGAACACACACACACACACACACACACACACACCAATATCAGCAGAAACAGTAGTGGCATATATTGTGTGTAAAATCACTACAAAATAGTGTGACATGACCAATCTCCTCATCTCTGGCCCACAGACAAGAACCGTGACTATGATTTGGTTATCAAAAACAGACAAGCACACACACACACACACACACACACTCTCTCTCACACGCACAAACACACACACATATTATTTGAAAGTGCAACAGGCCGTATTATCTGACTCACATTAGTATGGGAATGGAACCGTTGTTTAAAGAGAGAAACAACAAAGTAGTCCCAACACACACACACACACACACACAGTCTCTCAAATAAACAAGCACATTTTCTATAAAGTCATTTCTCCTCAGAGAGACCTCTCACATGTCCACACAAAGCCCATAAATGACTAAAAGTTATTTTAGGGAATACACACACACACACCTCATTATTCTGTCTCTCTCTCTGGCCCTTTGGGGTGTTAGTTTCGCCCTGAGATGAAATAGCTTGTGATAAGGAGTACTAGCTTTGTATGTAGTAAGTCATTTATCAGAAAATCGAGAACTTTTCAACACAGTTGCCCAGGCGGCTCCCACTGGGCCCAACTCCACCAGCGTTTTATCAACAGGAGGTTCTGCCTGTGTACAGGCCAAGTCTCGCGATTAGCTGGCCCTCAGTTCAAATCCAGAAAATGCTGGACAGTATGTTTATTGTTAATCAGATATTGACCTTTGTGCTATTGATGTTACAGGGGTCAGCTTAAAAATGTAGAGAATGTAGTTGTATCGCTGTGAACATCCTCTTCCTGCCTCAGGTTTTACTGTTACAGCTCATGATTTAAGGTTTAAAAATCCATTTTGAATGTGGAAATTTGGCCAGGATTGGCTCTACGGGGGAACGTGTGAGTGAAGCTGTCTGGCTGTTGAGAGTAATAGTGTGAGTGTGGTGTTTCACTTCCAGGTGTGCAGCTTCAGCAGGTGGTGTGTAAGAAGTGTTGACCATTCTGGTCGTCTTCAACCACTTCTGTGACAAGAGGATCAAGCCCAAAGAGAGGAAACGGCCCTGCAACACAGAACCCTGCCCTCCCACGTGAGTGTGTGTGTGTGTGTGATTTTCTGTAATGTATCGTTAAGACTGTAGACCAAACTAGAAAGTTGTCAGGGTGTTTGTTTCTCTGTGAGAAGATTTTCTATGTGAGAATCAGTCATTATATGAAACAATGTTTTGTAGGAAAGTCCCAGTAAAGCTTTGTTTTTAGATACTGTGGTTAGGTTTTAGCTGGTGTGTGGTGTTTTACATCAGAAGGGAAGTATCTGTTAAAGATAGCAAGACGTAATTGTGTTTCTCACTTGTACTCACATGCAGATAAAGAATGCCATCCTGTTTGTTTTTTTTTCCCAAAATATATTTTTGTATTCTTCTTCTTTTTATTCTTGTATCTGGGCGGCACGGTGGCGCCTCACAGTGAGAAGGTCCTGGGTTCGATCCCCGGGTTGGTCTTTCTGTGTGGAGCTTTCCTGCTCTGCTCGTGTTTGCGTGGGTTTCCGCCGGGGGCTCCAGTTTCCTCATGCAGTCTAAAAGCAAGCGCTATACTGTAGGTTCATTATGACTCTAAATTGGGCTGAGAGTGCGACAGGTGACAAGTTACTTTTTAGTCCTTGATATTTCTGGACCTCCACGGCAAAACCAGTCGCTTGTCACAAATTATCAAAATTGAGTTATTATGTTTTCATGAAAGGGCATAAATCAAGCTTCAAAACGATACCTATATGAATGAATGGGACGACATATGACTGAGATATCAATATTCAAAAGGAGTCGCCCTGTCACGCCAAGTGAGAAATCCAGAAACGGTTTCTTTTGAAGTTGACTATCGCCAGAAAGCACTTCCACAGACGCTAAGTGTCGCGCTACGCTTACATTTACGGTAGCCTACGCTGCATTCACGGCCACACGGATAGCCTACCTGAACTCGGGAGACGAAGACGGATTCCGGAGAAATATCTTCACGCTTAGTCAACCAGTGGATTTACCGTAGTATTGAAGTAGAGCGGTCAAAACACAAACTTTAACATTCTGCTGGAATTGAATTCCTCACCTCAAGAAAGTCACGTTTTTAGGATGGAAAGGGTAAGTTTTTCAGCCAAATTTATTCACAACAGTACAGTATAGACCTTCCACTGTTTCAAAACACTAAAAACTAAAAATCCAACATTTTACCCCACGCAACATAAACGCTCATTTTTCTCGGAAACCTCCGTTGCGACAAGCGACTGGTTTTGCCGTGGAGGATCACAGTTTTGGATAAATGTTCTGGGTCATTTTTCTAGTCCCGTCTTTATTTTGCTTATTTATGAAGCCAGGCTTTTATAAAACTGTCTCACCAAAATGACATGGTTCCTATGAGGACTAATAATCAGGTATAAACACAGTTGAGTTCACTGAAGTCTCAGTTTTCCAGTCAGACATATTTATGCCATTCCAGTACTGTCAATATTGTGTACTGGGAATCAGCACACAGGAATAAACATATATACAACAAGATAAGGCAACATTTACACTACTTACTTACTTTAAAAATACTAATTACAGACTTAAAAAATACTCATATGAGTACAGTTACCCCCAAAACAACCATTTCAGTAATGTGAGTAGTTGTAAGTTGTTAATCCACCCCTGCTAAATACCGGTGCTTTAATACCCGAGTTGTCTTCCTTGTTGTAGACTGAAATTCTGCTTCTCTGTGCGTTCCTCAGCTGGTGGGTGAGTGAGTGGTCGGAGTGCAGTAGGAGCTGCAGTGGGGGGGTCCGCACGCGAGAGGTCCTGTGTAAGAGGAGGATCGCAGCCGCGGATGAGAAGGTTCAGGACGATTCGAGCTGCCCCGCCCCGCGCCCCCCTCTCACCGAGCCCTGCAGTAACCACAGCTGCCCGCCCGAGTGGCACGCGCTAGACTGGTCTGAGGTACAGTAGCAGCTGGGGTTCCCACCTGGCTAAACCCAGTGTGGACATGTTTGGATTTGATAGGTTGTAATTGAATAAGATTTCATATTTGTCAAAGGCATTTTCTTTAAAATATCACAGGAGCAGCTTTAGCAGTATGGAAATTTTAAAAGTAGGGAAATATAAACTATGCAAAAATAGCAAATAATTCTCCTTTAACATACTGATTTAAGAAAATGTAATCAGATTTTCACAATAATCAGTAACAATTACCTATTTCTTATTCCATCCATTCATCCCTCCGTATCTCGTTCTGTCTTTCTCTCTCCAGTGCACTCCCAGCTGTGGTCCCGGCTACAGGCAGAGGGTGGTATTGTGCCGGAGTGGAGAAGGGAGTGACACTCTGGACGAGTCTCAGTGCCCAAAGCAGATTCGCCCCACCACCAGGATGCGCTGTAACCTCCAGCGCTGCCCACCCCCTCAGTGGTTCACCGGCCCCTGGAGTGAGGTAAAAATAAAAGAGGCAAACTCTCACATCCAAAATCACACAGACGTCTCCTGATCGTCATTAAGTGGAGCTGGTTTCAATTTTATTTGTTAGGGCAATTCAGCAACTTGCAAGACTGACTCTGTCATTTCACATGAGCATACAAGTGTGTTAGCGCAGTATCAGAAAATATGTGCCCTTCAGAAAGTTGCTCATTATTACACAAGGATGTTTACATACTGTGCATTGTGTCAGATTTTCACCACTATTACCACTGTTAATATAAAACACATCAGAGTTTAGTTTAACATCAGCCCTGTGTGTGTGTGTTCTCCAGTGCTCTGCTAAGTGTGGTGTGGGCCAGCAGAGGCGTTCAGTGCAGTGCGTAACCCACACAGGCCAGGTGTCCAACGAGTGCCCAGAACCGCATCGTCCAGCCTCCATGCAGCAGTGCAGTAGCATGTGTGACCTCAGCAGCCCTACCGACAATCCTGAAGGTGAGCAGTCGTGCATCACATTGAGTAACCCAGAAAACAACTTACAACTAGGTTTGCTTGGTGAGGCACCTGATGTCTGATCGCTCTTTTCATGTTGGATCGGTGGTATGGGCGTGTTGATCATCGACTCGATGTATCGATATACTGTGACACCCTTACTTGCAAAAGTAAAAAATGTAGCCCCTCTCCTGTTTTGATGCATGTCTGAATGATATTACTGTCATCCTAAATAGTAAAATGGCACGATACCTCTTTTTTATGTCCAATAAGATACCGATATTGTACATTTGGATATCTGTCGATACGATACAAATCCAATACAGTCTTTGAGTCTTTTTTAAACAGAAGATAATGCTTTAAATATGTCTGAATACATGACTGAGATGATTCTGTTCTGCTTAAGGACTTAAATCCTGTTTTCCTACCTCAACAATGTAATAATTACACAGCCATATGTATATGCTAAATGATTTATTATTAAAATAACATCTCAAACATGACTCCTTTAAACACAGTTGTGTCATTTAGTGACGCTCCCTAATCCTGCGGCGCTAAAAGCATCAGGAACACAGAGATTGTGAGTGAGAGCTGGTGTTGTTGAGGGAATGAAACAGTATAATGGTGTGATGTGCTTTTGGGCTTGTAGTGTGTTGTGTTGCTTGTTCTGCTCATTGTCATATCAATATGTAGGAATTAGTGTCAATGTTGAACAATAAACCAGCTTTACCGCAGTCACACTTCACATGAAGAAACAATTGCAGATCGGCTCCATAGATCGGCCCAATCCTTCAAGTAGCTCAAAGCACATGCTGTCAATAATGATTTGTTCAGTGCTCTTAAAAGTACATTAAAACTCCAAGGGTCATAAAGGTCCACTTCCCAAATTTCCACAGGCCCACAGGAATACGGTTAGTACAAGGAAGTCCTACCAAGTATAGCACTCTCATTACAAAATAAACACATTGGTCTGCTCTGATTTTTTAAATACACTTAGTCTGAAACGTCCAGTTTACAATTTAAACCTTTTCTTGATGTTGTACAATTTGAAACATTTTTACTCATTCTATATGAATGTGTGAACTAGTGAAAGTGAGTGATTATTTGTCATTGTGAACACACCACAGCACAGCACACAGTGCACCACAACCACATGTGACCTCTGCATTTAACCCATCCGTGAAGGAGCAGCGGGCAGCTAACAAGGACAGCGCCCGGGGAGCAGTGCTTGAGGATGGTACCTTGCTCATGAATACCTCAGTGGTAATCTTACCGGTCCTGGATTTGAACCCGCGACCTTCTGAGCACGGGGCGAACACCCTACCATTACGCCACCGCCACTTCCAACTAGCATGCTAATCCCAGTGATGACAAATGACTGGTTGGGATGGTGGTGGCAGACTACTGGGAGGACACTTGTCCACTTGTATAGACCAGTACATTGTGGGTTCAAATCCAGCTCTCTCCTACTGCCAGAATAACCCCCAAGTTACTCCAGGGAGGAGAAGTCACTGAATAATAGCATCTGCTGATTTTCATAAATGTGAATGTACTGCTAAACTGACTGATGATATCTGACCTGAGGTTAGTGGCATATTCATTGTAATTGCTGTGATTAGACCTGATAGAAGAAGAACGTTCTGGTGGAGGATCCAAGAAGATTCCAGTGAATCTAAAATGTGTGCACAAACCCGTAAAGATGATCATTAAACAAGGGCGCTGGAGTCTGTCTTTGGGTGCTGCTTCTCTAATCTCACGGTCTAATCTCTGCTCCAATCTCAAAATTTGTAGTCCTACAGATGCGGATCATACACGTTTTGTAATACTTATGCAGTTATGTTGAAGTTTCGTTTCTCTGTATGTTTTTCTATTGATTTCTTTCTCCTTTCTCTTTCTTACTTCACTTTAGAGTGCAAAGACGTTAACACAGTGGCATACTGCCCCCTGGTGGTCAGGTTCAAGTTCTGCAACCGCACATACTTCCGACAGATGTGCTGCAAGACCTGCCAAGGACACTGACCTCCTGTCCTCTCTTCCCTTATTATCCCTCCTTCTGTTCCTCAGCTCTCTTTCTCTATCTCACACACACATTTTTTCCTTGTCACATCTCTGACTGGGCCGACACCGCCCTAGCTTCACATTCCTGTGCTGAAAGCTGCTCGTCGCTGCCATAAACTGTAAGAAAGAGAAAGAGAGAAAGATAGACTGTTCTGCTGTCTTCCTCTCTCCCAGGCCGGCTGCTCTTCCACGGTTGCTGTGAAATTCGGGTGGTCAGAGCACCGTATGTCCCTTTTTGGCTCTCCCAAGGCATAAGACGGTCTCACAGAGAAAGAAAAGGACCACAGCACCGCCCAGTTCTGTTCTTTCCCTGTTCCACCACTCTTTTGTGAACAATTTTCAGCTCAACAAATCCTTCAGTACGCACACTTTATCTGCTTTTTAGCTTGAAAGCCCTGATTTGACTCCTGGAGCAAACAACAAACAAGCATCTTGAGAGTTGAGTAGGGGACAAGCAGGAAAAACAAAAAAATGTGCTTTGAGGGGGCAGGACTGTGACTGAGAACCACTGAGATGAATGAGATGGGTTGGCGATCAAATATGCTGTCCTGTCTGTTTTATTGTCGTCTTCGTCTCTGTCACTTGTTTACCTTAAAGGTGCCATAGGTAGAGCTCTTCATCCTTCAACTACAGCTGTGAACTGCAAAGCCTGAACAGTGGCCTCATTCACCAATATTTTCTTAACTATATTCATTTATTATCTGAACCGCTTAATCCCTGACGCGGTCACGGGGGCCGGAGACTGTCCCGGGACTACGGGTGTGAGACGAAGACCTACCCTGAGCGGGCTGCGACACACCACAGGGCACATACAAACACACTAACATTCGCACCTAAGGGGCAAATTTTGATTAACCACTGAACCTTAACACGCTAACATGTGGACAGCACACAAACTCTACACAGAAACACCTCACGGCCGACCCGGGGATCAAACTCAGGACTTTCTTGCTGTGAGGCAACAGCCCTAACCACCGCACTGCCCATTTCCCAGTTTTTTTCTTAAATTTGTTCATAAGAGAGTGAAGACATTTGAATAGTATAATCATGTACAGCTGTAAAATTTAAGAAACCCCAATTACAAAATGTTTTGCACAGATGCATGCCATAAAATTTGCGCAACAGTGCTCTTTGGCAGTTGTAAATTCTGTTCTGACCCAAGAGTAAATCTTGAATAAGAAAACATTAGTAAATGTCAGAATCGTCATGAAAACTGCTTAAGTAGGTTCATTCATTCATTATCCAAACCGCATAATCCCAACCAGGAGCAAATCGGAGCCCCCTGCGGAAACACGGGGCGAGCCCTACGACCCACCCCGGCGATCGAACCCAGGACCTTCTCACTGTGCGGCAGCAGCGCTAACCACTGCCCCACCGTGCTGCTGCCTTAAGTAGGTTTTAAGAATGTATTTCTTCTTAAGAAAGGTGAATGGGGCTCATTTAGATGGTTGTTAAGCAAGTACTGCTGAAAGTCTGAAGTGAAATAACGTCGTTTTTAAACAAACTTGGGATTATTTTCTGCCATTAAAAAGTCAGTAACATCTACACATGGCACCTTTAAAGATGGTGGTATCGAACACATTTCGTGATTCTAACATTTAAACACCTTGCTGTCTGTGATAAATTCTCCTCTCGTCCTGTCAAAAACTGACAAGGGAAAAGTATTTAATTTCTTTTTTTTCTGTCAAGGGTGATTGCTTGACAGCTTTGGAGATACTGCAGATCTTTCAGTGTGATAAGCTTCATATGAGGGTTTTGTGATGGTTTAAGTTTCTTGTACTGTGCAACCTCCTCCGGACTGTTGTGTGCTACTAGTGGGCTTGACATTTGCCGTGATCTTGCCTTTTCTACCGGTGCTTGTGATACAAATGGGATTCATTATAAACTTGGGTGAGATGTGGTGAAACTTTGTATATGTTTTTAGAAACCTTGGTCCTAATGGATTCTTAATGCCAGTTTCCTCTAACTAATGCTAATTTAAATTGGGAATTGCATGCTCTTTTGACGCTGGATGTTGGCAGAAATTAGATTTAGTAACCCATGTAAAATAGGGAAATTACATTTGAGCTGCCTTTTGTGGTTACGTATAGCTGTATCATCTGTCCCTAATTCACAATTTGGTGATATTGACATATTTCCTGCTATTACAACTTCTGAAACTGACCATTTAATATGACAGCATAGGAACTGACTACACATAACGTAACTTTCAGCTTTCAGAGCATTTATTGCCCATTTAAAATTAAATGAGCTAATCTACCCAAGAATGCTGAAGTGGTCAGTCTCAGCGGAAATCCAACAAGGACCAGCTGTTCTCCTTTGAGTGTCCCTGAACTGTTACTCCTTTATTGCGGCGCATTTTGCTGAAAGACTTGAATTATCTGCGTCTAGCACAGAAGTGAGTTCCTGTTATCTCACCTGGTTCAGTCCAATGACGTTGAGCTCATATAGGAAGTTCTTCAATGAATATACTCTGCAGTAAATTGTATAAACAAGATGGTGATCTTATAGTAGAGAGTCAGATAGGTGGAGGATGCCATCTCACTGTCATATGTACAAATGGGTATTGATTTCTCATGAATTGAGATCAACTTGACTGCAAAATACAGCTAGTTTGCCAGGGGGTCTGACTTTTCAGAGAATGATTTCAGTAAAGTCTGATTTTCCCAGTAATGATTGAAGTATTTTAATTATGTAGCTGTGTACAGCTGTTCTCTATGTACTTTTGGGAAAATGTATTGTGGGGTGTAACTTTCCCATGTCCTTCTGCAGATTGTTAATCCCAGGTCACTGAATCTTTGCTATGTACCTGTTATGTTGGACCTGAGGGACTGATTTTGCTTTTTGGCAAAGTTTCTGTGGTCAGTCATTGGTGCTTTGGAATGGTGCTATTTGTTCTTTTTTTCATAATCTCAAAATTAGTATTTTTATTTTTAGCAAACCTTGCTCGAGGTGTGAAGTAATATGAGAGCTAAATGTAATCGGTTGAATATTTGAGCATTTCATGTCGGGAAAACAGACATACTCATGTATTGATAGATTAAAAAAACACGAAAATGTTATTTTTGTGAGCTTTTGTTTTAAAAACGGTTTTGTTCTACTTAACACTTGAAGTGTGTTGATTTCTCTTGGTAGCCAGAATTGTTTATGTTTAACAGATTTTTTTGTGGTTGTTTTCAAAAGCAATTGATATATAATTTGCATATGATGGAGTATATGTTCCTGAATTTTATTTAGGCCAACTAACATTGAAATGATACGACAAATAAAAAATTGGTGCATTGTGACCTGAAGAAAGTGAGTCTGCTTTGCGTTTTCCTCTCTTTTTTCCACATTTAACCCAAGTAGTATTAATGCATTTATTTGTCAAATTTGTGTTTCCATGTGCATGAATCATCAGTATTTGCTAGCTTGTTGCTTTAGAACCATTTTATCGGGAACTTTGTAGTCTTAAATTTAGCAACTGGAGATGTGCCAGTTGTGAACAAGATTAAGATAATCAGATTTTCATATTTGTGCTATTATTTGTGTACTCTGGTCAAATATAGGATGACCAGTCGTCCTCTTTTCCTCGGACATGTCCTCTTTTTAAGACCTAAAAAATCTGTCCGGCCGGGATCCTAAAATCAGGATTTCATTCTACCTCAGCCTCAAACATTCCTTACATTGCGTTGAGTTTTCCAAAATAGTTACTTCCCTCCCCCTACTCATGTCCAGTTGATTTTCATTATTGACTTCCTGCAGAAATCAAGTAAGTAACTGTCCTTTGTTTAAATACAGTTTTTCAAGAATTAAAGTAGTCAAATATTGGCTTTTTAAGTATTCAAAAGCAGTGTTGGGCACGTTACTGAGTTAGTAACTGAGTTACAGCATTATAAAAGTAACTAGTTACCAGAGAAAGTAAGTAAATTTGTATTTCACATATACACCCCTGCCTGTTATCGCGGTGAGGGGAACAATAATGTCTGTTCTTCCAGTTTAAAAATGCTACGTTTAAATTCACTAGCCTAGCCATTGCTCCATGTCTCTTGGTCGGTTATGTGTGTGCATTCGTGTGTGAACGCCCGCCCAACTCTGCCTCTGATTGGCTTACCATGAAATTTTACTCTTTTTTAGCCAATCATCACTTGTTGATTGTTTCGCCCCTCCCCCCTAAAAAAAACAGATTAAAAACTTGAGAGCCTGGTCAGAACAGTGTTGTAACGATAGCAAAAGTAATTAAATAGATTACCTGTTACTGAAAAATAACGCCGTGTGTAACACTGTTATTCCCATCATGTTCAATCATCATAACAGCTCCATAAGTTTGTTTGTTTGTTTGTTTGCACTGGAAATAACCTGGAGCCACGTCGTCTCGTCTCTCTATGTATCTGTACAGTATATAGCAGAGATGACAATAAAGTTGACTTTGACTTTGACTTTGACTTTTTGACTTTGAACTGAGTGAAGGAAACATGATTTGTTTTAATGACTAAGAAAAAGCACATATGCAAGAACTCGCAAAAAACAGATTATTTCATTTTATCATAAAAATCTCAAAACTCATAAGTATGCTGGTGGGCAGTCTTTAGTTTGCTCTTCTACTGAATCAGCATCTCTGCAGCCTAAATGACTGAGCAGATATGCAGCAAACACTTTGAGTTTGACTAATGTGTGCAGGAGGACTATTGTGATTGGTTGTTCTCATATGATCAGCATAATATGGGCAGTAGCTTTATAGAATAGATTCCACCATTGACTTCAAGGATCACGGTAATCAGTAAAGAGAGCTTTCATATAAAAGTAGCACTTTCCACCTTCTTGTTCACTTGGTATTTGGGTATTTGCTTAAAATCGTATATTTCTAATGTGACTAAAATGCAAAACTACAGAAGCTGCCATTAGAGCTTGCAGCACTCATTGACACGGTAACATTCCATTCAAAGGGTGATAGCTCACAACATCCAAACAACACTAAAATACTGTTTTAACACAATAGGCACTTTTTTGTCAACATTTGCATGTTCCAGATGAATTCTCTTCATATCTTCTCTACAGGAAGTGTCATTCTGTTTGGATCTGACACCAACTGCTGAGAGTACACATTGCTTTTCGGGTGGAGCTGTGTGGTTAACTTCCGGTGGACAGGTTAACGGTTTTACACCCTGACTGTAGTGATGCTCCTCTGTTAAAAACGCTAGCTGATAAGAGAGGCTGCTTCTAATTCCGTCTGACAGGACATCCCTCCCTTCCTCTTTCAGTATTGTAGACCTTTCAAATGTGAGATAGTTTGGTTTTTCATTTCCCGAGACTTGAGTGCTGAAATAGCAGGTGTATGTGAGAGATGTAGTTTGTTAACCTGAGTATCATCTCTGAATCTGAATGTTAGCATATGCCATGGAACACAGCCGTCTTACTACATTCACGTCAACAAGACCCTGAGTTCTCACACTCATTTTTTTCTTCTTTTTTGCCTGCGTGTGAGAGCGAGAGGTTGTAGTTCTTTTCTGATGTGTGGTCTGTGGGAGTTTGAGGAAGTATGCATGCTAAGTGCTAGCCTCAGTCCAACACACTTCACTAAAGCCGTCACAGTTTTAAAGGGTCGGTTCATGATGCAGATGTGCTAACAGGGACCCTGCTGGACTTTTTCTCATATACACACACACACACACAAAATACAACACAACACACTGTCTGGCTATAAGGAGGACCATAGGGAGTAAGAGGAGGACATCCTGAAGAGGACATCATCAGTCCTGACACAATGGTAAGGACTTTAAGCACTTTCAAACTGTCAAATTTCCTTTATTGTTATGTAAAGCTTTAATGTCAATTAATCCACAATGAACACCGGCTTTGCTTAAATGTCACTGTTACTCTAGAGTGTGGTGGTGAAATTAGCATTTCTGAAAGCAGCTGAACGCTGCAGTTTTTATGTTGAACGCATGTGCTGCTGCAGTCTAGTAGTTAAGGCGATCTAAGGTTAGCTTTGTTTGAGATTATTGTAAGTTCAGCACAGGTAAAAGAAACTTAAACAGAAGCAGCTGGTGTCATAGTGGTTAGGACGTTTGCTCTGTGATTGGAATATCGCCCGTTCGAATCCTGTACCCGTAAAGGTACTCATGAGCAAGGTACCGTCCCCAAGCACTGCTCCCTGGGCGCTGCCAGTGTCATCTGCCCACTGCTCCGTCATGAATGGGTGAAATGCAGAGGTCACATTTCATTGTGGTGCACTGCGTGCTGTGCTGTGCTGTGGTGCGTTCACAAGAACAAATAATCACTCACTTTCAAATGGCTCTTCGCTTCAGGAGGCAATAGAGCAGAATAGAGAAGCTGGATGGAGTAGGTGGGGAGCTTATGATTACAATTCCTTAAATGGAAGATGTGCAATATTTCTTTCCTGTTTTTAGTTGGGTACAGGAAGTTATTAAGATGAAGAACTGTTTATTCAGGACATATATCAGCCCCAAGAGGTTGTTAGTGGGGTATGTTGAAGAGGCATGCATCAGTTTCCCATCATTGTAGGGTGATTAGTCAACGGAAGGGTTTTGTAAAGGAAATATTCAAATTCATGTACTTCTCTCTCTTCGTCGATTAGGGAGTATTTTTGTATTTGAAAGAGAATGTTCAACTCAGTCAAAGGGGGCTGATCAAAACAGAGCTAATCAGCTGGTCAGGTGAAGATCCAGTGTTTTCAGCCATAGGATTTGACAATTGGACACATTACCAAAAAATGAATTTCTCCTGTTGACATTCGATTTCATTTCTAAAACATACATACATCAACTTTAAATATTCAGTAACGAACGACCAAATTTGGACAAGTTCTATGCAGGATTTGGACTTGTTTTTTCAGGTACTGCTCTATGTTAGCTGTCAGCTAACATAGAGCAGTACCTGAAAAAACAAGTCCAAATCCTTGAGTATTAGAGTATGAGTATTACTAGGTATTAGAAAGAGAAAGGGACAGATCAAAACAGGTGATTCACTGATCAGGTGAAGACCTCATGTTTTAGATCTCAGGATTTGGGGTGCTAGTTAAAGGTTGGGTCTGGCCCGTACTCTGACCTGCTTGTGTGTGGGTTGGGGAAGTGTTTGCATGATCTAAGGGAAGGGAGAGGTGAGGTGTGGTCTGAAGAGGATGTCAGCAGGTTTGCGTTTGCAGGGCCCAAAGCTTCAAGAGGGATTTTCGCAACAGTGCCCCGCTAACATGCATGGGGGAAGTTGAAATATGTGTCAGAGGGGCCTGCGGTTTTCATCTCAACACTTCCTTACCACATCTGTGTTTCTGGGGCTCTGTTCCTGCGCAATGTTAACAGAAAGGACAAGCAAGCTTGGTTTGTGGCAGCCGAGCTTACGTCCAATACACTGCTGGTACAGTCAGGAAGATAGTGATGCTAATTTAATGTTATGTTTCAAAAACAACCTGGGTGGTCCTTCCTTGCAGTGTATTAGGTGGAAGTACATATTATATCTACATGCTTGAAAAATCTGGATCTGAATCTAGCTTTGAGAACCAGACTTTGATCTGTATTTCTTTATTGCGTATTTATAGCATATTTGCTAAATGTTTGAACTAGACACACGAACAAGAAATATTTCGGGTAAAAAGTCATTCAAACCATTATGATGAGATATTTTCATTTACATTAAACGCATTGAACTAATAAAACAAACATTCATTCACAAACCTCAGACATAAGCAATTTTCTTTCCCCAAATATGAGCATGCAGCTCTTTGAAATGACTCTATTCTGAGCCATGACGTAAGCATTTTTTTCTCATCATGTGACAGTGACCACTAATTTTCTCATTGAAAAGTCAACACTTACATTATTTTCAACACTGCACACATGAATGACTTGGGTAAATGAATGGTAAATGGATAAAGAAAAGATTTACGGGGTGTGAGTGTGTTGGTGTGCGAACAAGTGCATTTTGATGAGCATCAGCATGTGATCTCTGCTCTGTAGGCCTTATTTTAGCACATATGAAATCATATTTTTATGTATCTTCTTCTTCCGAATGATGTGTGAGTGTGGTCATCAGGGCAAATATATAACTGAAAGATCATCTGGCTTTACATGTTGTTTATATTAAAGTTACATTATTTTGTATTATTGTAGGTCTGAGTTTATAGTTAGTAAATGGTTTGTGGCAAACCCTGAAATAGTTTTTTTACTGTATTCATTAATTGAGTGATTATTTGTCATTGTGAGCACCACAGCACACAGTGCACCACATCTAAATATGACTTCTGCATCTGTGAAGGACTGTTAGTCTAACTAACTGACTAACAGTCACTGCTCCCTGGGCACTAATGGTCACTGCATCTGTGAAGGAGCAGTTGTCCGTTAGTGACCAGGCAGCAGTGCTTGGGGATGGTACCTTCCTCATGAGTACCTCACTGGTACCTTTACTGGTCCGGGACTTGAACCGCTGAGCCGCCGACCCTCGGTTACACTACCACCTGCCCCAATTGCTGTATGTCATGTGCTTAGGAACTTGTGTCACAATGGTACCTTTCAATTTGAGTCATTTGATTTCATTTGACAAATCAGTCCATTAAAGCCTGCTTTTTTAGGTTCATTAACCAAGAAGCTGAAATGCTTTTCTTTTCTGTTGTTAATCTCATCCATTTCTAAAATGTCATTTCTAAAAATGTGCTTCTAAGGAATATATCAGATGTTCACCATATTGCTGTAAAACACAGAGATACATGAAAATGATGTCAGACTAATTTCTGGTCTGTTGTGAGCACACACCCACAGACACACGCACACACACACGCATGCATCTCTCAGTTCAGTATTTTGTCTGCCTTCTTCTCTTTACACCCCCACCAGCAGTAAACTGCGGCTGAAAATACATCGGCCCGTTAAAAGAGGAAGCAGAGACTTTGTCCACCTCTAAGTGTCCATTGCATCCTCCAACAGGCCGTTTTGTAATTCTCTTCTTAGATTTAGCAACACAAAGTCAGTTTGTCTTCCCATGAGCACACTTTCCCCTCACAAAGGAATTTGTACTACACTATGGTGGACAAGTTATCACTTTTACCAGCACTTTTATTTAAATAATCACTCACTCACTTTAACTTGAGAGTGGACGTTTTCCTGTAAAGGAAAGATGATATACTAAGATAATCATATTAGTGGAACAAAAGTCAAAGTCAAAGTAAATTTTATTGTCATCTCTGCTATATACTGTACAAATATACAGAGAGACGACACGACGTGGCTCCAGTTTACACAGTGTAACAAGAAACAGGGAACAAAGAACAAATAGGGCACATAGAATAAACAATATATATGGTACTGTGCAAAAGTTTTAGGCAGGTGTGAAAAAATGCTTTAAACAAAGAATGCTTTCAGAAATATAAATAATGATTGTTTATTTTGATCGATTTACAAAATGCAAAGTGAGCAAACAAAAGAAAAATCTAAATCAAATCAATATTTGGTGTTACTACCTTTTGCCTTCAAACCAGCATCAATTCTTATAGGTACACTTGCACAAAGTCAGGGATTTTGTAGGATTATAGTCAGGTGTATGATCAACCAATTATACCACACAGGCGCTAATGATCATCAATGTCACACGTAGGTTGAAACACAGTCATTAACTGAAACAGAAACAGCTGTGTAGGAGGCTTAAACCTGGGTGAGGAACAGTCAAACTCTGCTACCAAGGTGAGGTTGTGGAAGACAGTTTCATGTCATGGCAAGATTGAGCACAGCAACAAGACACAAGGTAGTTCTACTGCATCAGCAAGGTCTCTCCCAGACAAGGATTTCAAAGCAGACTGGGGTTTCAAGATGTGCTGTTCAAGCTCTCACCTGCCTAAAACCTTTGCACAGTACTGTAAATAGAATACAAAATATACATTTTAAACTAGAAATGGAGTATTAAATATAAAATATAAGAATATAAGAAAAATATATAATATAAGAAAAATAGAAGTAGAAAGAGAGACAATTTAGATGCAGTATTAACCTACAAAAGTGGAAATTGACTTTTACACTGAATGTGCATGAGGTTAGTAACGGTTTCAATATGAAAAATTCTACATCCAGTCTATTAATAAAACAGTATCTCTTAAAAGAGTTTGACCAACATTTAAGTTTGTGCAGATATTATAATAGCAGTGGAGAACTAGAGTCTGTGCAGTACTTTCTATAATTTGTGCAGATACAGTTAGTTAGAAGGTGACCAGTGATATATACATTCAATGTTCAGTGGTTGTGCAAATAACTAACTAACCTAAAACTAAATAAAGCACGTAATGCAATTATTAAAATATACTAATGGGATCTCATTACTAGCCACTGACTGCTGTTATGAGAACCGAGTTATCGGGAGGATCATTCTCTTCTTGATCTCTCCCTGCATCTTTAAACCATTTCCTTGAATCATTTACATATTGTGGAACCTCAAAACGGTGTGTGAATTAAAGGCTTTTCTCTAGCAAAAACTTACTTAAGAGTCAAGTAATGTTAATGAAAGCAGATGCAGACAGAAAGAGCTCTTTTATCTGTATTTAAGACTTAATGGCAGGGTCGTGATAAAAACTTCAAGCCACAGCATCATCTAAGGTTCACTGTTCAAGTTGGTCCTTGAATCTCTCTGTAACTTTTACCAACTTTCTGAAGAGTTTTCCAAAGGGTCTGAGCTTGCTGTTTGGGATGTCCCCTAGCCTTTCTCTTCTACTCTTGCCTTTTGGTAAGTTGAAGGATTTCTCTGCAGGGCAGCAAGTACCACTGGCAGAGTCAGAATGTCAAGCAGAGCGGCGTGGACGACATGGTCCTCCTCTCCAAGATCACAGAGGACGCCATTGTGGAGAACCTGAAGAAGAGATACATGGACGACTACATCTTTGTATCCTTTTCATCCCAACAATTTGAAAGTCATGATAAATCTAACAAGTCTATCCCATTTATATCTAGATGTGTCTAGGTATAGATTCTCAAAAACATTAACATCTTCCCCAAACTGATGGCCTCGGTGGCTTAACACATTTTGCCAGCCACATTAGCATTTCTGGTTGAATTCCACTTCCTGTTTAGTCAACGAGTTGTTAGACTAATCTTAAACATTAGAGAACAAGCTAAAAAAAGTCATGCTACTTTGATATCGGGGATGATTTATGATTTGAAGTGTGAAAATTCAACCATGGCTCATGGGCATTAGGTGATAGCAGTTTGTGGTTTCGTTGCAGATATATAGAACTGATACAACAGCAGACCTTTTAGATCAAGACATCTACTAAAATGGATCAAGACATTTTCAGAACTCAAACAGCCAAGATTAGGACTTAAATTGGTAAACATTTAATATACATATGGATTTTAAGTATTTTAATTATTGTTTTATGCTATCTGTGAACTTAAACGTAGTGATGACTTTGCTCTATATCACACATCCATCTCATTTAAATGCAATGACTTCTACTGTGAGGTGTTTGCTGACTGTGAAAATGTTATTTCATTGTCTCATGTGTTATATTTTGTGTGATTTAGCTTGTGCTTTCACGAGCACACACACACACACCACAACGTATGTGTGTCCTTCCTCTTTCTTTACCCACGACATGGCCCAACATCCAACACTTAGCAACACACTTCCTTCTTTCTTCCTTATTGAGAAAGAAGCTACAGATAGAACACAGTCAGTAAGGCATTCCCAAAGATTCAGGTTTAGTAAAACAGTTAAAATGTATTCTCAATGGCACATGTGGCACTAAGTTTAGCTAATGTAATAAATGAAACACAAACAACTAAAACAAAACTAACTTCCTCTGACTGAACAAAACCAAATCAAATTCCATTTAACTGAAGAGAACCCTTAACTGTAACATGTAGACCTATATAGGGTCTGTCTTGATATCAGTGAATCCATTCAAGCAGATGCCATATTTCACAGACCGGGAGATTGAGCTGTACCAAGGAGCTGTAAGTTTGCCTTTTCACTGACTGCATTACAAAATTATCTTATTTCTAATAGATTAACTAAATAAACTAAATCACATGTTTTCAATGAGACTTTAGTTCACACTAGTTCACTCTGCGGATTGATCTTCTAGACCTCATGATTGGATCTGAGGGTTTGACATCTGGGCATATCAAGCAAATCCATTTATTAAAGAGTCTGCCATTAAAGTCCCGTTTTTTACTACCCAAATTAAAGAGCAATGAAACCCCCACAAATGAAGCACTCCAACATTGCACTTTTACACAGATTATGTCTGAAACACTGAAACTGTCAGACATGCTAATGGTACGCATCTAAAATTGTATGACGCTTATCTGTTGGGATGTTTTCAATAGCAGCAATTGTGTCTTGAATGTGTAAGTGAGGCACACACTTATTGGGCCTCATTCATCAACCGTTCTTAAGAAGAATCGTTCTTAAAACCCACTTATGCAGTTGTCACAAATCTTGCTTATTAACGACTTGTTCCTAGGTGAGAAGAGAATCTACAACTGCTGAAGAGCAACCTCTCACCTTTGTTTTGCATGGATGTTTGTCTTTAATTCTACATTTCACCATTATTATATTATGCTATGTAATTGTCTTAACTTTCTCATTAACAACGTTATGAAATGAGCTATAAAATATTGGTGAATAAGGCCCATTGTTTTAATCATAGACAAGATGTGTGTTGCTTCTCAAAAAGACTTTGGAGAGGTTCATCATATCTGACCACAGAGATTACTCATGAATGTAGACTATTTTACTTTTTCAGTTTTTTAAATCCAATCGGCTATGTCTCATTTCAATCTGACATACTAAAAACTGCGGTGTGACCCTAGCAGTGGATGAGGGATCAGTACTGAATCTTTCCTGTGTTTCTCCCTTTTTATCCTCCTTGTGCATCTCCTTCACTTTCTGCTCTCATTGCAGGCCCAGTATGAGAATCCTCCACACATCTACGCCTTAACAGACAACATGTACCGAAACATGATGATTGATAGCGAGAATCAGTGTGTCATTATCAGGTGACTTCTGTTATTTCATACATTGATGTCTCTCTGACCTTAGACCAGTTGTTATTCTGACGCCGTAATACCCAGCATGCTCTTATTCCTCATTCCCACCATCATCGTTCAGCTGTGGTGCTGATGCTAAGCCATGGAGCCAGCTTATTTTAAAAAATGCCACCATTTTGAAGCTTTGATAGTTACATAAATGCATATTATAGGAGAGTTTAGGAACTGATGTCAAAAGAAATGCAGCATTTACAGTTAATATCAGCTTTTCTTTAACATTATACTGCTGGCTTTTATTTCAAGATTGATTATTATTGATAATTTCAAAAATGATTACCACTGTTAAATAGCAGTCCTCACCAGCTGTACAATTTTATGTTGCAATATTACAAGTTATTATCAATGAGCTGATTCTGCATGAATTATTGTAGTGTAAACAGATGCAGTGATTAGAGCTGGGATTTCTAAAGCAGGATTTCTTCCTAAGCTGTATATATTAGGACAAAAGTTGTCTTATAAATCCCATAGAATGTTCTTCTCGTTGGACAGTCACAACCATTAAATAATTCAATTAAAACCAGGCACTAAAGATTAAAGTCAAGTTCTGCTATGTACTGTACAGGTATACAGAGAGACGAGACGACGTGGCTCCAGTTGTAACAGTATAAAGATCAAATAAGGCACATAGAATAAGCAACAAATAAAGATAATATAAAATATATACTTTAAACTAGAAGTACAATTCAGCCTACAGTTATGATCCTGGAGTTGTCTTTGTCCACTCAGTGTGCGTAAGATCTGTGACAGTTAAAATATGAAAATTCTACACAGACAATCTGTTAAATAATAACAGTATCTTTTATAACGTCTGAGCTAATATATAGAGTAAGATCTTTTATAAAGTGTGACACTATAAAGCTAACATACAGAGTCTGCTCTTTTATAAAGTCTGAGCTAGCTATAAGGAAAGTATTGTACCATAAGTCATATGAGAAACAGAATCAGTGACATGTAAGAGCCATGTTTGTGCAAATATTGTAACAGCAGTCAAGAGAAGAGAACTACAATTACAATAATTGAAAACAATCTTTGTGCATAGTAGAGTCACAATTTGTCACTGTGCTGTGGACTAGCTTTAGTCTTGTGATGGTGGAAACAGGGTATTTCTAAGATCTCCTGTCTTGATTAGTGAAGACTGACTGACTTCATACTACACTTTTAGATCACATCATCCACTCAGCTGTGTTTTTTTCTTTGTTTCTCAGAAGTGATGAGGAACTAGAGTTAGCATCATTTCCTGCCTGATTAGCAGAACTTGTCTTTACATCTCTGTAGCCCCAGTCCCCTGGATATACAGTAATGGGTCAGTCGTGTTCTACAGCGTTTAGGATGGCTGATGTGTGGCTGGCATGTCATCATTTTGGGTACCTAGGTTTCCACTTCGACCTTTAAGAGATCCTGCTGAATATGTGTCACGTTAAATGCGTGTGAGAGAGAGAGAGACAAACAAAGGACTGTGTACTTGTGTGCACATAAATTCACATAAGAAAATAGTCATAATACACTTACTGTAAATGTATGACATGAGTGTGTGTGTGTGTGTGTGTGTGTTTGTAGTGGAGAGAGTGGCGCAGGGAAGACAGTAGCTGCTAAATACATCATGGGTTACATCTCCAAAGTGTCCGGTGGTGGAGGCAAAGTTCAGGTACCCGCTACATAAAAACCTCTCACTTCAGAGAACAGTTATGATTTTTTAATTATCTAAACAGGAAGGGGGGATTTACCCTCAGCTCTGTGCAGATGTTGGTTCTGTTTTTGTATCTGGGTGAGTTAAAGCTACGAAACTAGGTGAGTTTACACCAGTAGACTGTGTTCCATTTAACGTCATGACAGACAAGAGGCCAAAGACTAGATAAGTCTCTGTTCCTTCCACACCTTTTTTTAAAGGCTCTCGTTCCAAACTCTTGCCCAGTCTGTAGACGAGAAGTTAAAATTGAACTGTGGGTCATTGTGAGGTCACTGGCTTCCTGCTGCCAGTACTGACCTATTTGACAACAAAATAGCAGTACAACACATATTTCACGATGTGTTGGAAGTGTGAATATCAAAGTCAAGTAAACTTTATTGTCATCTCAGCTACATACAGGCATACTGAGAGTGCCATGTGGACTGGGAAAAAATAGCCTGGTCCTGCTGGTCTGAGTGGAAAACAGCTCAGATCTCAGCCAGTCACTAGTCTGGACCATAAATTCCCATTTATTTGTGAGCACCTGAACCTGTGGAAGGTGGGTTTTGGTGCACAGTTGTTTTAGCAAAACCAGTGTCTTTGTTTGAATGTTTAATCTGGACTGTTGACCAACAGCTTAAACAGCAAAAACTGGCAAATGACCATCTATTGTTTTTCACAGAAGCATTATTATATCAGTGTGACATCATCTACTCATCATCGTGTAAACAGAAATAAAGTGAGATTATTTGGGCCGGGAAATAATCAAGGCATTAGGTCACGGGATCAATCTGGACACCGCGTTAATGCGTTATTTTCATACGTGGCAAAGTACTTAAGTGAAAGTACAGATACCACTAGTTAAATGTCACTCTAATACAAGTGAAAGTCATTTAGTCAATTTTAACTAAAGCTAAATTACTGAAGTACTTGTTTTAAAAAATATAAGTATTGAAAGTACATCTTCTTTCACCGCATTGTTGCATTATTGCCAGAACCGTCCCAACTTGGTGTTATAGTTATAGTCTACAGGCGTGGCATAACCCTTTTGATTGCTGATAGACTGTCACATGTGAAAAAACAATCACATAAAAAAGGAGGAATAACATCCACTTTATCCACAGATTTGAACGTTACTCGTTATCAACGGGAACCTTGATAGAAATGTAGTGAAGTAAAAAGTACAGTATTTGTCTTTAAAATGTAGTAAAGTTGAAGTCATAAGTTTCCAAAAGAAATACCACTCAAGTGAAGTACAGATACTCAAAAACTCTACTTAAGTACACTACTCAAGTAAACGTGCTTCGGGACTGTCCACCTCAGTTTATTTTTAACGCAAATTAATCATGTAACCAAGTTTATCCCGCACTTTTGCCAGTATCTTCAAGGCAAATGTTACTGTGATCTTATAATCTGTTACCCCTGCTTATAAACATTTATTATGGAGAAAGAGATAGTTGTGGCACCACGGCCATGCCCTTTGCCCTCCCCCTACTCACTTCCACTTGGTTTAGTGATTATTTGTTTATGCAGTATGGCTATAAAGAAAAACGAATGGAAGTGAGTAGGGGGAGGGTGACGTAACTAGTTTAGGAGAGCAACGGGAAACGCAACACAAATCCAATCTAAGAATTGACTGAGTTATAAGGAAGTCCCGGACGATTTTAGAATCCCGGTCACACACATTTTTTAGGTTTTAAAAAAGAACAAGTCTGGGTAAAAGCGGATGTCTGGTCATCCTAGATGCTGATCTGTTGTTAAAATACTAAATCTGTTGCGAGATCACAGGAAAAATAAGTTGTAATGAAAACACGAAAAACGTAGAAAACTAGCTTCTGATCCTGAGAAAACGACTGTCGTTATCATAAGATCAGAAAAGAAATATATGTTGATGCAAGTCCACTATCTACTTCTTATTAGGGGTGTAAATCTTCAGTTTCAAGATGCAACACTATATTGATTATTGTTGATATCAATAATCAAGTCTGTTATGATACGATTTCAAATCAATTCAGGAACCAGTAGTTGATATGAGACAATATCTCATGCTTATTTAATAAAATCAATTCCTTTTATATCAAATCACAAACAGCAAGTAAACTGATATTGGACATTTTTATTCCTGAGCTATAGCCCACAGTAGTGTTCTGGTGCCGTGTCTGCTCTTGCTTGATTAGGGACGTCACAATATATACGATGTCAATACTTTTACTAATGCTGTGAGCTGGTTGATCATCGAATCAGCATATCATCGTAGACTCCACACCTCTATTCCACATCTCTTCTGTACCAGATAAAACTTTAGATATAGACCGATTATTGGCTGGGTCGATATTTGGGGCCTGATATCTGTTTAATTAACAGATATCCAGTTATCGATATCTATATTTAATTTTGACCATTGCGGATGTTAAGTAATTAAAGGTGTGCTCCTCTCTGTGCCGTTTGCTCTCAACTCGCTGCTTCATTTCAAAGTCAAAGTCAAAGTCAACTTTATTGTCATCTCTGCTATATACTTAATATACTTACTCTGCTATATATTTAATGTCCCATCCACAACAGTCTCTGATTGGCTATATTTCACATAAGAAGTAGCTAATCAACGCTGAAGTCTTTTTGTCACTCACACCACACTCGCTCACAAGCACAGTGTGAAACTCCAGGAAGGAGGAGAGGAGAGAGGAGAGTTTCAGCTGGGCTTGATGTTTGTAAAACCGAGATGCTTTTTTCCAAATGTCGGTTATCGACGCTGTTAACTAGCAGTAATCGGTATCGATATCGGCCCTGAAAAATCAATATCGGTCGACCTCTAGCACATACTGCATTGACCAACGTCTCCTCAAAGCACAAGCAGCCTGTACAGCAGACGTTACTTTGCAACTGTTCTTTAATGTGGTTGTCTGCTAAGTTCATTAAGGATGTTATGGGCAAAGACAAATTAAAAACCAAGCTGGTGTGTCTGACCACACGTTAGAATGCATTTCTAATCCCACACCATTTCTATTACCAAACATTTATTTGTTAAATCTTGGTATAAAAACCTTGCTGTGTTTAATGCCGTCATTTCAAATTGATTCTCAGCGCTATTGGTTGCATGTAATCTCTGTTAGATGCAGTCTGCATGTGAATCCATGTGTATGTGTGTGCTTCTATTTCAGCATGTGAAAGACATTATCCTGCAGTCTAATCCCCTACTCGAGGCCTTTGGCAATGCCAAGACTGTCCGTAATAACAACTCCAGTCGCTTTGTGAGTGTTACCCTCTCTTCCCCTCTGTGAACCTTTGAATTGTACATAGACATTAGTCTGTGTGTTGTGATACTAAACTGCAGCCGTCTTCTCCTACCTTTCCAGGGTAAATACTTTGAAATCCAGTTCAGCCGAGGAGGAGAGCCAGATGGAGGCAAAATCTCCAACTTCCTGCTGGAGAAATCCCGAGTTGTGAGCCAGAACGAGAACGAAAGGAACTTCCACATTTTCTACCAGGTCAGAGATAGATAGATAGAGAGAGGAAGGGAGTACAAAGCGAAAGAAGGGAAAAACATTATTTGTGTAAAATTGAGGGAGATTGTGGGTAGGTCTTTGGAGGATGCCAGCTGTGATTGTCTGCTTGTGCTGAATTAACTCTTTACTTTGTTGAGAATAAATGCGTGGTGAAGGCAAGAACAAGAGAGAGACACTAAAAGAGGAAGAGAGTGACTGAGAAAGAACTTAACTGATAGAGAAACACTGAGAAAAGAGAAATGAAATGTGTGAATCTCGACACGTTTGTCTGTGGTGTGTGTTTAAAGTGTGATGTGCATTCATGTTTCAGACCCACATTGTGTTTGGGTACAAATTTCAAACTCCACATCTGCAGACAGGCGACAAGATGTATCTTTAGTATTAATACTAATTTAAGAAAAATAAAAGCAGCAAAGTTTTACTTTTATTAATGATGTTATAGTTAAGGATAAGTTTTGGGGCAGGTATAGACTTATTTAGCAGTATTTTATAGTAATCAGACCCTCCAGGATTTCGTGGGCCTTTTTTTTTTTATATTACTGAGGCCTAAAATGTCTGTTTTTGCAGCAGCTTTTCTGAAAAACTGTGATGAAAGTTGAGGTGTTTTTAGGCATTTTGTTGCAATAAATTTTGTACGCCTTTATAAAGATTTTTTAACAATGAATTAAAATGAAGGCACAAACCATTATTTTTATTAATCATTACTCATTTAGTTATTTTTGAAAGTAAATGTGAGGCGTTCTTGGCTGATTTTGTGTTAATAGCTGCGATTGCAACATTGCAAAATCCTGGAGGGTCTGAGTAATACTTAGATCTGTGGAATGTCACCAAAATTATGGTAAATATGTTTGTGGGTTTGTGTGCATGTAACTTTTAAAAATGTGTTTGTACAGCCCTGACTATCTCTTAAAAATATGGGGAAAATCTTTGTGAGGGCATTTTTATACCGTATGAAAGGACTTTTTCGATTTTCAGTAGAAGCTCCAGGTCTCATGTAAAAAACTAAAAGAGGTAAAAGATTTGCTTTTGGTTACCGAGGTTAAGGTTAGGGTTAGTGTTAGGTGTGGCTGCAATATTATTTACATGTAGTCATTATGGGACTCAAAGACAGGACCTCACAGAGATATCAAAACGTGTGTGTTGGTTTGTGGGTGGATGGGTGTGGGTCTCTCTCTTTCTTGCCGTAACTGATGCGTTTTTGTTGTGCATTTGTACTTCCCTCAACGTTCTTTTTGTTTTTATGCTACATGCCCTGGCTGCAGCTGATTGAAGGGGCATCTCCTGAGCAGAAGGAAGGTTTAGGGATCATGACCCCCGACTACTACAACTACCTAAACCAGTCTGGCACCTACAAGGTGGACGGCACCAACGACAGCAGCGACTTTCAGGAGACCATGGTGCGTCCGTCTTGTTTGTAGTTTGAACTGTATCACAGTCTAGTCAAACCCAATCCACTGACTGACTTCAGAGCTGTCCTTAAAGCCAGCGTGCACACTGATCAATTGTTGATATACTGGGGCAGTTGGTAGGGTAACGGTTAGAGCGTTCGCCCCGTGATCGGAAGGTAGCCATTTCGAATCCCAGGACTGGTAAAGGTATCACTGAGGTACTTATGAGCAAGGTACCGTCCCCAACCACTGCTCCCCGGGCGCTGCTAATGTTAGCTGCCCACTGCTCCTTCACGGATGGGCCAAATTCAGAGGACACATGTGCTGTGCTGTGGTGTGTTCACAATGACAAATAATCACTCACTTTCACTTGATATGACTGCACACACCTGCATTTAATATATAGTTAGTCTTAATGGTTTTCAAATTAAAACAATTATGGAAATTTTATGGATCTGCAGATCCATAAAATTCACATTTAAGATGCTACAACTTGAATGAACATTTTAAAATTTGTATTTAGTCAAGTCAAGTCAAAGTCAAAGTAAACTTTGTCATTTCTTCTATATATTGTACAGATATACAGAGAGACGAGAAGACGTGGCTCCAGTTTACACAGTGCAACAAGAAATAGAGAACAAAGAACAGATAGGGCACATGGAATAAACAATATATAAATAAATAGGACACAAAATATACATTTTAAGCTAGAAGTGGAAATTGACTGACAGTTTTCAATATGAAAGATTTCGTTATCCAGTCTATTAATAGAAGTGTGTTCTTAAAAAGTCTGACTGGAATTTAAGTTTGTACAGATATTGTAGCAGCATTTTTGGAGAGCCATTCTCTGCAATACAGTTAGTTCAAAAGTGACCAGTGATATATACATGTTTAACGGTTGTGCAAATAGTAGAGGCAGTGCAGAAATTGTGGCAATGTTATAGCATATAGTAATACTGTACAGTTTGTAAATATAGACATGTTTCTTATACATCTTTTCAGAGAGGGTTTTCAGTGCAACATGAAAGAGAGATGAAAATGTGAAACACGAAAATGAAATGTTAACATGTTAACATGAAAATGTATAATTAATGTCACAGCATGTAGGACTCAATATCAAGTTCAAGATTCAATTTATTACCATTTATATTGATTACACATTTGGTTCTTGCACTGTCAAAAAAGTAAACTTTTCTATGAATTTTGCAGTTCTTTTAAAAGCACATGCATGTTCAAAATGTACCTTCTTTTAAAGACTATTAGAATGTTCAGTGATGTAATGTAATTTTATACTGACTCTGAGGTAAAAATGGGGCTACCCCAGTGACAAAATGTTAAACGTTTTGTGTGTTTTAATTCTATTTTAGTTCTATTTAATTCGTTTCCAAGACAACATGATGCATCCAAACATGACAGGGTCATTAACCATTAAATAATACAAAACATGAGTAAAAGTAAAATAGCATAACATAATAATTCACTTAATGATGTGAAAACATGAACTAAAGGAGGTAATAAAAATAAATTCTAAAGAGTTGGCTGCAAGGAACCTGGGGTCATTGTCAGAACTGAAAGGTGATTCAACCATTTTACTTGAAGTCAGTAATGAGACAGGACTTATTTTAGCCCTGGTTGTGATGACTTTGCATAATTACACACACGGGACAGGCTTATTAAGAACTGTGGTGTATGTGCATGAATAGCAGTGTCTCTAAACCTCAGGCTGCTGTGTGCCGGCTCTGAGCTTGTGTGATTGTGTTTTATAGACAGCCATGCAGGTGATCGGGATTCCGGGCCAGGAGCAGAGCCAGGTGCTGCAGATTGTGGCTGGAATCTTACACCTGGGCAACATCACCTTCGTCGAGGCTGGAAACTACGGCCAGGTGGAGAGCACAGACTGTGAGTGGAGAAATAAGGCTGATTCTTCACAGACTCTTGAACTAATTGTTGTACTTAAAGGAGCGGCTTGGATAAAAATCATATGTACAGTTTTCCTCTTATTCTAAATATAGTTGATCAGACAAAAGACCCCAAATTTTGCCATAAATTGTGCAAGTTTGCCAAGAGAGGCCAAAGAGAGCGACTAGTAGGTAAAACGTGAAAATGAGACTATTGGAAGCTAAGGAACACCAAATTAGCAATTTGAATGGCATTAACATCTGGGTAATTGGCTTCTGATACTTGTTAGCTTAGCATTAGATATGACGCACTATATGCAGTATCACAAATGTATTTTTATATGTTATCATTGATCAGCTGCAATTGTAGGTGTTTAAAGATATGGTTTATGATGATCTTATCTATAATGCCTAACTACTAAACACTTTGAGGCTGCAAAGCATGCTGGTATTTATAGTTTAATTTATGCTGATTTATGCTGTTTAATTTATGCTTTGATGTTTCCCAATCAAAGCAAGCTTTTGATTCCTCACTTTTAATAAAAACCCCTATTGTAGTGATTCTGTAATTTATATACTGACATCTAGTGGTGTTTATACTGTTCTGGTTCTTTATCTGATTCTTAAGTAAGCAGCTGAGTTCTCAGTCATATGAACTAACATTTCAACCTCCTTTTGTGGTCGTCGGTTAATTTTCAAATTAAGAGTGTTAACACTGAAAAATAGTGTTTCTTCAATAATAAAAAAAGCTTGTGTTGCAGAAGTCTTTATTAGGTGAATTAAATATGATGCTGTATACTTTTGAGTTTTCATATAGCCTTAATATAACTGTATAGGTATTTGGATATTCTAAGACTATTTGGTGGAAACTTCCTTTTTCATGAAAGCAGATGAAATATCATTTATAAAGAAAATTCAAAGAAAAGTATTTTCTAAATACATTTTCAATGCTGAGAAAATTTCATATTTCCTGATGTGATAATGTGAAAAGTGTTACGATATGAAGGTAGTGATCAGTTGATTAAATCACCCTAACATGAAATCTAGAGCTGTTTTTAACAGATAGATCCAGCACATTAAACAGCACATTAAAACCTCAGATTCCAGATAGTGCCAGCTATAATGAGGTCTGAAACAAGGTCAACTCATTTAACATTTTTGTCATGTCCTGTTCTCTCCTTTCATACTCGTCAGTGCTGGCCTTCCCGGCCTACCTGCTGGGCATTGATCAAAGCCGACTTCAGGAGAAACTGACCAGCCGTAAGATGGACTCCAAGTGGGGAGGCAAGTCCGAGTCCATTAACGTGACACTGAACCAGGAACAGGCCTGTTACACCCGCGATGCCCTCTCCAAGGCCCTCTACGCTCGCCTTTTTGACTACCTGGTGGAGGTTGGGACATAAAGTTTTGCACTGAATTTTAAATTGTGAAATATAAGTTTATAAATTGCCGACTGACTGTCATATTTCCCAGGCCATTAACAAAGCTATGCAGAAACCCATAGAAGAGCTCAGCATTGGAGTTCTGGATATTTATGGATTTGAGATTTTTCAGGTGAGCTGGACTGATTAGTTTTGTTTTGATGAAACATTTGACTTATTATGGTGGTTCTTTACAAATCTTCTCTCTGCCTTTCATTTTTCCAGAGGAATGGTTTTGAGCAGTTCTGTATAAACTTTGTTAATGAAAAACTACAGCAGATCTTTATTGAACTGACTCTCAAGGCGGAGCAGGTGCTTAGATTATTTTCCTCTTTAATTCTACCATTACACAGATTTAGTCATGCTTGGTCATGCTGAAGTCACTCTCTTTCTTTCTCGCAGGAAGAATATGTACAGGAGGGTATCAAGTGGACTCCTATCGATTATTTCAACAATAAAATAGTGTGTGACCTCATAGAAAATAAATTGGTAAGCTCATGGTGTATGCACATGTCCACTGGCCTCCTATTTGAGTACATTGACTATACAAGCTCATGTTGTTCATTAATAGAAAAAAAGATTTAACGATTCATAGAGAATAGAATTAACTTTTAAACCACAACTTAACAATCTTGGTAACTTGGTCTGAAAGTACATGCTGCAGAATATGACAGAATTTCTTATAAGTGCTTCCGCTACACTTTTCTGCTTTTTTACCCTGTAAACAACTATAACATAAACACAAAATGATGCTAAAATAAAATCCAAATTCTTTCTGAAGTGAACTGTATTACAAATACACATGGCTTCTATACTCATGCTGAATTTCTGACATTCCCTCCTGTTCGCCTGACCTCACCTCCTCGGTAGAACCCGCCGGGCATCATGAGCGTTCTGGATGACGTATGTGCCACCATGCATGCCAAGGGGGAAGGGGCAGATAGCACCCTGCTGCAGAAGCTCCAAGCTGCAGTGGGCACACATGAGCACTTTAACAACTGGAACTCCGGCTTTGTCATTCATCACTACGCAGGCAAGGTGGGAAATGGGACGTTTAAGAACTGTTTTTAGGTACTGCAAATATAAACATGTTTAATTTGGTTTGGAGATATCCTCCACTGATTTTGCAGAGCTTCTTGATTCTATCCAGGTCTCATACGACATCAATGGGTTTTGTGAGAGGAACAGAGATGTGCTTTTCCCCGATCTCATCGAGCTGATGCAGAGTAGCGAGTAGTGAGTATACCTAGAGGTCCCTACAACACCAGGTAGATTTGTGGAGGATATAACATGCCAGGTCACTTGTGGGCAAACACTTGTGACTGTTTCAGGCTACACTATAAAAAAGGATTTGATCATTAGTCATGTTAACATACTTCTTTCATTTACTTTAACTTAAAACAAGAATTTATCTAATTGCAACAAATATTTACTAGTTTTCAGTGTTACACCTTAGGTTTTTGAGTCAGTTCATGGAAATGAAAATTTAAAGGTGCCAGATTAGATTTATACTGAGAGTTATAACTATGGATTAAGTGTAAATGTGTAAATAGGCAACACAATATATTCAACTTTAAACTTAAGCCTAATTGCTGCCTTAAAGTTTTAAGTAAAATCTAACTAAATATACACTTTATTTATTATATTAACTCATTATATTAAGTCTAGTTTTAGCTGTCTGGAGTTTAACTTTACCTTCTACATGAATGTTCCATCTGGTCATTCTGTAAGATGTATATTACAGGAAAGAACCACACTATATTGCTATTTTAATGTTGCAAATTTCATACACATAAACATATGTGACTCTGCGTGGCAAAACCAGTCGCTTGTGGCAAATTTTCAATTTGAGTTATTATGTTTCCATGAAAGGGCATAAATCAAGCTTCAAAACGATACCTATATGGAATGAATGGGACGACATATGACTGAGATATCAACATTCAAAGGAGTCGGGTTTCTCCTGTCACGCCAAGTGAGAAACGGAGAAATCTGCCTTTGAAGTTGACTATCGCCGTAGCACTCACAGACGCTTGGTGCGGTCGCGGCTACGTTTGCATTTACGCTAGCCTACGCTGCATTCACAGCCACACGGATAGCCTACCTGCATTAGGTTAACTGAACTCGGGAGACGGAGATGGATTCCAGAGAAATATCTTCACGCTGGTCAACCAGTGGATTTAGCGTAAATATTGAAGTAGAGCGGTCAAAACACAAACTTTTAACATTCTGCTGGAATTGAATTCCTCACCTCAAGAAAGTCACGTTTTTAGGATGGAAAGGGTAAGTTTTTCAGCGAAATTCATTCACAACAGTACAGTATAGACCTTCCACTGTTTCAAAACACTAAAAACAAAAAATCCACAATTTTACCCCACACGAAAACCTCGGAAACCTCTGCTGCGACAAGCCACTGGCTTTGCCGTGTAGTCACATAGCTGTTAAACATAACTAGGAAAACTCCAAAAAATTAGAGGATTATTGTTTGAAGTTGAAGCAAATGAAATGTTAACATGACTAATTGATCAAATCATTTAAGACAAGGACCAAGCCTTTTACACACTTTTAAATACTTGGCTCGGGTTGTAAGACTTTTTCTTGGATCGTCAACTTATGGCTCAACAGTGTGAGCAGAGGGGACGTCCACTTTCTTAATAAAATCTTCTATTCAAACAATAAATAAGAGGATTGAAAGGACTTCTAATATGTCAGAAACTTTGGCTTGAACTTGGGCAAGATAACCTCCATTTGAATTACAGATGATCAGTCAGGTTCTGCAGTGTGTGAACGCGTTCAGGATTGTAGAAGGGCAAAGCAGGGCTGGATCTGATTGTAATTTGTGAAAAGACTCAAAGATGGGATCTAAAACAAATCCTACAGTTTGAGGCTGGCATACAGTCTGAATTAAGCAGTTTTTTCATTAAACAGATTTGATAATTTAGCATTTAAGAGTCCTCTAGAATTTTAATGACAAGAGTTTTTTCTCTTTGTAGTCAATTCATGCGCAGTCTCTTCCCCGAAAACCTCAATACTGACAAGAAAGGCAGACCCACCACCGCTAGTTCAAAGATCAAGGTAAGAACATAGTCCATGAATTAAAACTGCCAACACACGTTTTGTTGATAGGACCTAGACGGTCAAAAAAAATTGTAATGACTGAAGAAGAAGTGATTTTACTGTGCTCTATGTTCTGTAAACTCTACTTAACTTGTGTATCAGTGCCTAGCTGTAGTTTTAACCGTAGATAATTATATTATGTGTAAATATATGTAAAAGTTATTTGCACAGTAACTGACCCCCATAGCTCTGGTCTACAGAGGCAGGCTAACGAGTTGGTTGATACGCTTATGAAATGCACACCTCACTACATCCGCTGCATCAAACCCAATGAGACCAAGAGACCCAGAGACTGGGAGGAGAGCAGGTGAGTCTCACATTCAGGTGCCGTTTACAGACGTCAAATTGGCTAAATTAATATCTGTCCAACAATCCCTGATGAAAACCCTAACCTTAAATTTAACTAGCTTATTGTAAAGATGCAGCTCCTTTCAGAAAGGAGTTATTAGATTATACTGGAACTAGTTAGCTTGGAAAAGCTCATGCTAACACTAAACAGAATAACATGAGCTACGCCATTAGGTTTTCGCATTGGCTAATGGAACAGCACATGCTAAAACCTAGTGGCATAACTCAGGCTATTCTGATAGATTTTAACATTAGCTATTTCCATGCTAGCTTGCTCCAACAGCTTGTCCAATAAATGACAGAAAGCTGGTGATTAAAGAAAAGCTAAATCTAACGTTAATGGAACGGCATGACATAACAGTTAACCTGAATGTGTTGTGCACCTCAAATAGCAATGCTTTAGGCCAAAGTTTGGAAAAAAATATGCTGGTTAGCATTAGATGGTCATTTAGAGTGACCAGCTCAAATAGGGTGACCAGATTTAAATTTGTGAAAAAGAGGACACTTCTAGAGTTAGGGTTAATATGGAGCATGTGGCACCATGGCCATGTTACTACGCCCTCCCACTTGAGTACCCACGTGAGTAGGGGGAGAGCAAAGTAACTAGTTTGGGAAAGCCCCAGGGAAACGCAACTCAAATCTAACATAAGAATGTTTAAGGCTGAGGTAGAATGAAATCCCGGACTATTTGACAATCCCGGCCAGACACATTTTTTAGGTCTTAAAAAGAAGGTGTGTCTGGGGAAAAGAGGACGTCTGGTCACCGTAGCTAAAAGGTCCTGACTAGCTGTTGATTTTTGAACAATAAAAACACCACTATTAGAAAAATCAGTGTACATCTGAAATATGTGCTGTAATGATTGGCTGACATCTCTGCAGGGTAAAGCATCAGGTGGAATATCTGGGCTTGCGTGAGAACATCAGGGTGCGACGTGCTGGATTTGCTTACCGCAGAGTCTTCCAGAAGTTTCTACAAAGGTGAGTGATGAAAGAGGGTGAGAGTCAAATGTAGACTATTACCAAATGACTTATCAAGTGGACACTGACACGTTGTGTACTATAATGCTGGAGAAAGCTTCCATCTTGGATATGTGTAAAATCCATAGAGCGACCTTTAGTTCTACAGTAAGTACTGATAGAAACAAAGCTGCAGTTCCATTTTAACTCCATGTTAACTCCAATCAAAATAACATTCACACATTGATTCATTAAAATATAAGACATGAATAATGCATGAACATTTGAAAGTGTTAAATTGTGCTGTGGATCCCTATTGATAAAATAGACAAATTTAAGATCCATTTTGTGTGTGACCCATACAGTCTTGACGTTCATTAAGGTGTGTTTTGAAAAACATCATCAAACCAATGAGTGACCTTTGGCCCAGCTTAGAATATATGCTGGTAGTTGTGTTTTCTCTGGTGTGTTAAGGGCATGTCGTTTCTCAGGTATGCCATCCTGACTCCGGAGACGTTCCCTCATTGGCATGGAGGCGAACAACAGGGGGTTCTGCATCTCTTGCGCTCAGTCAACATGGACACAGACCAGTACCAGATGGGCCGCACCAAGATCTTTGTCAAGAACCCAGAATCGGTAGGGATGTGGGAGGCTATAATTGTTTTAATTGAAATATTTCAACACAGAAGGCTCACTTGACCAAGAATGAGTTGGACCATGTAACACACTCCTTGGCATATCTTTCATTCTGCTACTGAAAAGTCAAATACAATTCTGTTAAAAATCAGTTTTAGGTTGTAGAACCTTCATGCTAAATTTGGTAGAATATGACAGTGTATTACTTCAGAATTATAATGTTGGGACTTACTCTTTAACTTTGTATTCTGTCATTGTTGGTAGTTGTTTCTTCTGGAGGAGATGAGGGAGAGAAAGTTTGATACGTTTGCCAGAATCATACAGAAGGCTTGGCGGAAGTATATTGCCAGGAGGAAATACGAGCAGATGAGAGAAGAAGGTAAGAGATCATAAAACTATTTGGAGAAATTACCAGAAAAGAAATACTACATAGGTTGAGAGAGTCATCAAGACCGTAAATACCCAGAAAACAATGGAGGACAAACTGTACAGGACTGTCATCTCTACCTGGACATCAGCAAAGGTGGAGATACAAGTGTGGTGTCAGTACTTTTAGATTAAAAGTTAGGTTTGTTGGAACTTGATAACATGATAGTGGGTAAAGTGTCATGCACTTCCTCAAGAGGAGTATCATTTGCATTGTGCAGGTCTGAAATAGCTGTTGGTGACAATCTTGCATGGTTCAGTGTGTTATTGCTGCTGTAATACACCTGATTGATTTCAATATTTTTTATGAGTTGAATTAACTTAATTGATTTTGTGTTCATAAAATAGATCAGAATCAGAATAAGTCTGAATTAGAATCAGATTTGTCAGTCAAGTGAGGCCACCTGTACCTGGAATTTGAATTGATGCTTGCTCCAAGAAGAGTTGCACAGTGGCTTGCTCGGTGGTTAGTGCTGTCACCACAGCATGGTTTGATCCCTGGGTCGGCCGTGGGGTCTTTTTATGCGATAGGTATGAATATGAGTGTGACAGTAAATCTTCAGTAATTAAATACTGTTACAGCCTTTGGTAGACTGGTTATTCTAAACTTGAGTTAAATCAACAGCTGCAATTTAACCAGGTTACTACCAGACATTGAATTGGTTTAATCAGTACTTTTACTTTGAATCGTTACTTCTACAAACAAGTTGAATCAAAACTTCCCCTTGAGTATACTGTAGTATGTATGTACTTTTGCCGCCTCTTCTAAATAGTTGTAATGTAGCCAGTTGTGCAGTATTATGGAAGAAGCTGTGTATTAGCTTCAATGTGCGTTTGGGGACTGATGTTCCTATAGCATTCATTCTTTTGTAAGGATCGATACAAAGATCAGGTTAATTCCTAATCGTCCTTTATTGCTTGTTTCTGTCTGTCCAGCCTCGGACATTCTCTACAATTCTAAGGAGCGACGGAGGAACAGTATCAACAGGAACTTTGTGGGTGACTACCTGGGCATGGAGGACAGGCCTGAACTACGTCAGTTCCTGGCCAAGAGGGAACGGATCGATTTTGCTGATTGTGTTAACAAATACGACCGCAGGTTTAAGGTGAGGACCTCTATCAAATCAAGCTCATCAAATAACCTTAAATCAGAAAGTCGACCATGCAGTTTCACTTTTTAAAGTGGAACTATATTGCATTATATACAGACCATCTCAAAAAATTAGAATATCGTGAAAAAGTTCAATATTTTTTGTCACTCATTTCAGAAAGTGAAACTCATATATTATATAGATTGATTACACATAGAGTAAAATATTTCAAGCCTTTATTTCTTGTAATGTTGATGATTATGGCTTACAGATAATGAAAACCCAAAATTCAGTGTCTCAGAAAATCAGAATATTGTGAAAAAGTTCAATATTGGAAAGTCATGCTGTCACACCCTAATCAGCTAATTAACTCAAAAAGGTTTCCTGAATTGGTCTCTCAGTCTGGGTCAGTGACTACACAGTCATGGGGAAGACTGCTGACTTGACAGATGTCCAGAAGACAGTCATTGACACCCTCCACAAGGAGGGTAAGCCACAAAAGGTCATTGGTGAAGAGGCTGGTTGTTCACAGAGTGCTGTATCCAAGCATATTCATAGAAAGTTGAGTGGAAGGAAAAAGTGTGGTAGGAAAAGGTGCACCAGCAACAGGGATAACCGCAGGATTGTCCAGCAAAATCCATTCAGGAATTTGGGGGAGCTTCACGAGGAGTGGACTGAGGCTGGAGTCATCAAGAGCCACTATGCACAGACCAATCCTTGACATGGGCTACAAATGTCGCATTCCTTGTGTCAAACCACTCCTGAACCAGAGACAACGTCAGAAGCGTCTTACCTGGGCTGAGGAGAAAAAGAACTGGACTGTTGCTCAGTGGTCCAAAGTCCTCTTTTCAGATGAAAGTAAATTTTGCATGTCATTTGGAAATCAAGGTCCCAGAGTCTGGAGGAAGAGTGGAGAGGTACAGAATCCACGTTGCCTAAGGGTTCAGTGTGAGGTTTCCACAGTCAGTGATGATTTGGGTTGCCATGCCATCTGCTGGTGTTGGTCCACTGTGTTTTCTGAAGTCCACAGTCAACGCAGCCATCTACCAGGACATTTTACAGCACTACATGCTTCCTTCTACTGACAAGCTTTATGGAGATGCTGATTTCATTTTCCAGCAGGACTTGTGCACCTGCCCACACTGCCAAAGGAACCAAAAGCTGGTTCAATGACCATGGTGTTACTGTGCTTGATTGGCCAGCAAACTCGCCTGACCTGAACTCCATAGAGAATCTATGGGGTATTGTCAAGAGGAAGATGAGACACACCAGACCCAACAATGCAGATGACCTGAAGGCCGCTATCAAAGCAACCTGGGCTTCCATTACAGCTTAGCAGTGCCACAGGCTGATCGCCTCCATGCCACGCCGCACTGATGCAGTAATTCATGCAAGAGGAGGCTCAACCAAGTATTGAGTGCATAGAAATGAACATACTTTTCAGGAGCCTGACATTTCTGTTTAAAATATCCTTTTTTATTGATCTTATGTAAAATTCTAATTTTCTGAGACACTGAATTTTGGGTTTTCATTATTTGTAAGCCATAATCATCAAAATTACAAGAAATAAAGGCTTGAAATATTTCAACGTAATGTGTAATGAACCTATATAATATAAGAGTTTCACTTTCTGAAATGAGTGACAAAAAATATTGAACTTTTTCATAATATTCTAATTTTTTGAGATGGTCTGTACAATCGCAAGTCTTTTGCCTTGCATCTTTCTTCACCTTTGCTCAGTGGTTTGGTCAGTCTGACCATATGTTAAGTTAAATTAAGAGTCAGTAGGAGTCTCTGACCTGACTGATAAGACCAGCTGCAGTAGGAAAACCCCTGGCCTTGTGGTGTGAGTTTTTAGGTTTTATACTGACTCTCTCTCTCTCTCCCCCCCATAGTTAATTAAGAGAGACTTGATCTTGACGCCGAAAGCCATCTACCTGATCGGACGTGAGAAGGTGAAGAAGGGCCCAGAGAAAGGTCAGATCAAGGAAGTGTTGAAGCGAAAGCTGGACGTTGGAAGCGTACGCTCTGTTTCGCTGAGGTTAGTCACTTCCTGAGTCAGGAAGCAGCTATCTATCAGCCATCTGACAGTAGGCCACAGGGCCAGCCACAGCAACAGCGCTCTGGTGGGATTGTAGTCAGAGTGGGTGTAGGATGGCTTTTGCTGTGTGTGTAAATATCATTATGGGAACTCAGCTGAAATTTCTACAGCCCTCCACAGAGGTCTTGTTCAGCTGTGTGGTTTTAACACGTCTGTGCTTATATTTGCATGCAAAGTGCAGCAAGAGTGACGGTGGGGGGTGGGGGTTGGTTCTGTGGGAAAGTGAGTAACTAGTGGAAGATAATGATACGTAAAATATCTTGAGGCAATATTAAAAATACAATTGATTACAGATAGATAGATAGATAGATAGATAGATAGATAGATAGATAGATAGATAGATAGATAGATAGGCAGATAGATAGATACTCTTGCTGTGCCCTCTTGTGCATTGTGGTAAGGTGAAATCTAAGCTGACTTGCTGGAACGGAATCACAGTATTTTGTCTCTTTCGCTGTAGCACGAGGCAGGACGACTACTTCATTCTGCATGAGGCTCAGTATGACAGCCTGCTGGAGTCCATGTTTAAGACGGAATTCCTGAGTCTGTTGTGTAAGCGCTTTGAGGAGCAGACCAAGTGCAAGCTGACCCTGGCCTTCAATGACAGGTACACACAGACACACACTCTTACATGCAGACACGTACTATAGTCTGGTTGGCTGGTGAAATATATACAGCGCCGGAAACAAATAAGAGACCACATCAGTTTATTTCTGATTCATTGTTTTTACTGTTTGTGGCTGTGTGTCTGTGTAAAATATGTTATATTATGGGTAATATGTTTTTCTATAACTTTACCATGCTTATTTCAAAATTTCAGACATTTTTAGAGTAAATTATCTTATCTATTACCGTATTATCTTAAATGATATTAGTCTAACCTGGAAGTTGAAACCACACATATATATAATTTTACAATGATGTCATTAAAAGAATGTGATCCACAAGTCCACAGTGTCCTCATTCAGCAAACTGAATCAGGTTATTGGAATATAACACATGGAATAGCTGCTATAAACACAGAACCGCAGTTATATTTTAAAATATGAACTGATTTTTTTTCCACACACCTGCAACTGCAGTAGCTCATAAAAGAATAGAAACCTGTACATTTCACACTCACAACCACATACTGCAAAGCCTGCGAACAGAAAAAAGTGATGTGGTCTCTAATTTATTTTTCCGGAGCTGTATTTAAGCTATTAAAATGATCTGTTTGGTACTAGTCAGCCGCCAGTAAATGCTTTTATTTCAGTCAGTCTCACAGATGTTACTAGCAGTCCTTTCACTGACCTTACCTAAACCCAGTGCTGCTGCCTCCACCCAGGTTGGAGTTTCGTCTAAAGAAGGAGGGCTGGGGAGGCGGCGGAACCCGCATGCTGATGTTCCAGAGAGGGCAGGGGGATGTGGCACAAGTCAAACCTGCTGGCAAAACACTCAACATTAGCATAGGAGATGGGCTTCCGAAGACGTCCAGTGAGTAACAATGAACTGTCACATTTGGACCTGTAGATCCCTCATCGGGTCACTAGTTATTTCTCTGTCCTGATTTGTTCTGTCTTGCCCAGTGATGTTTATGGTTTGTGTTTCACATTGTGTTTATCCCTATTTTACCCGTCCCCTCCAGTTGGTCTAAAGTCTTGCTACTGTTTTCTGTGTCATTTTTGCTTTGGTTTGGATTTTTTTCTTGGTTCAGGTTCATGTTTTTCATTCCATTTCTTTCTGACTTGGTTCGATGCAGTTTGCCTAATGATTCTATATGTTTGGTCCTTGGGACATATGACCTGCTAAATAAAGACACAAAAATAGATAACATTGTTGGGAGACACCTTTTTGAATATATATTTCTCATTGACATTTGGATTCATTACATGCTTTTATATGGTTTTTTTTTTTTTTTTACAAACGTTATTCGTTTAATGTCCAGTTGTTAATTATTTCTCCCTTTTAAAATTTTACATGTTATAATATATATATAATTATTCTTAAAATGTATCACAAATACTAAAGATGTTGATTAATTGTTATTATAATGGTTATTTTCTTTGTCCAGAACCGACAAGAAAGAGCATGCAGTCATCTAAAGGTGGACAAAAGCATCCTCCCAACAGAGGTATGGAGCACTAGACTCCCGTGAACTTAGAATTAGAGTCAAAATTAAGATGAAGCAGGAACTGAGTGTATATGTGGAGGCGTGCAACTGAGAACAGTTTCGATATTCTATGTTAAAAGCAAACAGTTTGTTTCAAGTATTCAAAGTCTAATCAGTCACTTGAATATAGCACTGACTAATACAGCAGCTATGCAATTACAGGTTACCAGAATGGGGCAGCACAGGGCATGCAAAAATACACCCGGCCCCAAGAGCAGACCTACTCAACGCCAGATAAGCGGAACCGGCCACCCAGTGCCGCTCTGCCAAAACTAGGTTCGCAGAAAGGCCGGAGAGGTCCTGCAGCGCCTCAAACCCACCCTCCTAACCTGGACTTCCTCAACGTACCTGATCAGGGCGTGTCTGGGTGAGAGAACATACACCTCACTGATGTATACAAGCTGGAAGTCACATTCACACACACCTATTACTGAACTTTGGCCAGTGTTGACAAATTTTCAAAATTCTTTCACTGTTGCATTTAGAATTACATTTACAATAAAGTGATTACTAGATTACCATTAACATGCAGCGACAATACCTTGTAAAACCCTCCAAATTGATAAAAAATGTTAGGAACAAAGCATAATTGATGACTTGAACGACCAGTGTGTAATTTAGTGCATTATTAACATAGCACACCTGCTTGTTCCTCCACTAAAATTTCCCAAAATGTGAAACTCTGTGGTTCCCTTTTCAAGAGCGCAGAGGAGGCGCAGCATTAACAAGCGTCCTCCCCCGGCCCCCGCCCCCAACAGCCGGCCCAGAACTCAGCCCCGGCCCCAGGGGCCCCGCTGCCAGGCCTTGTATCAGTACAACGGTCAGGACGTGGATGAGCTCAGCTTTGATGTCAGTGATATCATAGACCTGATAAAAGAAGGTAAGACATGAATAAAAGGGTCAAACAGCTGACAGGTGAGCCACTAGCCCAGTTCTCTTTCTTCACATATGTTCCTCTCCTCCAAACCTGGAAACGTTAACAACCTCAACCTGTCAAGGCTTATTTAAAATGAGCTGCATTGTGTCAAATGATGATTGAATTCAAATATTGATTGCAAACTTTTGCATCACTGGACGCAGTAAAGCTGCTCCATTTCTAAAGGATGCAGGATGGAGGAGCATTTCTGTTACAAATACTGATGGTGCTGTTGAAGAAGACTGATGGTAATATTTTAATCACAGAGAGTGAGGTTGTAGAAAATAATTATCAATGGAGACAGTAACTTAGTTACATAAAATGTCAATGTCTTAAACAAGGTTGATGTGATGAATATGGTTTGCAGTGAAGGGTAATGCTGTTTGTACAGTATAACCCACAGTCCCTTTCATGCGTGAGGCAGCGCCTCCAGTGGCAGCTCTAAACATGGCAATGTCCTAAACAAATTATTCAGGATTTAAAATTGTCACATATACAGTCATATAAGCAAATAGATACGTTAGGCAAATACACTGAATGAAAGAGAAATTAAGAAAAAGCTAAAACTAAAATCCCATAAAACATATTGAAAATATCACATCAAATATTAAAAAGTATATGTTAAATAAAAATGATACAGCGTGAGTGTGTGTACCTGGTGTGTTGGCACCTACCTAGGGTTGGTCACCGCCTTGCACCCATAAGTTCCCGGGATAGGCTCCATTCCCCCCGCAACCCCAGTTGGGATTAAGCAGTTCAGATAATGGATGGATGGATAAAAATGATACGGGGGCACGGTGGCGCAGTGTTGCTGCCTCACAGCGAGAAGGTCCTGGGTTCGATCCCGGGGTTGACCGTAGGGCCTTTCTGTGTGGAGTTTGCATGGTCTCCCAGTGTTTGTGTGGGTTTTTTTCCGGGGGGCTGTGGTTTCCTCCCACAGTCTAAAAGTATGCAATATAGGTTGATTGTTGACTCTGAATTGAGGTGTGAATGTCTGAATTGAGGAGTGTAATTGTGTGTGTCCTGTGGTGTGTTGGTGCGTGCCCAGGGTAGGTCCCTGCCTTGTGCCCCGTGACCACAATAGGGATAAAGCGGATTGGATAATGAATGAATGAAAGATAAAAATGATAAGTTAAAGCGCAGTATGCTTTTATGTTGAGTAATGGACAATAAAAATGGACATTGTCAAATCAGATCATGAAGGTGATAGTCTATAGCTGTTTGGAAGCTAAATGTAAAGAAATTAGGGTTTACTATAAACCTTTGCACAGTATTACATATCATTTTGCAGAACGTGAGTCAATTTCTCCCACTGTCACCTGAAAAATGCAGTCACACTTCCTGTTTGCTCTCCTTTAGATCCCTCTGGCTGGTGGACAGGACGACTACGTGGGAAGGAGGGATTATTTCCCGGGAATTATGTGGAAAAAATCTGAGAGCCACTCTCTTGTTGCACAGTAGAACAACAGCACTGAGATGATTTGCCCTTGAACTCTGACCCTTGCTTACTTTACTGAGCGTTTGATGAAGCCTGTGAGACTGGAAAAGACGACAAATGAGATCACTTGTGGGACGAAATCATTTTGAAGGAAATTTGGGGGCATCTGTCAGTAAAACTCCATTATACAGGCCCAGGATAAATGTCTAGCGTTTTCAAAAGTGTTTTCAAAGGAGCATTACTATTAAAGGCATAACCTACCTGAGCCTGGGCTCAGTCAGAGATGAAGAATGTAAAATTAAAACATTGTTTTGTTTTACTGGAATTTACAGAATTTTGTTAATAGCTGAAAGGAGCAAGGCCAGAAGTTTGATATTTGTATTATTAGATACATTCTAAAGTAAAAGAACAAAAACAAATCTCACAAGCTGCCGCACACTGACTCTGCACTAGCGCCCTACAACTGCAAGATGGCACTGTCCACACAACAAATCAATACATTTTATTTGTACAGCCCGTTTTACAACCGCGTTTACACAATACAGAGACCAAATCTCTAACAAGCAAGTCTTGGGTAACAAACTGCCTTGGGGAAAGAAAGAAACCCTGACAGTAACCAGGACTCAGAAGGGGCTTCCTCCAGCTCTGGCTGACCCCCAGTTGGGCTCATTTGAAGTGTGATCCAAAGTGTATTTGAGTGTGCATGTGTTAAAAAGGATTTTACAAGTCTTTGGATGTAGAATTCAAGTTCTAGATTTTCAGGACTGCCTTTTTACATACAGCGGTACAGTCACTAGTGTTAGTGATTTGTCATATTATATTTTAACATCAGTGTTATTCATTTTAAATATAAATATAAGTTAATTTTTTTAAATGTTTTTGTAGCTTGCATTTTGTGTATTAATGCTTTTCAGCACTCCAATCTAAAAACAAATCTAAAAAACGATGAACTTCTACTATAGTATTACGGTTTTGTTTTTTTAATGAAAGATATATGTTCATTTTACTGAGGTTATATCGACTGCACATAGACCATAGACACATAAACATTAACTTATGTAGTTTTTATTGAGCGTTGATGCCACTGTGTCACAGGCCAAATGTGTGCACAGCTGTACATGATAATTGTGTAATTTTGAGTAAATATTTGACTTCAGTGATTTCTTTTTTTTTATTTACCCACGTGCTTGATTAAACATTTCTTGACTAGACTGTCTTCCGTGTAAAGCAGGGTATGTGTGTTGGGGCGCGGTCGGGTCTCGGTGGAGATTGTGGAGAGGTGAGTTAGTGAGATGCCTGTAAACTCAGCTCATCACTACGCGGCTCAAGCAGCACCCGCAGGAGGACAGACGAGTTCAACAGGTGCACACACACACAAAACCACATTCTCTAAGGAGGTGTACATGTGCGTGTGAGTGGGAGAGAAAGAGAGGAGAGGGAAAAATGTGATCAAATGAGTGCAAGAGAGGGGAGAGGGAGGGACAGTAGAGGGTAAAAGAGAAGGAGAGGAAGGACAGGGGAAAAGCCACTGATTGAGTGCAAGATGGAGAGTGAAAGCGAGAGAGAAAAAGCAAAAGAGCCATCAGCCTTCTATCCAACATGTAAAGAGATTTAATGTTCTGCTGATTTGCATTAACACCTAAGCTACATACACAGCTCCACGTAGCTTCATTTGCCTACATTTTCCTGCTGAAAGCAAAGCTGTGATAGTCACGAGATTCCGCTTCCACTCTCTATCCTACAGTGAAGGCCATTACGAGTCTAGAGTCTGTTTGTGCCCTTGGCAAAATTTCACCGGGGGTAAAGTGTTCATCACCACTATCTTATAAGTAATGTGTAAACAAGGTTCACATTACTGTTGTTTTTGAATTATCGATCTAAACATTGTAAAATCTCGTAATATAAGTTTTATAATACAAAATATGAAGATCAATAACCCTAGAATAATAGGCCACTGTTGTACTTTAGAGTTTGTCAGCCCTCAGGGGCCCCCACTGAACGGGCAAAACACTCAATTCAAACATGGTTAAAGTCAAGAACTGTTGTTGTTGGGGTGTTGGTGTAGTCTGGTGATTAGGATACTTGTCTCAGGACCATGGGTTTGTGGGTTTGAACCCTACCTCCAGTACCACCATCAGTGGGTCCCTGAACAAGACCCTTAACCCCAAGTTAACATCAAGCTCTCTCCCTGAAATTAGGGAAATGGAAGTCACTCTGGATAGATGAGTGTCTGAAACAACAGAACACCGTAAGAGGTCTTGTGGAGTCCAGTTCTTAGTGGATCGGTGTCACAAGTCAGACCTTAACAATATCAGTTGCTTTTAATCTTGTGACTCAGTGTTTATACATTTAAATTGATTATTTGGAACACAAAAATGAGTACTGAGTGATCGATTATTGCATTGGTCATTGCAAACTGTCTGTCTGTATACATAGTTGAGCAAATGGACTTAAAACACTCACTCAGAGGCTGCTCAAATGGCTTTTCTGGAGTGATGCATCAAATTTCTAAATCTCCTTAAAATCCCCATGATCAGAA